>CM021103.1:462129426-462696830 GCA_007115665.2 Sequoiadendron giganteum | reverse complement strand
AAATCCAAAAAACCCTGTTAAACCAAGAACCACCTCCATTCTCAATGTTGTCTGCAACCATTACAACCCGTTCCCTAATAATTTGTGTCAAGCCCAATAATTCAATAACCAACTCCATGATTTTTCCCCCAACACAATGATAATTCCTCCCTAATAATATCTTTGGTGCCCTAATGATAAAGTCTCACCAATAATGTCTTTTGAAACTCATTACGAGTGTTATGATGTTTTGCTCAAAGTCAAAAAGACAATATTATTACCTTATCATGCCATAATGTCACTTGTGTATAGCATGGTCACAAACAATATTCCAATTATGTACCAATAGGGAGGACTTGCAAGGCTAATAATATAATTGCAGAAAAAATGCATACCTGAGTATTCAAGCGATGCCAAGGAGAGATAGAATTTTGTATATAATACCGAGGACTTGAGCAACCAACCACATAACAAGAGTTTGCTGGCTAGAGACTTTCCTGAGGGATCATGATATCATAAAGAGGCAAATTTTAATTTATTTAACTTTTAATAAAAGCACTAATAATATTTTATTTCATTATTATTATAATTATATAAAAGTATCAATTTCAATTTTGTTTAACTGATCATCAATACATTAATAGTTATATTCAGTCTATATGACTACCCAATTTACTTGTCTAACAAAACAATTAATTAAGTGAACATAACCATTGCCATAACCATAGAGAAAATATATATAAACACTCTTCCTTATTAAATAAAATAAGATGCAATGATCATAGTATTATTGAATAAGAATTCACTTAGTGAAAATAGGGGTCGTGACATCCTTCCCCCCTTAAAGAATCATCATCTCGATGATCAACTTAAATAAAAGGTGAAAGAAAAAAAAACACATACCTCCATGTTTTGTTTTACCTTAATGCCACAATCAACCTTCCTGACAAGGATATTGTCTTTTCAAGCACCCATCTGTTAAGATTTTTTTTTTTTATTGTGGCTAACATTCATAAACTTGCACATATTGTTAGCACATCATGGCTTCATTAAATTTACTGTTTTACTTAAATAATAAAAACATGCAAAATGATTGATTTCTTTCATACGAGATTCTATATCTTATTAAAATCTTTCCATATTCCAAGACATTTACCGATAGATGGAAAACAATGATGTTCATTTTGTCAACATTCCTACTCGTATGAGATGTTAGAATAAGTGCCTCTATGATGAAAAAAAGGCATCCCATACTACTTGTTATCACCATTAGCAAATAAAAACACTAAACAAAAAACAAAATCTTAGTAAGCAGAAAATGGAAACCAATTACAATAAGGTCTTCCTTTTGATCCACAATATGAAAGATAAGAAGGTCAACAAGTTACAAAAGAGCATCAACATGATTAGAAACATCCAAGATAAGAAGGTCACTTACTAAACAAAAGGTTCAAGTTAATTACCATAGCAATCCTGCAATACCAGATGTCGGAAATATCATCATGAGCTCAATATTGATTCAACCAGTTACTAAATTTCACAACAAAAGGTAAATCTCACTCTATAATTGGAAAAAGAAAAATTCTATTAACAAGGATATCCTCAAACATGCAATATGCATAATCCATTACCTTTTTACAAATGCAACATGAGTGCATCCAAAAGAAGTGCATTACATTAATTGACTAACAAGCCATACAATGATCCATGCAATGATACATAACAAATTTCTGAATTACATAAAGAAAATAAAACATTTAATCAATCTTCAGCTGCCATAACCCAGTGGTATTCCACAATTTGAAGGTCAAAAGCATGGTTAAGGTGATTTTCCCACCCAACCATGATGCATATCACTTCCCTGGGATTCTTCCTAACTCATAGAACACCCGGCCCTGCATAAGGTTCCTAGAAACCAATAATAATAGTGCAGGAGGGAAACTCTCAATGCATGCCTGATGCCTTATATGCACTCTTATACTAGAATGAACATATTTCTTGCATACAATATGTGGCAGAGAAACATATAAAAAGGATTTCATTATCCATCTATTTCAATGGTACAACTCACTTTGGCCAAAGCTTATATATATATATATATATATATATATAATTCGGTTGATCTTGGAAAAGAAGATCACCCTCTCTGTTAACCCACATTCAACATCCTGTCCTAGAAGGTAAGCTTTAAAACACTTTCAGCAAGAAAAACCAATTGCATAGGATAAGGACCAGATGACATAATAGTGCACAACATGCTTAGATGCACATAGAATGAATAATTAACAACAAGAAAATATGGATCCCTGGTGCCTAACTCACACTGGGTATGAATACACAATTTACTTGCACAAATATAGAGTATATCGTGCATACAATGAGCATTACTCATTCAATTTTTCATACAAAAAAAATGGTAAGTGCATTTCTTCACACAAGTGCATTGCTCGCACAAAAAGTAAAATATGCATAAGTTACAGTAGTGCAGTTATAGTGATCATCACTCACTCCAATGAACACAATAAGTATCAAAAGTGTATCTCACACACAAATACGGGATGCAATTATTTATCAAGTGCTTTATCTGCACAAAGGAATCAAGAACTTACTCTAGTGCATCACTCACACAAGAATAACAATAATATGAAATGTGCAACTAACATTAGTATAGTGAACATTTATCGTTCAAGTAAAGATACAAGTACTGTTAAGGCAACAATTTTCTTTGATATGCATACAATCATTCATACAGATGTGTCATTCACACAGATAATAAGAAGTGCATTATTGTGTAAGTATCATTCTCATATAGTGCATATGTACAAGTTATTTCACTAAAAGAAACAATCAAGCATATAAGGTTCTTCACCTCAATCACTTATGCCTTGTCTAATAGGAAGATCGATTGATTTATCAAACCAAATTCTATCATGAATTACCAATGAAGATTCTTTTTTCGAACGATCATGTGGATTCAATTAGATCCAAACCGGTAAGAATAAGGCATTGCTCAACAATCAACTTACCCCCTGATGCTGATACAACATTCCCACCTTTAAAAAATCCTTCTTAGGTTTCCTACCTTTGGGAAGGCTCAACCATTATTTATCCATTATTATCAACTTCAATTACTTCATAGGTTTTTTTCCTTCTTCCTTTCATTAGAAATTTCTTCTTCCCTTGTATCTTATCAACTCATTCATCCTTTTTGTCATCAGAGCGATCTCTCTTAACAATATACTTCTCTTATTGATTTTCTTTTATTGCCACATCACCATTCATGGGTTGTCACCCTTTACTATCCATCTTAGCTCCCTATAATTTATCCATTCTGGCTTATTCCAAATATTCATCATCACTCTTACTAGAAATTCATATGAGCGACTAAGGCGATGAGGTCTCACACCTCTAGATTTCCGAATGGTCGAACTAAATCTAAAATTCTAATCGGTTCCAACTAACCTTCAAAGAATCTCCCATAACTAGGGTTCTCTATTCAATGCAATAGGTTCATATGCTACAATGCAACCTAAGCATAGAAGAATCGAGGCCCGAGTGTTGAATCTGAGTGCTCTCATACCAAAATGTAAGGACCAGAAATACACATATGCTAATTACATCCTTAAGTTTCTAAAATGAAAAAATTACTTTCATCGCTATAATCAAATGGAATAACATACATAAATGATTCAAGTATATTAAGACAAGACGGTGCCTTCATTAGATTTATCCATGTAGGCTTACACATGAGTTATCACCTCAGCAAAACATGTAAACTCAAATACTACAATGCAAACTAAAAAAATAGCAAAAACATAAGTGAATTCACAAAGAAACAATAACACAAAGATTTTCATGAGTGGAAAACCCTCGTAGGGATGAAAAACCACTCATAAAAGTGCCTCACTGGCTTAATCTAGTAACAAAATTGTTGTTTACAATGCCTTACTAGCAATACTATCTAACTGATAGATTTTTCAATGCCTCACTGGCTATACTTCATTACTCACAATCACTTTTTGAATTTCCTACAGAGAGTATCATCTCAGTTTCTTTCTACAACATCCCTTGATCTTGCATCACTTAAGATTTAGAGGCAAAAGTTTGAAATCAACATAATGATGTGTATAAGTTTGTATACACAGTACCATGAGATGCTTTTTATAATTGATCAATTTCACAATGCACTAAATGTGCTATCAATACAAATTTCAAGATCATAATATAAATCAATAGAATGCCTTTTACAATCTGAAAATAATATTCCTTTTCTACTCAACACAATAATGAATGAATTGAAGGAAGTACATATAATTTTTTTCATTTTCAAACAAAAACATACTTGTCGTCCTTTTTCAACTATTTTTTAAATAGTTCCTTAACAAATACAGTCACATGGAGTATTTCTTTACCAACCACTGCATAAGCATTTGTAATGAAAAAGTTTTAAAAAATGAAAAAGACTCCATGTAACTACATGCCTGCTTATCAATTTCTTGAATAATCAATGGAATGGTAAGGTTAAATAGAACTTATCATACCCAAAGATAAGGATTACATAATAACTATAATGTAAACCCAACCGACCCAACAAAAATAATGCTTCATTATACTGAAATCAATAGATAAGCCCAAGATTTAAAAAGAACTCAACTAACAAAGCACAAATGGACCACATACTAAACCCTTTAAGAAGTAAAGACTGTATTTTTAGAGAGCCCGATTAGAGGTTTTTTGAAAGTAAAACTAATCATAGCCAAACCAAGGATTTGGGAAAGAATCTGACTAGGGTTCCATGAATTTTCACCCAACTAAAATAGCTTTCAAACATATGACTGCTAACAAACTTCCAAGATCATAATAACAACAAAACATGAGGCATTTAAGATATAAACAAGATTTACTTTTGTCTCACAAAACAAATTCGTCGAACAAACAAAACCCCTTAAGATTTAAGGAGAAAGACCGACAACACCTTTATGTTGCATTTCTTCCAGTAGTAACTGTAATCCATGCCTTTTTCATCCTATCCAACTATCACAAACCTCACTAAGCTATCAACACCGCCACCATCAAGAGTAAACCCTATCTTTCCCAACTTCATAAATGTAACTATATTCAAAAGTACTTATATTTTAAAGTGTATCCATTATCTGCCATACATATATTTATCTTCAAATTCTACACACATATTTAGTGGTATTAAGCTAAACACATAACATTCAATTCTAAAACTGAAATAAAATATCTATTATTTGTTAGAATGTCTCAAAGATATGTCATCGAATGGAATAAAATGAAATGATCATAGAATGTGCATAAAAATGGAATTTACAAGGAAACTCTCAAAATTTTGAATTAATGAAGCACTCTAGATCACATCCTAACATTGTATGCTTTGCTTGTGCTCTAGGTGCATGCAGTCTTGTAGGTTAGTGGGCAAGGGTTGCACATACTTCACACATCAGTAACTCTTATTGAATTACATACATAGCTAATCATTAGGTGTGTAGGGTTGACCTTCATGCCCATGTCGGCTACCTTGAGGACACCGTAAACCTTATTACTAAAATGCTAGTTAAACTAGTGGTGCCTATGGATCATATGTGAATATAGGCTGAGTATTTCCAGTAACACTGCTTTTTAGTTTGATCCTAAAAATGCAGCAATTTATGTTATTCTCTAAAACATCTATGTCGAAGTGGCCAGGTGTGGTGAGGTTTAAAATAGTAAGGATATTGAGGAAAGATAGAGGAAATAAAGAGATACCCTATTGTATTTGGATTGAAGGCCATATAATGGTTCATTCTTTTTATGTAGGATGCAGATCACATCCAAAAACATAGGATATCTATGCAAAGTTGGTTCAATTCGCCTGGCAGTGAATGCAATAGGGTATTTCCAAATTAAAGACTTTTACTTAATGTTGAGGAAGAAAATAAATAAAAATAATTATTTATTGCTACAATACAATGTGCGAATTTAAGTCAAAAAATACAGATTAACTTTTCTACTCAAACTAGAATAACCTTCAGTCTGTAATATGCATGTTAAATATCCACAACCAACTTCAAAAATAAAAATTGAAACTATCATAACAAAGTATTCAAAGACAATCTTTCACAATTGTCATCATGCCTTATTAAGGTAAATCACCTTTCAACCAACCAATTAAGCAATAAACAATCATAGTAACAATTTGAAATACCTTCCAAGCTCAAAACCATAACAATGTTACCAATTGATGTGGAAATTTTTTTCCATTTAGCCTCCACACTATCCTCTTTACATACAAGGTCACTTCCTCATCTAGCTTTGAAATCCAAAATTCCCTATTAAACCAAGAACCACCTCAATTCTCAATGTTGTCCACAACCATTATAGCTCGTGCCCTAATAATCTGTGTCAATCCCAATAATCCAATAACCAACTCCATGATGTCACCCCCAACACAATGATAATGCCTCTCTAATAATATCTTTGGTGCCCTAATGATAAAGTCTCACCAATAATGCCTTTTGAAACTTATTATGAGTGTTATGATGTTTTGCTCAAAGTAAAAAAGATAATATTATTACCTTATCATTCCATAATGTCACTTGTGTATACCATGGTCATAAAAAATATTCCAAGTATGTACCAATAGGGAAGACTTGCATGACCAATAATATAATTGTAGAAAAAAGACATACCCGAGTATTCAAGTGGTGCCAAGGAAAGATAGAATTTTGTATATAATACTAAGGACTTGAGCAACCAACCACAGAATGAGAGTTTTTTGGCCAAAGACTTCCCTAAGGGATCATGATATCATAGAGGTAACTTTTAATTTATTTAAAATTTTAAGAAGAGCACTAATAATATTTTATTTCATTATTATTATAATAATATAAAAGCATCAATTTCAATTTTGTTTAATTGATCATTAATACATTAATAGTTCTATTCAGTCTATATGACTACCCAATTTACTTGTCTAACAAAACAATTAATTAAGTGAACATAACCATTACCATAACCATAGAGAAAATATATATAAAAATTCTTCCTTATTAAATAAAATAAGATGCAATGATCATAGTATTATTGAATCATAATTCACTGAGTGAAAATAGGGGGTGATATTATTTGTCCATGCAACTCAAGTCACTGAAGTTAGCTAACATACAACTAAAGATAATTGAAACATAACTAAACTAAATTGAATTGAACTAAACCTCCTAAAAATCAATCCATATTTTATAGGAACTCAACATGCATAAATCAAAATCCCTATTTTGAGGAAACGTAGGATGCATTTATGAAGTGTACTCAATTCACCAACCAATTAACTAAACTAAGGTGGATCGCACCTCCCATGTGGGCGCCCATGTGCTCCTATTTTGTAGGATCTCTCCCAAGGCGTCCCCACATGCTCCTATTATTTAGGAATAACTAAAAATGTCAAATTAAATGTTTATTTCATTCCAAATTAATCTATTCCTAATCCTAGTGTTGTGCAACACATTCCAAAGACTTAGGAGATACATGAAATATGTTTAGAATGCAATTCAATGGCATCCTATTCCCAACATTCATATTTCACCATTATTTTAAAAACCTACACAACAAGACATGAAAATTCACATGTCTTAGGTAAAGCTCACCTCCCAAGCATTGGCTTTCTCACAATCCATCCTTGAGCTAGGAGGTATCTATTGGAACTGAGAACACACAAGCAATTTTCCTAACAAGAACAAACAAATGATACACATGTATTGTGACAACACCCATATCAAGGTTATGAACACACATAAGAAACCACCCATAAGTTCTTTTAGGGAGAGACTAGGAGATACTTAAATCAAGGGGTCTATATTTTTGAATCATATTATGATAACCACATTTCTTTCTCCTTACACCATTTCTAGCCTCCATAACTCCAAATCAACACCCAAATTCCAAATAAATAATATGATGGATACTCATACCCATTTCACTCCCAATGAATGAGAATTTCCCAAGATGGTTCATCCTCTTTCAATCCTCCACATGGATTATCTCTCTCCTTGAAGGGGAGCAATTCCAATACACCCATCCGATAAAATGCAAAAACACACATAAAAGAAAACAAAGAATCTAAGAAGACTATCCAAAGAATTCAACAAAACCATTACTCAAAACATAGAAGGGATTAAAGCCTACCTAAATGAGCAAGCTACCAAAGTATGGTTGTTAAGGGAGAGCTCCCCAAATTTCTTCCTTCAGCTCTTTTCACCAAAAATATTTTTCCAACAAGCCAAATTCAAGATCTTAAAAAAAAATCCCTACTTCCATATTTTGTGTATGTTTCATAGATATTCAAGTTTGAATTGTTTGAATGGGAAGGTGACACTTGCCACCTTCTCATTCAATCTTCGAGGTCAATTCTCCTACAAGTGCTCACACATGTGTGAGACTTTTGGAGGTGGGGAGTGTACTTGTACACTCTATCCTACAAGTCTTGCAAAGGTGGCTCACACATGTGTGAGCACCTTGTGAGCCTATCAAGATTCATAAATGAGCTTGGAGAAGTGGGGATGAAATTTGACAAGTCTCCATCCCATTTCCCCAAATTGTAAACTAGTCAAAACTCTTTAGGGCTTCTAAAAAGGTGTCATACCTAGGGATTGACTCAATATTTTGGGCTAAAAAGGCACCTAACCCATAGGTACTTGCCCTAGGAATCTAAAACCATAAAACACCTAAAGAACACCTTAAAAATGCCACTTTTAAATCCTCCAAAAAGATCAAATGTCCATCAAGGATGCCAACTCACATCCTAATTGGACTTGACAAGAAAAAAATCTAATAAACACTCATTCATAAAACCTTATTACTAAAATCACACATTACATTACCAAACTATAGTCCCTCCAAATGGACTATAGTTTGGTTTAACTAGGTAGTTCATATAGGGTTCCCATGGATACATCTAATTCCATTGGCCATGGAAATATATAACTGCACACTCCATACACATGTTAAATTCCATCCAATTAAGATATATAGCCGAAGAAATTGAATTAAACATTCACATTCACCCAAGTTTCATAATTCAAATGTCATAGAGATCTCATTAAATAACTTCAAAATAAATTAATCACCTAGATTATCCATTTTCATAAACCTTAAATTCATGTTCATCAGATTTGTATCATGATTCATTCACACATCATATTTCATTCATTCATCATTGACTTTCAAAAATCAGATTAAACATCATTAATGAACTAACATGCAATTTAAATCAAGCATCATCATCAACTAACTAAGCATGCAATATAAACCATAAATAAGTCATCATATGAATTCAAACATCTAACTCATGTCATTAATGGTCTCATAAAGTATAACCAATAACTAAAATAAAAATATTCTAAGTATTGGGAATAACATAGAAGTGAGCCTCACACCATTTGTGTGAGGGGGAGAACGTTATAGTACTAGACGCAAACAAGATCAAACATGCTTGAAACAAGAATCTAAGCTAAGATCAAACATATTAATCTAAGATCTAATCCTACACATACGAAATGAAACCAAGCTATTTGAACATACATTAAAGAATCTACGATTACTGAATTGAATGTACAAAAGCACAGTGTTACCATCCTGTAGTGGATTGTATTCGTCTATTGTTGGGTTGTTCTTATCACTGTGAAGCCTCCAAAGTTCGTGTGCAAAAGCTTGAGGATTAATTACTTGATGTTGGTTGATCAAAGACATGAGGTTGAAGCACTAACAATGGTGGTTATGAATGTCTGCAATACTTCATTGTGCAAATGATGTTGATTCTCTAATCCTTATTTGTGAGGAAAGAGGTTTGTTATATAGAAAATTAGATTTGGAATAGACGATCAGGATTGTGTTGAAGAATATCTAGATACGCGGTTGGAGTGTGTTGAGAGTATTTAGACATGAGAAGATTGTACAAAGTTGATTGCGCAATTTGGGTGATTGAGAAATAGATTGGCTAGTTAGGGATTAGATTGATCAGTCAGGAATTTAGATTGATCGATCAAGATTTAGATGGCTTAGTTAGGAATTTGATTGATTAGTTAACAACTTAGATTGCTCAGTTAGCAATTTAGATTGATTAGTTAACAAATTAGATTGCCCAGTCAACAATCATAATTTTCTTAATCAGAAAGTGGGTGAGGAATATGAATTAATTGATTTAATTAATTAATTCCTTTTTGGAGTTGAATGTGCAATCAAGTTTGACTTTTGCAAACAAAGTTGCATTAGTTTGATTTGAATAGTTTGATTTAATTATTCAAATTTTGGAGGGAAAGTGTCATAATTAAATTATTATGATTTAATAATTTAATCAACTTAGGGGAATAAGGTGATTTAGTGACGTAATTAAATAATTGGTGTTAATTAATTAATCAGAACGAAATGAAGTGAGACTAGGACTTCATTAAATAAATATAATTTATTTAATTGGTCGAAATGATGAAATGTGAATTAATCAAATAATATTATTTATTTTTTTAATTAATAGAAGAATTAGGGTTTTTAGGACTTTATTAAATAAATGAAATTTATTTAATTTGTCAAAAATGATGAAAAAGTGAATTAATTAAATAATGTATTAGTCAATTAATAGAGGAACTAGGGTTTTTGGGATGTCGTTTCGATGTAGTGTGATGTTTATAGATGTTGTGGGATGATTCTTAGATGTTGCAGGATGATTCTGAGATGTTTCAAGTCATTCCGGGATGGTTCTGAGATGTTACGGGATGATTCTAAGATGTTTTGAGATAATTTTGAGATGTTTCAAGATTTTATGGGATGATTCTGAGATGTTTTGGGATGATTCTAAGATGTTCTGAGTCATTTCAAGATGGTTCTAAGATGTTTCGAGTTATTCAAGGATGGTTCTAAGATTTTTTGAGATGACTGAGATGTTCCAAGACATTATGGGATGATTTTGAGATGTTTCAAGATGATTCTGAGATGTTTCGAGACATTCTGATACATTGTAGGATGTTTGGAGATGATTCTGAATCATTCCAAGAAAAATTTGAGATGTTTCGAGTCATTTCGACACATTATGTGATGTTTTGAGACAATTCTGAGTCATTCCGAGATAATTCTAAGATGATTATTAGTCATTCTAAGATGTTACGGGATGATGTTCAATGTTGTTAGATTCTATTTGATGTTTTTCGGGGTGTATGATAGGTGTTAAGTCAATTTTACATGTCTACCTTTTTTCCCTCTTTGATACAAAGTATTGGTTGCTTTGTCTCAAAGATTCTACTTTTTTTAAGATCAAGTTTTTGAAAAACATTATGCCCCACTATGCCTCGGCATTCAGTGGAATGATGGTAGGACTCTGTGCTGGCCCCTCAAGAGGTTAATAAAAAAATTTAAGCTTTGAGGTTAGCCTCTTGATAGTATTGTATTTTAGTTTCGATGTTCTTTGGTTGAAATATTAGATCAATAGGTTCTTTGTTTCTCATTATGATGCTTCTGAGAGCTTCTAATTTAAAAGTAGTCTTCAAATTGGCTCATTTGTGCTTTGATACTTTTTCTAATTCTTGTCTCTGGATTTCCTATTCTGTCAATTGTTGAGGAGCAATTCTGAGATTTGAGGGTGCCCCACATCGTTTTGAGCTTGTTTGGGAGTTTGGATGGCCTTCAAGCATTGGTGGCTTGGTATGTGCGTTCTCAATTTTCACTTTCATCTTGTTTCATTCTCATTATGCATGTACTAAGTTCTTCAACTCAATAGAAATTTTTTTTTGATTCTTGAGTACTTGCATCGTTTTCATCGCCTTTGAAAAGTCAGAACCTCAAAATTGACACTTAAACCCTTGCACCTGCCATAAAACCTTACACTTGACTAACAACTTCACCCTTCTTTCATGCACTTGACCTAAAACTGCGCAGTTGACTGAAAATCTCACCCTTGACTGGAAACTTTTCCCTTGACTGGAAACTTCACCCTTGACCTAAAAGCTTGCACTTGACATAAAAATTCAACCCTGTTTACTCACCTTTGACCTAGAAGTTCCATCTTGCCTTAAAACTTCGCTTTTTCCTGGTGTTTTCTGAGCATTTTCTCAAAAACCTTGCATTTGACTTCTCCTTTTGTATTTTCTTTTAGCATTTGTTCTAAACCTTGGCATGTGTCTGTTTTTCATCCTAAATGTAATTTTTCATCATAAATGTCATTTTTCATCATGCTCATGTTGTTTTGTGTTTCTTTACATGTTTAGAGTGAAACCCTAACATCTTGGTCTACAATGATTGCAGGTGGGTCTCAAACCACTTTTACCGAGAGAGAGAGACGTCCTTGACACTTGTTTGATCCAATTGCCTATTTTAGTGTGTTGGAGTGGGACTTCCTTGATGTTGTTGGATTACATTACATTTTTTGCATGCCTCCTATCAAGACTCACACATCTATGATGACTACACTTGTGGAGAGGTGGCATTATGAGACTTCCTCCTTTCATTTTCCTATAGGAGATGCAACTATAACTCTTGAGGATGTTTGGAGGAAAATTCGCCTTCCCATTCATGGTGAGCTTGTCACTTATCATGTTCAATGCGGTACCCATGCTATGCAGCTTGTGCTAGGTGTTGCACACTTGGATGTGTGCTAGTCAGAGGTTGATCTATTTGGGTTTTCTGATAGTGCAGATCCTATTATACTTGTCTTATGTTGTTTGATTTCAATATTAGTTGTTCTTGATAGGCGAGGTCGATAATTTTTTGTGGGTTGGGGTACATGTATTGAGAGTATGCTAGAGCATGGGATGAGGTATGCTTGGGGTGCTTGTTTTCCTACTCATCTTTACTAAGATATGCACGAGGTGGTGTATCTTGGCAGGAAATCTATTTCCGCAGGTTTTCACTTTTGCATGTTTGATTGTGGGAGAATATTGCAGTTACTCATCTGGATAGGGTATAGGATCATTCTCTGAATGATCTATATTATTATTGTTATGGGGATCTTCCTTATTCACGTCATGTGTTCAATGAGATGTTAGGTTTTGTGTGGAGACCTTATATGGGCTACAAGGTTTGGCCAGAGGATTCAGATCATCTTGTTTACTACTGACACACTCGTTGGTTGATTGGTCATTCACATTCTGTGATAGAGCATTATCTATTAGACCAGTTATGTCACCAGTTCAAAGAGAGATAGGGGCGGGTTCCTGATGCGTATGAGGATTATTTTGGCCAAACTACTCAAGAGGTCCATGTATGGGGTCTCCAAGTGGATATAGATACTATTGTTGCTGAGTTCAGAGAAATTTCCCTAGTTGGTTGGGGTTGGCCGGTTGGTTTGATAGATCTAGGTACTACTCGTGATTTTGATGAATGGTGGGCATGACATAGGCCTTTGAGGTTCACTAATCCTAAGGGCAGTCCCATTGTGGGCAAATCAGGTATTACAGGTCATCACAGGGAGCGACATCGTATTGAGGTTCTCATAGAGCAAATGGATTGATCTGACATGATGGGGCCCAGGGTGGTCAAGATGAGCGTATGCCTTCGGTGCAAGGTTAGAGACTGGTTCTAGGTCCTCCTCCACCAGCTAGGGATGGAGATATGTTGTTAGCTCAAATGAATACTATGAAAGACGTAGACATAGCATGACGATAGGCTATAGAGGCTTAGGTAGACACTTTGAGGGCCAAGTCAACGATATGTAGTAGAGGCTCAAGTATTGTTTCTTACAACAGAGAGAGATACTCTCCGGGAAAAGCGTGATAGTATGCAAGCCAAGCAAGATCGATTTATATAGATTTCCACCTATTATTAGACCTTATATGATGCTAATATTCCTAGGGCTACTCATTGTCCACAATTCAAGGACCCAAGTGTTGTGAGCGATGGTGATGGTGGTGGTGCAGGTGCAAGTGTAGGTGATCAATTTGTGAGACAACTAGATCTTTTTGATGGTCTATAGTCTCCTATCCTATCTATCGGGGTCTTACTATTTTTGGTACTTGATCTTCATGTTGTTTCATTGTGTAGAGGCATGTTGTAGACATGTGTATATATATATATATATTCATTAGTCTAGTCGAGACCTTGTATGTATATGATTTTGTATTATCCTATCACACTTGTGTCACTATGGATGTTGTACTTATGACATGTTTCCTTTTTGAAGATACTATATATGAGATATACCTTCTTCGATTCAGCCTCATTTTATACTTATGTGATGGTGATGTATGATGATGTATGCTTATATATGTTTTTGTGCTTTTATGATGTTTGAATTTGATTTGGATGGATGAATCATACCTTGTCTCGTTATGATGTTGTTTATGTTGATAAATGAATGCCCTATACATGATTTTTTTATTGGTTTATTATCATCATGATATGTATTGACATTGTTTGTGGATGCAGTATGGATATGGTGCTAATGATGTTTTATGTAGGATAAATGTCAATCAAAATAAATTATGATGATGGATAGAGACATGATGTTAATTAGAAGGGGTATTGATGATGTATATAATTATGATGTTAATTAGAAGAAATATGATGATGGATAAAATTATGATGTTGTTAGTAGTTTATGAGTTTCTTTTTCTTTTCTTTAGAGACTTTGTGGTTTGAACAATTTTGTTTGATGTAGCAAACATATACGATGCACCAGGGTATGAATTACCAAGTTGACTTTGTATCATTTGCATAGACTTTGACTCTACAAACAAATAATATTTTTTCTCATACTAGACATATGTAAACTTTGTTTAAAGTATAAGGGGGTTGCATGAAAAACATTTCAAACCAGTCACACAAAGAGGTATAGAACACCTAACATCTAACTACTTCATGAACTATTTTATTACAACTTCCATACACTCAATAAAGCAAGTATTCTCAATGGGAGTATTAAAAAAACATCTTACAAACAACAAATTGAAATGATGCTCAATTGACCACATTCCTTCTTCTCTAAATCCTTATGGACATCCTTAAGAGATCCTAGGAATGAGTCAATAAAATAAATCAAAAAGACAAAACAATGTTGTAGTATCACTTGCCATATTTGTTTGGGGTTTCAGGACTATTATTTGTTGTTGACCATGTCTATCATAGGGATAGATCCGTTAAGGCATATCTCAAGATGTTGTTGGTGAATTGTCAAAAAGATAGGTAGTTGATACTTGGCTTTGTTTCTATCTATTTTGCGATCAAAATTTTTGTGATTGTTTTCTTTAAGGTTCTATCTTTTCATGTTTTCTTTGTTTGTTTGTTTGTTTTTTCAAAGGATGACTATGATGATTTGTTTATTATGGGTGAATAGTTTATTATAGATTTTTGTTGATGGGATGGGTCTTTTTTGATTTCCTAAGTTTTATGATGTTTTTTTTGTTTTCAGGGGACTAACCTAGGGCCTCAGGGGCTCATCAAAAAGATAAACCTTGTTTGAGTTGTACGTGCAGAGGCTCATAGTTCACTTTGTTTGAATGTTTTTGTTTTTTTCTGTTTTGTGAATGTTTTTGGATTTTGTATCTTGTATATGATTTTTTTTTTAGATTTTGGATTTTTTGACTAAGCTGAAATAAAGCCTATTGGAAACCTAAGGGGACTGACCTAGGCTCTCGGGGGCTATAAATCCTTGCCTATGTTGTACACATAGAGACCACATAGTTCAACCATTTGATTCAAAGCATGAATTGTTTTTGGATAAACAACATTGATAGCTTGGATTGATATCCCATTTTTGTGTCTAGAGGATATGTTGTGGGAAATTCACTTGAACTAGCTATGAGGTTCAAGCAAATATTGATATCTTAGACTATTTGAGTGAAGGAATAACCCAACGATGTTGTTTTGTTTTTGATGTTTTTTGCATGTTTTTCATTTTTGTTATTTTCTAGTGTTTTTGATTTTTGTTGTTTTATGATCATGATTGGATATTGCAAGATCTAATCCATGACTAGCTTCAATAATTTTCCCCCGATAAAATGACTTTTCTTAATTAGTGAAAATCCATGGTTGGATTGATTTTTTATGAAATGGATGGGTGGATGTTGTGAAAAAGTACGGATAGATAATGATGCAAATTTTATTCACACATAGCGTTTGTTTTCCAGGTTTTCACTATGGTACCTATTCTAGGAGTGCCACAAAGTGCTTTTTACTCAAAGACTATTTTATTTCTCTTTACTTTTTTCCTTGCTTTTTTATTTTTTTGTATTTTTTATCTCTTTTTCTACTTTTTTAAATTTTATCCTTTTTCTTGGGGTATTCTGACTCACTTCATGTGTAAAACTTCTTGAGGTGGCTATTGTTCATCGATTCGGCTAGAGGTTCTCCTTTAGGAGTAGCCAACTGATAGGCCCCAGATCCATAAATCGTTGTGATTATGAACGAGCATAACAAGTTGGGCTCAAATTTTCCTTTGCCATCCTAATTCAATTGTATCTTTTGATTCTCCTTGAGGACCAAGTCACCAATTTGAAAGTTCTTGTCTTTGATTCTCTTGTCATAGCTTTGTTTGAGCTGATTTTGATAAACATGTAGATGGTTTAACACACTCAAACACCTTTCATCTAGGAGCTCTAATTCATTCAGTTTGGATACCCCGTATTCTTCATTGTTGACCATGCCTTTTAATGAGAATCATAATGAGGGGGTTTAGACATCGATAGGTAATACAACCTCTTATATGTAGACCAAGAAAAATGGTGTGGCACTAGTAGGTGTGTGAATATTGGTTCGATAAGCCCATAAGGCAAGGTTTAGTTGCAAATGCCAATTACGAACGATAGCATTGACAGTCTTTTCTAGTATTTTTAAGGATTGTTTTATTGGATACCTCACCTTGACCATTTCCTTGAGGATAGTAGGGTGTGGAAAATCTATGTTGGATAGAGAATTTGGAACAGAGTTCCTAGATATACAATAAAACAATCCTTAAAAATACCTTGAGATAATTCAAAATGAATTTTGATATCTATTTGCCAGTAATATAGGTCAGTGGAATTGCCTCTATCCATTTAGTGCAGTATTATGTTGTTGTGATAATGAATTTATTCCCATTGGATGAAGTGGGTGATATCTTACCTACTAGGTCTAATCCCCATTGCAAAAAAGGCCATGGTGTCATGATGGGTCTCAAATCTTGTGCTAGTAAATGAACTAGATCACTGTGTTGTTGAAATTGTCAATACCTTCTAGAATGTTGAATGCAGTCTTGCTCCATGGAGGGCCAATAGTACCCCATTTTGAGAAGCTTCTAGACTAGGTTAGGTTCACTAGAGTGGGATCCACAAATACCTTCATGGACCTCTTGTAAGGCCATTTATGCTTCTTCTATGTTAAGGAACTAAAGTAACATACCATCTAGACTATAATAGAATAGGGTTTATCCTAGGATCATAAAGCAAGAAGTTCTACGGGTGAAGGTTTTCTTTAGAGTAGTCATTAGGTCAAGTGGTATGATACTATGTTGGATATAGTCAAAAGTATCTTGGTTCCATGGGGATTTAGGACCAACAACAACACATACCATTTTTTATTTTGGGATGTCGAATTCAAGCACGATTAGTTCTTCCACGAGGAACTCATATTTAGGCACATTTTGAGGAATATCAAGCAGTGAGCCTATTGTTTCCATTGCATAAACAACTCTATTATTGATATGAGGAACTTTCTCAAAGGTTATTTTGATGAATTATTTCTTGAATTTGTCCACCATCCTTTTATATGGTAGAAATTTTTCATATTTTGTTTGGTATTCATCATTCACCTATCTGATTACTAGCTGAGAATCTCCAAAGACATGTAGCTCTTTTATTCTCCATTCAATAGCCATTTTGAGCCCTATGATAAGAGCTTCATATTCTAAGATGTTTTTTGTGCATGTGAATACAATCCTATAGGCCTTGGGTGTACTATCTCCCTATTGTGTGAGAAATAGAATACCTGCTCTAGAACCAAGTTGAGTATAGGACCCATCAAAGTATAGAGTCCATTGGCATGTTTGTTTTATCATCAAGACACTCTCATCTAGAAAATACACTATGAGAGGTTTATGATCATCTATGGGTGCTTCGGCCAGTTGGTTTTCTATAATTTGTTCCTTGATATCTCTCCTCTCCACATACTCTATATCAAATTCACTCAGGATCATCACCCATTTGGCTATTCAGCCTGTTAGGGATGCCTTTTCTAGTAAGTATTTGAGTGGATCCACTTTTGAAATCAGCTTCACCTTTCTGTATAAGATGTAATGTCTCAAATTTTGTGTTGAAAACACAAGTGAGAGACATGCTCTTTCAATGGGTGAGTAGTTCGATTCATATCCCACCATTTTTCTACTGATATAGTAGACTGCCCTTTCTTTATTGTTATCATATAGTTGGGCCAAGAGAGCTCCCAACATTTCTTGTGTGGTAGACACATAGAGTATCATCACCTTTTCTAGAATAGGTGGCATGAGTACAAAAGGAGTAAGTAGATACTCCTTGACTTGTTGGAATGTTTGGTCGCATATCCCATCCCACTTGAAGGTGATGTCCTTGTGTAGGAGATGAGTGAAATGGTGGCACTTGTCTGCCAATTATGCGATAAATTTCCTGATGGATTGTAGCTTCCCTTGTAGGCTCCTTAACTATGTTAGTTTCTTTGGAGGGAGCATCTCTATTATAGCTTTTACCTTTGCAGGATCCACTTCTATCCCTCTTCTTGACACTTTGTACCCCAACAACTTTCCAGATGTTACTCCAAACACACACTTCTTAGGGTTGAGTCTCAAATTATACTGTTCAAGTCGATCAAACACCCTTGCTAGGTTTGTCAAGTGATCTTCCCTTTTGACTAACTTTTCTAGAATGTCATCCACATAGTCCTCCATGATTGTGTGTAGCATATCATGGAATATGGTTGTCATCGCTCTTTGATAGGTTGCTCCTACATTATTTAGACCACAAGACATTACATTCCAGCAAAAATTCCCCCAAGCACAAGTGAATGTTGTTATGTGCTGGTCATCTAGAGAGATATTTATCTGGTTGTATCTAGAGAAACCATCCATTAAGGATAGAATCTCATGCCCTGCTATTAGATCTACAATCATGTCAATGCTTGGGAATGGAAATTCATCCTTTGGACAAACCTTGTTCAGGTCTCTAAAGTCTGTACATATCCTTATGCCACAGTAGGTTTGGAAACTGGTACTAGATTTGATATCCATTATGGATAGTCAATGGGTCTAATGAAACCCACATCTAGTAGTTTCTTTAGTTCTACCTTTACCAATAATCCTATCTAAGGATGCATTTTTTTGAGTTTTTTTTTATAGTATTTTCTCCAAGGATGATAACTAGATGATGTACCACTAATGTTGCATCTAGTCCAAGCATGCCAGCATAGGTCTAGGAATTTTTTTTACCTTTCTCTCATTGATGAACGTTGTGAAATTTTACTTCTCCTCGGGATCAAGTGATGTTGCATGACATTTTATTTTTTGGGTCCTCTGTTGTGCCAACATTTATGGACTCTACTTCTTCTACCAGGAATGTTGATCTTTCTTGATATTCTAATATGGGGAGATTGAACCCTCCATCCTCGGGTGCCTCTGGGAGGGTTTTACCATCGGATGCATCCTTTATTTTTCTCTTTTCTAGATCTAATGGAGCCACAGTGTGGTTTTCCCTAGGGGGTCATATTTTTTATGTTTTTTTATTTCATTTTTGTGACTGGAAGATTCAATCTCTACACCAAAGTATGCCTCTCGTTTAAGCTCCATGATGAATCCTAATTTTTGATCTCCTACGGGTATGTCTTTTTGAAGTCCCATGAACTTTGCAATTGCCTCATCATTCTGGAATTGATTCAGAACAGGCGTATGTTGTTGTTCATCCTAATCTATGAGTTCTAGGTAATAGAGTGGGAGGCTATCATCTTGGTTTGAAAAGCTTATGAAAGTAGGTGAAAGGATTAGTATGGCTCTGGTGTATTTTTCCCACTGAGTATCTAGGTCATCATTACTAGAAGTGGGGGAATCATATTTGGTGATGAAGGAAAGAGAATCCCATTCATATTCATTAGAGTCTAATTCAAAATGGTAATAGATGTTGGGAATGGTTTCCATGTACTAGAGAGGGAACCTATCAATTCTAAAGTTTTTGAATAAGTCTTCGATGGGTAACTCATTGTCCATGATGTGATAGATATCCAGTTCCTTAACGCTAGCAGAAGTTTCTCATTTCTTCCAAGAAGTTTGTCCGGTTTTTGGAATAGCCACATATTTTGGTTTATAACCTAGCCCCACATTTTTCTTCCTTTGTTCTACTATTATAGGCTCTTATCGGCCTTGTTTATGTAACCCAAGGCCACTTGTTCCATTGTATCCCATTTTTTTAACTAATCGATAACCTCTAGTGTTAGGATCAATTAAAATGGGTTGTGGCTTTTCTGGTTCTTTTTGGTCCTCCTCAAATGTTTCTTCATCTTTCATGTCTCCCCATCTAGTAAAGATTGTGGCCTTGGCTATCATTTTTACTATCTTGATATCTTTTGGACCTCCATATACTCAGGGTAATGGTGGAAGCATGTCGATGAAGAATGCTTGGTTAAAATGATAATTCCCATTACCCTTGTCAAGTACTTGAATCTTGGTTTTCGTTTTTGGTTGCTCACTTGATGTGTTCTTGGTAGAGGCTAACGAAAGCATGGAAGGGTCAAAATAAGAAAATTAATGAAAGGCTATATCGTTGCTAGGCACCCGTTGGATTTTGTTGTACTTCTCCTCCAACTTTTCACAAAAATAGAAAGGCTCAAGATTGACATATAGTGTTACTTATTTTCCTTCATGAGGGAACTTTAGGCATTGATGAAAACAGGAAGGTACTACTTGTAATGCATGGATCCAAGGGAATCTTGGGAGGAGTTTGTACGACAACTCAAGATCTAGTACTTTACAAGTAGTTTTTGTGATGGTTGGTCCTATCTGCACTGGTAATCTGATAGTTCCTTCAAAATTTATTTCCAACTCATCATAGGCCCTTATGGTGATACTCTTTCCTTTTTCACTCACGTCGTCAAAATACCCTAGCTTTTTGATGAATTTTAAGGTACAGATGTTTAAACCTACACCATTATCTATCAATACTCATTTGACCATGGTCTTGTGAACACCAACCTCTATGTATAGAGCTTGGTTGTGGAATTTTATTTGTGGTAGATCTTTCTTTGAAAAGACTAAATGATTACTTGTGATTTTTCCAACCGTGGCTTGGAATTGACTGGGATCGAGGACATTAGGAATTGATGTTTCCAATGCTTTTTCTAATATTTCCCTATGTGCGGGTGATAGTTTTAACAACTCTAGGATTGAGATTAGGGTAGGTGTCTTCTTTAGTTGTTCCACAATGTTGTAGTCACTTGGTGACTTGATTGTGGGTTTTCCAGGGGTTCCTTTTATCGTAACTCTTCCTCGACGGGTACCTACATTGCAGTTTTTATCTCCCCCTCGTATTGTTACTACATTTTCTCTATTGTAGTCAACTTGTGAAAGGGTTCCTAAAATCGTGTCATTGTACATGTAATTAGCATTATGGTACTCTTGTTCCTTTCCTTTATCATTTCTCTTAGCGTGCTTTGGGATCGAGTTTGAGTATATTTGAAGATCTTTGTTTTTAGGTTGATGCTCAATGTCTACTTCCCTCATTCTATTAAGTCTTGGATGATGTGTTTGAGGTGCCTACAATTTTTGGTTGTGTGTCCTTTGATCTTATGGAATTCACATGTCTTTCTCATTGTACAATGATGTCTTAAAGCTAGGTTGCTCATAGTTTGGGTGATCATTCGTTTTGATGAGGTTTCATTGTACTAGTTTGTGCATGACTATTTCAAGTGACTCACCCAGTACTATGAACTACATCTGGGGTTGATCATATTACCTCTATTGCCCTACCTGATTTTTTTGTTGGTTTACAACCTGGTTGTTCTTAGGATAGGTAATTTGGTTTCTTTGGGTGTTGTTGGGACCATAGCTTGTTTGTACCACCTGTGGCTTGTTTTCATGTGTGTTTTGTGTATTCCATACTACTCTAGCGTCTACCACTTCATCATTTGTAACATTCTTTTTTTTCGCCCAGACTTTAGGTTTTTCATTTGAGCTAAAGGGACTATCTTTTGAGTTGTTTTTTTTAAGGACTCCTCTTTCCATGAGGGCTCTCTCAATATGTAACCCCTATTCAATGGTTTCCTCAAAGTCTATAGGACATAGCATAGTGAGTTGGTAGTTTATTTCAGGTAGTACATTCATGATGAAAATATCCACCAACTCCTTGTGTGGGATGGGCCATTTGCACCAACTCTCTTTGTGTCTCCATCTCTGTAGGTAGGAGGTAAATGAATATCCTTGGTTCTATTTGATTGTGGACAAACTAGTGATGGTGACATCTTTCTCTATGTTAAACAAGAACTGGCTTATAAATTTTCTTGATAGCTCATCGAAATTTTTGATTACTGGTTGTAGATGGATGAACCACTCCATAGCATGACTTATAAGGTTGCATGGAAAGAGCCACATGAGATAGGAATCATTGTTTTGTACCTTCATGCATGATACTAAGAAGTCTCGTATATTCTCTATTGGATCCCCTCTTCCTTTATACTTGTTATCAAACCTGGGTATTTCAAAGTTTTTTGGAAAGGGTAGTGTCGTAATGGAACGATCGAAAGGGAATGGACAAATTTCCTGAAGAGTGTAGGTCTTCTTTTGTTTTCCTCCTTTCATGTCTACTATTTTTTGGGTGACAACATCTAGTTTTAGTTCCATCTCCATTTTTGGTACATGTTTTTGCAAAACCTGAATGTAATAACCTTGTTCTCCTACCAGGTTTTGGTTATATATCAGGTATTGTGAAGGTACAGGCCCTTGATAGCCATATGGGATGTAAGTAAAATTAACTCCTTGTTGTGTGTAAGGAGGGTTAGCTCCTTGTTGTTGGGGGTAGATACTGAAGGCTTCCCTGATGATGTGTTGACGGGTTACCTTATTGATGGGATGATTGAAGAAGGGTGCTCTATGGCACACCTTGTTGGGAAGGACTATAATGAAGGTTACCCTGATGATGTGTTTGTGGGATACCTTGTTGATGGGATGACTAAATAAGGGTTCTCTATGGAACACCTTGTTGGGTAGGACTGAACTGAAGGTTACTTTGATGATGTGTTTACTAGATACCTTGTTGATGGAACAACTAAAGAAGGGTGCTCTATGGAACACCTTGTTGGGTAGAACTAAACTGAAGGTTACCCTAATGATGCATTTTTGAGATACCTTATTGATGGGATGATGGAATAAGGGTGATTTGTGTCACACCTTGTTGGGTAGGACTAAATTGAAGGTTACCCTGATGATGCATTAGTGGTACACCTTGTTGATATTATTACTAGTTTAGAAGGGGACCCTGTGGTCCACCTTGTTGGTGGCACTTATCGTTCAAAGGGGGACCCTGTGTTCCACCTTGTTGATTGTACTCATTATTCTAAGGGGGACCCTTTGTTCCATCTTGTTGATGGTATTGATTGTTCGGAGGGGGACTCTGTGTTCCACCCTGTTGATGGTACTTATTGTTTTGTGAAGGGTTGACACTTGAAATGTTCTGAGGTATATATTGTTCAAGAGGTGGATTATTATTTTGAGGTTCATATTGAGATGTCCCTCCTTGATAAATTTGTGCCACTACTTCTTGTTCAATCTAAGTTGGTTTTATGAACAAGGGGTTCTCAATGGGTTGACCATTGTTTTGTGAGAACATGAGTGGCATGTTTGGCATCTTTAGGGGTTGTTTTATTTGTCTCAAAAATGGGTTATCCCCTAAGGGAATAAGATTGGGGCATTTGAGAGACTCTACATTGAAGTCCATTGGTAATTTAGCATTGTGTTGTGCTAATTTGAAGAAATAGGAGTTTGGGTCCTTTCTCAACAACCTATCCATTAGTTTGAGAACCTTGGGGTTGTTATAATGTTCAAACAATTCCTCCTTGTTTATTTCTTCTTCAATATCCACCTCATCCACAACCACTCTGTTTGGATCCTAGTTTTTTTGTTCTATCACCTCCTTTTGTTTGCAGTTCAGTTCTTCCTCACTAAAAGTGTCTCTGTACACTAGTCTTTTCTAGGGACTTTCAAGGTCACTTGGCCTATAGCCCCATGGGATACTTTCATCATTCATGGTATTTACTAGTAGGCTACTGGTGTTGTTCTTGCTTGCTTCCATTTTATTCCTATCTTGTGATCTCGTGGTTGTCATAAAAAACTTGGGTCCCTTGTGGGAGAGTGGTGCCATGTTTGAACTCTCTAGGTGACTCAAATCCTAAAGACCCGATGTTGTCCTAAATGATAGGATACAAATTATGTGAGATATTGGAACTGTTGGAAAAAAATAGGATTTTGATAGTATTAGAAGGAATACAATTTTGGATTGTTCCTTGAATCATGTTTGTAAAATTTGTATACCAACCTAGTTCTAGTTTCGTGAAGTGCCCAAGGGTGTTTCTTGAGAGCTTTTGGACTAAGATTCCTAAGTTTGAAATGACAACCTATAGACCTTACTTTAGGGATCTTGACCTTGTGTGAGATCATGAAGAGGATATTTATTGCCACATGGGTGGTGGTAACACGAGTCTTCTTGTTGCTATGTCAAATTTCTCTTCCTCTTCGTCTAAGGTGATTGATGCAGTGAGAAATTAGTGGGGTGTTTCATTTATCTAAAATATGAAGTTTCTCAAGTTGCTTATGATGCCAATTTTCTCACCTTCAATGTATGTGAGACTAGGTTGAAGGATCAATGCTATAAGGTCTGGTTGGTGAACTGGATTATTTTGTCGCTAGATGGTCATAAAGTGTAATGGTGTTATGGGATGGTTGATGTGAAGCTCAAGACCCTACGATTTGAGTGTTTTTTTGGAATGGTACTACTTTTTGGATATCAATTTTTTGAAGAACTAGGGTCGATATTTCACTTCATTGTCTAGAGGATATGTTGCAAGAAAGCTTACTTGTACTATCTATGAGTCCCAAGTAACCTTTGATATCATGGACGTTTGAGTGGAGGAATGACCCCAATGGTTTGTTTGATTTTTATTTCAAATAGGTAGGATGGAAATAATGGATGAGGGACTATCTCTTTTGGCTTTCCAATTGTTTGGTTCGAACAATGATCCTATAAACAACTCTCTCAAATTTCTCCATGTTTGGTGTATGACAAGTGATAAAACAAAAATTGGACTGACTCAAAAAGCATGTACTTATGTGACCTTCATGTCTATAACTTAAGTTGTGAAATCAAAACACCCAAGCCATAGTTCCCAAATGTTTACCTTGATTAAGTAACCTGAAATAAAAGTTGGAATGTTCAAAAACCTTTAAGTAAAAATCCTTCCAAGGAGTGCAAACATCAGACTTCTTTCATAAGTATGCACTTAATTCAAAGGGTTTTGATTCAACCATATCGTTTAGTGTTTGTTTGAATGTGTTCTTTTTCTTTAAATCAACCAAATAATTTGATGTAAATTTTTTTTGAAGGTATTGGCAAGTTTAACACAAACAAGCAATTACAACCTTAGGGGATAGAAACCATTCTCTTACGTAGGCTTGTCTTATGCTCCAAAGAGACAATTTTACATGCGACTTAAGGCGTAGGCCTATAGTTGGACATGGCAAGTAACTTCTCAGAAGTAAATTCCGATGAACCACTTTTAGAGATTCTTTTTGGATAATAGGATGGCTTCTAAACAATTTGGTTCTTAGTGACAACTATGAATGTGAAATTATGACACTCACCCGTTGACCACTTAAGGCTCTTTAATAGTTCTCGTTCCACTTAAGGTAGGGATTAGGTGCAGTCTATTGTCAGCATGACTTGAAGCTACTTTCTTATAATTTTGTAACCTTTGATATAGCCCACTAGTATATGTGCTTCGAGACCTTGCAATGAGTTTTCCAGCATGAGATGTGTCTCAAAGAAACCCCCCTCTTCAAGGTAAACTTGAAAATAATGTGCAAAGCTCAAAAATGTTCTTTCGCTCACCCAAGATTGCCAAAAGGTGCGAGGGGAGAAGATATACCAACATCTTTCTAATCACTGAATGCACGATGAAAAATCCATAGAAAATTGATTCTTTTTAAACACCTCAAGCGGTGTTATCCCCAAAAATATGTGAATAACATAAACAAATTATTCTTTTTATTTGCACCAATATGAATCTTTTCAAGACATCAGTCATTTAAGATAGCAATCGTGCAATACAAAAGAAATAACTTGTTCATTTTAAGCTCCAAACTTGAATGTTTCTATGAAATTAGTCCTGGCCTTACTTGGTCAACAAATGTAAATCGAGCGTGCGTCAACAAAATGGAAATCGTTTGCACTCTTTTTATGCACCAAAATTAAAGTTTTTAATTATTAAAAAATGAAATGTGTTCATTTTTAGAGTCCCAAAATTGAAGTGCTTTTTTTTTCTTTTTATGAGCACCAAAATCAGAGTTCCTAAGTTAAGAAAACATGAAATTGGTTCAATTTTAATAACACTAAAATCAAACATGAGTTTGTGTTTGTTCTTTTTAGAGCACAAAAATCCAATTTTCCTAAGTTAAGAAAGCTAAAAAATGGTTCAATTTTAACAACACCAAAATCAAATGTGAGTTTGAGTTGTTCTTTTTAAAGCACCAAAATCAAGTTTTCCTAAGTTAATAAAGATTGTTTGTAGATCTAGAAATCTCTGATCGATCGTATCCCCTACAAAAAAAAAAGAGTTAATGTCACTTGAATCTTGCATCAAATCCATTAACACCTATTACACATTAAAAAAAAGAAAATGTTAGTGGAGAAATTCATTACAATAGTGCAGGATCCATGCACTTGTCTATTAGAGAAATTGGTCAATTCTTAGAGGAAATGCTCAGAAAAAATGCAGAAGCACCCTATTAGAAACAAATACTCAAATATGAGACAATATGCTACCACTGTCAAAAGTAGATGCAAGGGTTTGGGAGCAAGTGCATTGATCTTGGTGCAAGTGTGTAGTTCTCATGACAAGTGTGTAGTTTGTGTTGCAAGTGTGTGGTTTTCTTGTCATTCAAGTGTGCAGGTCTTTTGGGAAGTGCATGAAAAATTCATCAAGTGTGCTTCTGAGATGTGCAACTTCAAAAACACCTCAAATGAACGTTAAAGAAGGGGACAAGGGTCCCACTGGGCATGCCAAAATGTGTGATGGGGGAACGCTAGATGAAAACAAGATAAAAAATGCTTGACACAAGAATCTAAGCTAAGATCAAACATATTAATCTAAGATCTAATCCTACACATACAAAATGAAACTAAGCTATTTGAACATGCATTAAAGAATCTACGATTACTAAATTGAATGTAAAAAAGCATAGTGTTACCATCCCGTAGTGGAGTGTATTCACTTGATGTTGGGTTGTTCTTATCACCGTGAAGCCTCCAAATTTTGTGTGTAAAATCTTGAGGAATGATTGCTTGATGTTGGTTGATCGAAGAAATGAGGTTGAAGCACTAACAATGGTGGTTGTGAATGTCAATAGTACTTAATTGTGCAAATGATGTTGATTCTCTGATCCTTATTTGTGATGAAGGGGGTTTTTTATATAGAAAATGAGATTTGAAATAGACGATCAAGATCATGTTGAAGAATATCCAGATCAACAATTAGAGTGTGTTGAGAGGATTTAAACATGAGAAGATTGTGCAAAGTTGATTGCACAATTTGGGTGATTGAGAAATAGATTGGCTAGTTAGGGATTAGATTGACCAGTCAAGATTTTAGATTGATCGATCAGGATTTAGATGGCTTAGTTAGGAAATTGATGGCTTAGTTAGGAATTTTATTGATTAGTTAACAACTTAGATTGCTCAATTAGAAATTTAGATTGATTAGTTAACAAATTAAATTGCTCAGTCAACAATCATAATTTTCTCAATCAGAAGTGGGTGAAGAATATGAATTAATTGATTTAATTAATTAATTCCTTTTTGGAGTTGGATGTGGAAATCAAGTTTGACTTTTACAAACAAAGTTGCATTATTTTGTGCATAGCCAACCTTTGAGAATTTTTTCAAGTTTGAAGAAGGTATACATAAGTGTTGAGTTGATGGAGAATTGAGGTGTGAAGTGTGTGTGATGTGAATTGCATAGTTGTGAAGTGCAGTGCATGCTTAATGAGTTAGACTAATGGAAGTAGTGAGCAAAAGGTGTCTAAAATCTCCAGAGAGGATGTGAATGTGTTGGTGATGTTGTGGTGGAATTTTTTGTTGCATTGAAATGGATTTCTCACTATAAAAATTTTCTTTCTTCTTTTCTATAATCTGGCAGTGAGCCCTTCTTTATTTTGGGCAATGAGCTCTCCAGTAGTGAGCCTTTTGTATTCAGTGTTTCAATTACTTTATATTGTGAGCTAATCCTCACTATGTTTTTTCCCTTATTGGGTTTTCCACATAAATTTGGTGTTCTATTGTGCATGGTGTTGATGTGTTTCCATTTCAGTTATTTTCTTTCATGCTAAATCATTATAATAGATAATGGTTAATAGATTTAATGTGGATGTTAATGTTTATGAAGGTTTTTGATGTCTTAATGTACAATTGATTCACCCTCCCACTTAGTTGTCTTGTGTGCATTCAAAAATTGGTATCAAAGTAAGGTGCCTTGGAAGAAATATTAACCGCTTGAGGTAGATCTAGGATGGTGCACAAGAGGGATGCTCCTTTGTTTGATGAATTGTTCTATGGCTTCTAGAAGACAAGCATGGAAGGTTTCTTGGTATCTCTTGGATTTGGAGTTTGGAAGTATATTAAGACTAGATATACTATGCCTAGTAGTGGCCCAAAAACTAATGATGAGATCAAGGCCTATGAGAACAATGTTAAAGCAAGGTATGATCTTTTAAGTGGTCTTTCTAACACTAAACTTGTGAAAGTTATGAGTTTGAAATCTGCTAGAGAGATTTAGATAGATTTGGAAAGTATTTATTTTTGAATGCACACAAGACAACTGAGAGGGGGGTGAACCATTTGTACATTAAAACATACAAAACCATCATAAGAATTCAGATCCACATCAACTTAATTAACTCTTAATCTGTTAGAATGATTTAGTATGAAAGCAAATAACATAAATTGAAACACATCAACGCCATACACCATAGAACACTAGATTTATGTGGAAAACCTAAGAAGGTAAAAACCACGGTGATTATTAGCTCACAATATAAAGTAATTGCAACATTGAATACAAAGGGCTCACTTTCAGAGGGCTCATTACCTAAAAGAAAGAAGGGCTCACTAATAGATTACAAAAAAGAAGAAAGAATAGTGTTATAGTGAGAAGTCCATCTCAATGCAACACAAAATATCCACCATAGCATCACCAACACATTCATAGCCTCTCTGAAGATTATAGACATCTTCTTCTCACTACTTCTAGTAGTCTAACTCATTAATCTTGCACTACACTTCACAAATTCACACTTCACGACTCTAGAATTTGCATCACACACTTCACTACTCAATTATCCATCAACTCATCACTTATTTATACCTTCTTCAACCTTGAAAACTTTCTCCAAGGTCGGCTATGCACCTCAACTATGCAAATTCAAATTAGGTTGGCACTAAGAATTCCCATGATGGAAAGGAATGAAAGTGGACCACTCCTTCATAAATGTTGCTCAAATTTTCACGTACATCCTTAGCAAAATTATAACTCATCACCTTCAAATTTTTTGAATTAGCTAACCCACACATAATAGCATTGTATTCTTTGGATTTGTTCTCATACAAACTAATCTTAGTTGGATCTAGTAGAGGAGCAAAAAGTGCAATGTAACCATCATTGATAGATTTCCAAACACCAAACCCTAGAGAGTTTAGATGGCCTTACATTCTTACTTTCCAAAAGGTGTAATTTGTCCCATCAAACCTAAGACCCTTGTAAGATCCATCATGTGTCATCTTGAACCTTTACTCAAGAGGTTAAGGTTCTTTAGAGGAACTTGGCTCTAATACCAATTGTTGAACACACCTCGCTCCTGAGAGGGGGGTGAATCAGTATCTATAAAAACTTAAACCCTTAAACAACATGCAAAATTAGAATTTTAATAGGATCAAAAACTTATAAATAGATCAAAATTATTTAAAATAATTTACAACAATGAAAGATAGAACAATGAACACACATGCACAAGATAACACCAGATTTACATGGAAAACCCAAGAAGGGAAAAACTATGGAGAGAAATCTCTTAGTATAGGAAGCTCACTACTTACAATTTGTTTTAAGGATCACTACCTTAGGTCAAGATACAAAGGAATTTTAGTACTAAGGTGTACAACCTCATGGAAAGATACAAATTACAAGGACGTGCTAAAGAGACTTGAACTATTTGATAGAAAGATACACGAAGATATAAAATTGCAACATATGTCAAGAATACACTTTTCTAACTAAGGTGTTAAAGCTCATTTGATTCTTCTTCCTCATAACTCACCTCAGCAATCCATATTTTTACATCATGTTGAATTCGCTCACTACTCTTGTAATTGAATTGTTCTTGCATTTATATCCTCTACAAAATCTAAAAGCACCAATTAGGTTAGCCAAAATGAAATACAAACAATGATCTCAACAAGTTGGCCACAAAAACATAATGTGGTCCTATCCAAAAGATAGAGAGGGCCAAAAACAATCATTTTACAACTTCCAAAGTGATCCACACCACACAAACATTGGTTCTTATTAAACCAAATCGAAAACAAGGGAATGTGTAGATGAAATTTGTATCACAATACCAATCAGCCCAAAAATACATTTGCAAGAAGATTTACTCAATGTGGTTCTCCACAAGATATGTCAGGACCCAAATGAATCTTAACACAACTTCATATGCTAGCACAAACCCCCAAGCACATGGTGCAAGCAAGATAACAAGCCTTGTTGGCCAAATATCCACAAATTTACTAAAAACCAAACTCAACACAATATGCAGTATCAAGGAGATCAACCATTGATGTGTGAACCACAAAGAGATGTTCCATGAACATCCAAAAAAACTTTCAAACACTTCTTTCACACTATTATGCCACAAATCAAATATAAATAGAACACTTCATCCCAGAAGGACAAAATACACAAATGTGGGATAGAAAATTAACAGATCAACTTGCGGAACACTTTGTTACATGAAAACTAAAATGAGACACTACACAAAAATTGAGAGAAAATTCACCAAGCCATACGAGAAACAACATCAATGTGGAGCATTTTTTAACCAATCTAGGCAACCAACAAAACTGCCAATCCACTACAATTACTAGAAACCTCCTTCGAAACACAGGTGGCCAGAAAAGATACGAGTGTAGCAACCACAGAACATAGACACTGAATCCCAAACTATAAGGCTGAAACTACAAAGGTGAAGGAATATAGAGCATTCTCCCAAATAGCCTTAAAAGAAACTTCCTAAATTAGGAAATTTCACAAGAATGTGAAGGCCATAATTTCCTTGCAACAACACATACTTTCTCAAGAACAACAAGAGAGAAAAAAACATACTAGAGACCACCAACAACATCTCTCCAACTTCAACATTACATCTAGCCCTCATCTTAATTCTTGTAATCATTATCTTAATATATTATCATGATAACATCTTTTCTATCAACAACCATACACAATACAAATCTATTTGTCATTAAACAAGGCATAAAATCCAACCATGAACAAAAAAACTCATCCAAACAAGGCATGACAACATCCAACATTAGTAACTCCATTGCTAGCACAACATCAATGACAACCAATTCCAAATAACAATTCATAAACATATGCAACAATCTCCCCAAGTGTTGACATCAATGGCAACCAATGCTAACAAACCTAGTGTAGGCCCACCTGCCAAAGCGTAATACCTTCAAATGAAAAATTTCATGTACCACCTCTACACTTGACTTATCTTGGAAGCATAAGGCCTTACCAATGAGTATATGTCACCTCAACAAGATAAAGTAAACTATAACTTCAAGCAAGACACTATACCCTACCTACACTAAGCAACAATCGATGGTCTTAAAGGATTCTAAAACAAGGTTCTTAGTGGAATAAGTGAATAGTAACCCCATCTATAATGCTCGAGATTAGGCGGGATCTGCTTCTCTCATCACCAAATGCATCTCGATGGATCGAGGGTTGCATAACTTGGCTCAAATGACACTATTTACACTTCGGGGTACAAATTTCATTCTCCCCCCTTTCTATACCTTGTCCAAAAAAATGGTTGAGGTCATCCTTGAGGTGATCAAATCCTCAAGCAAGCCTCCTAATAGGAAAGACTATGTTAGGTGCTTTTGGCCACCGAAGATCACACAAAGTGTAAGGGGAGAGAATAAAAACAAGCTAGAAATCCTTAGGATAACATGGGACACAAAAGAAATGAAGATATGTGAGATTTTTTATCTCCAAGATCACACTAAGTTCTAGGAGAGAGCATATGCCTACACACAGTTCCAAACAAGGCAAACAATGTTCATTAACCTTAAAAAAATAAATGTGCCTAGATTAGTGGAAAATAAATCTTTGGACAATTGAATATGCTTGGGAAAGATGTTAGTAGTTTGATGATTTTCTCTTTTTTCCATGAAAGCCACAATTGTACACAAATCAGGTTAGTAACAAAGAAACCCTAGCAAGAATACTCAGAGTAGATGCACCATATAATGAAGTAATTGCACCATGTATGGGGAAATTATGCCACATAATGGATAAATTTCACCCTTGTATGAAGCACTTGTTCCATAGAATGAAACATATGTGCAAAACAATAAAAAATCAAAGAAACTTGGATTATACCTTTTTTGGACAAATGTGCAATTCTACCGAATAGATGCACCAATCCCCCAAACAATTATGCCACTTTGCTCTACAATTTCACCATTCTATTGTGAAATTGCACCCATAAAATATGTAATTGCACCCATCAACTGTGAAAATGTACCCATCAACTATGCAATTGCATAACTCTTCCTGGAGACACACATTTTTCCAAAAAAAATTATAAAACCTTAATTTGGGAATGAAATCTATCATTTTAGGGTTAGGAGTCTTCAAAATCAAGGTCAATAATAAATCATCAAGCACAAAGGGGTAAAATATACTACAAATAATCAATAATCAAAGAGGAAACTTCACAATGAAACCTAGAAAACTAATGCATAGTAGATGCGCCAATCTAAAGAGAAAATGCAACCATGTAAGGAGCAATTGCACCCATTTGAGAAGAAAGTACAGACATATGAGAAGAAATTACGCACATCTAAGAATAAAATATGCCAATACCTCTGCAAGTGTGCCAATCTACCCAAAAACAACAAATTTTACAAAAATAGAGATAAAACCTTAATCTAAGAGACAAATTTGATGTTACAGGGTTAAAATCCTTCAAAAACATAGTTAGAAATGAATGTAAATTACTCTATGAAGGGAAAGAATCATCAATTTATCAATACCTAATGGTTGCAATAAATCAGAGTAATTACGTCATTTGAGAAGAATTGCACACATCTATGAATAAAACATACACATCTGAGAAGTAATTACACACATCTAAGAAGCAATTATGCACATCTGAGAAGGAAAAACGTGACTTTGTAGCAGATGTGCCAATCTGACCTAAAAGTACTAAAAATCCATGAAAAACCTCATGAAAAAAGTTAAAAATGGAAAGGGGAGTCCCACCGGGCGTGCCAAAATGAACAAGTTAGAAAATATTGAAGGAAAACAAAGGAAGATATAGGAAATACAAAAGCATAATACCTTCACCTAGAATTTTTTCTTCTCTTCTTTATGAGCGAAAATGGAGTGCACCCTTATTCCATTTAATTTTGTATTGATATTGATATGTAGATTTCTCAATTATGTAGCATAACCTTGATATGATGTGATAGATGATTGCAAGATAAAAGCTCAAAATTACAACTGTAGTGTAGAAAAATGTATTCCTTTACATTTTCTCACTTGTTTGGGCCCTCCTAGTTTAAAATAGAATTAATTGTGCCTTAATTTAGTGTTGTAAAGTGTATCCATTTACACTTTCACACTTATTTAGGGATCCCTTAATTAATCGAGCTTAATTATGCCTTGATTGGCCCTATAATTCATTTCCAAGCCCATTTAATTATATTTTCTGAAAGGGAAACCCGACATTAATTAATGCCTAAACATAACACTTTACATTGAACAATGTGTGTCCTAGGTTTATGGACTTAGGACCCATTCACCCATGGGCGAATGGGTCCTCCCTCAACCTTAGGACCTAAATTTAAATTATGTTTTTGGTGATATTTTAACATACTCAAATTTGTAATTCAATATCGGCTTGTGATATTTGATTTTAGGGAAATTAGGATACATACCTATAAATACAAGGTTATTTCACTATGTTTCACCTAGAATTTTTTATCTAAGCAACAAAGAAATTCTATGAGATTTCAAGAGTAATTAGAGGCATTCAAGAGAAGATTTATCAGAGTTTTATTGCAACATTCAAGATCCAATCATCATTTCAAAGTCTTCTTGCATCATGCATGTTTTTGGAGCTAACATTGTGATGTAGGTTTCATGATCAAATCAAGCATTCAAAGCACTATATCTCAAACAAGATTCAAAGTCCAAGATCCACATCCATTGAAGCCATTTCATGCAAGTTGTAGACTTTCATTCAAGGACTTATCCAAGGGTTTTTTGAGTGGTAACATAGCTTTGTTCATTCTTCATTCCCTCTTTCATGCTTTTATTCATTTCAAGGTTTGATTACCAAATTGAGGTTTGACCAAGACAAACCCCCATTCACCAAAAACAAACAATTTTTCCCTCTTATCTTGTGTTTGCAGATTTAGGTAGAAGAAAACTTCAAGACCTCTTGAAGAGAAAATGTGAAGAAGTTGAAAAAGTTGCAAAAGTTGTCAAAATTGTTGACATCTCACGAAAAATCACGTACAAAAGTAATTTTCGACATTCTGACACTACCACCTGGATAAATTGGAAGCTTTAGATGTGTGTCAGAGGCTCCTGAAAATTACAGAAAAACCTTGACACTGGACCCATTCACCCATGGGAGAATGAATCATAGTCAACCTTTGAAAACTCACTTTTGGTGACTGGTAAACACATTTCTACCCTTCTCAAATCCTCAATTCAATTTTTGGTTTTGTCAGTATTAAGATTAATATTGCTATTTCAAGTTTAATTTGGCATAATTGGTTTGATTTTCTATTTTTAGTTTTTCTCCCAAAAGTGCCTGGTGAACTGACCCCCATCCTTCAAGCATTAGGATATCTGAAAATTTCCCCTTTGATTTGATTTGCCCAAGGGTTGATAATCAATTCGTTGTGTGGATCTCATTTCCTAATGAAATAAAGGAAAATAGGTCCCTAATTGGTTCATCAATCCATTTTGGTGAATCTCTTTACACCTATTTTTCACCATTTCAACATGTAAATATGATAGCTCAAGAGATGCAAGAGATGAAAGTGAAGGATGAGAGCCTCTAGATATAGAGTCTTGAAGAGTAAAAATCAATGGCTAGAAATGATCGATGATGGATGGTTAAGATTGAAGGAGGATTCTAGTTTGGATCAAGGATGCAATAATATGACAAGTTTCAAATGATAGATATGATGTTGGTTTAGGATAGGGATAAGGACAAAAATCCTTATGGAAATGGCTAGGATTAAGAGGTTAAATGAGATGAATGGATAGGATTAAAAGATAGTGGCAATGGCTAAAATTAAGAGGTAAAATGAAATGAATGAATAAGATTAAAAGATAGTTTGATTTTTAGGTAAGTGTCTAGGTTCAATGAATCTATACAAGGAGTTAGTTAGACATGTGAATGTGACACTTGTCACATGAGACAAATTTAGATTATGTTCCATGTGAACAAGATGGAGGGATAGGATTATATGAACAAGGATAAAGGATAAATATGAATTAAATGATGAAGGAAAAGATAATATGGATTAATTAGCCTAAATTAATTAATTAATTAATTAGAAATCAATTAATTAATTTAGTTGGAGGATTTGAAAAAATGGATAATTAATTAAATAAAGTCATTTAATGAATGAGATCATGTGAAGGGATAATAATTAGATAAATAATAAGTATTTATTTAATTAAAATATTATGAAAGGATGAGAATATTAATTAAATAAATGATAAATATGTATTTAATTAGTGGCTTAGGACTAGGTTAAAATTAGTTGTGGTCGGGTAAGGTCACATTTAGGTGTCTACACCTACAATGTTACTAAGGACAAAAAAAACCAAAGAGTAGCAAGAATGTGAAGAAATGAGGATTGAAATTTGTATTCAACATAAAAGTTCTTTCTTTCTCCTCCCAAGTTTGATACCGCAATATTTGTAGCCTAGCCCACTATTTTTCCTTATATCCCCTTACATGATGTAGTCACATATATTTTCATGTATGATAAATAATTTATTCTAATTATCGTCTCAATGAGACATCATAAATTATTGAGATATTTCATTAGTGTGTATAATTAATATTTTATGAAATAATTTACCTCATAATTTTTGATGTATGATAAATAATTTCTTCTAATTATTGTCTCAATGAGACATTATAAATTATTGAGATATTTCATTAGTGTGTATAATTATTTGTTTATGACATTATAATTTACCTCATTAGTGTGTATAATTAATTTTTAAAATTTTATGGGCACCATCAAAGGAAGGTTTGTATTCAGTTAAACAAGGTTATAATGCATTATGTTGAAAAAGTAACCATTGGCATCTCAAAGAGCCTATACATTTTGATGGAATAATAAAACTTTACCAAAAGCGGGAAGTTTTGCTTGGTTAGCGTTAAGAAAATAGATATTAATGAGTGATGAACTAGAAAAGATGAAAATAGCCAAGTCTTTCAAATGTGTCTTGTGTGGCGAAGTTTTAGATGACACACATCATTTGCTCATTCAATGTAGTTTTGCACAAGAAGGTTGTAAATTTGTACAGAATAAATTAAACTTGTATTCACCTCCCAAACACCCTTTGGGAGCTCTTTCAAAGCTGGCCTCTTTTGTATAAAGCTTTGTTTTTCTCATGCATATGGCAGGTTATTCCATCACTTGTAATATGGAACATTTGGTGGGAATGTAATTTGTGTATTTTCAAAAAGATAACCTCATTAGTTGAGAATACTAAAATTAAAATTGAAAAGGTTGTTTCAGAGGTAGTTAATACATATGTACAAAAGCACAAATCTAATACATCTTTGTTCACAAGCTGGGATGATGCTATTTTGAAGTCCTAGAAGAATATCATATTGTCTTTTCTAGGTAGTCTGCATAAGGATGTCAAGACCAAGATTCAAACAAGTGAAATTAGATGGAAGCCTCCGCTATCAAATTTTTTGAAACTCAATTTTGATGGTACATCCAAGGGTAATCTGGGCGAGTCAAGCACAAGAATTTGTATTCGAAATTCAAAGGGTGTTGTGGTGGCAGGAAGATCAGTTCGACTTTTGTCGGGTAATAATAACATGGAAGAAGCTCAGGAAATGCTACTAGGGTTAGAGCTTGGGTTAAAGATAGGAATATCGAAAATACATGCGGAGGGCGATTCACTAATAATTATAAATGCATGTAAGGAAAGGAAAGTGTAGAATTGGAACTTGAGATATGTTTTATAGAATGTATGGGATTTGCTAGATAGTTTTCAATCCTTCATAATTTTACACACTTATAGAGAGGGTAATAGAGTGGTTGATTCTCTAGCAAATTTGGGGTGTGAAGGTGATGAAATTGAACTATTGGTCGAAGGTCAAATTCAATATTTTCCGCAATTAGCCTCATTGGTTATGCAAGAATCTTTGAGGTTTACAAATCAAAATTTGTAATGTGCATATTTTCTAAAAGCTAGTGGGACATGCCAATCCAAAGTGTGCATGCCTTGAAGGGTTCATATGTATTGAAAAAAAAAAAAAAGACAAGCAACAATTGGCATTTTTTTGATGAGATTCTGGAGCAACAGTTTCCAAAGCACCAAGTTCCAGAGCAACAGATTCAGAAAACACAATTTAGATTTGGCTAGAGACATTTCAGTGGTATCAGAGTAGTAGGCCCTTAATGAGCAGCAACAAAAATTGATCCATAAGATATAGGCCTATGATTCTAATATTGAGTGCATTAAGGGCAAGAAGAATGATGTTGACGAGGCCAAAATTTCGGAACAACAGTTTCCAGAGCACCAAGTTCCAGAGCAACAAATTCAGAAAATTCAGATTAGATTTGGCTCGAGCAAGAAGGGTGCAAGGTCTTGTCCTAGACATGATCTAAATAACACAGGAAGACCCAAGGGAGAAGTTAGTCCAGGGGCTCTGTAGGGGTGGTTAGTTTATTTTTCTTTCTTCATGCCCAAATCTATCTAAGTTTTAGGCTGTAAAAACAAATTTTTGTTGTGGATATTTAAATATTTTGTATAATCAACCCATTTTTAGTAGCAAACTAGGGGCTGGTAGATAGTTCATCATTGTAAAGGTGTTTTTGGGATCATATAAACAATTACCTATTGTAAATTTTTATTTTTATTATTATTAATATATCTACAGGCCCTCCACCTTTTGCCAAAAAAAAAAAGTTACCTCATAATATTTAAGCATTGTACTCAAACATTTTTATTTGAATTATTTATTTTAAATCAAAACTATTATGATGATATATTTAACTTTAAGAGAAAAATTATAAAATTACATATAAATTTTAGGTCTACAAGAATGAGAGACTTATTCATGGAACACTTAATGAGCTTGGAAAGTCCTTTTCCTTTGTAGGTTCATAAAAATTGGATTCATTTCTTAGCACTACAATAATTGGTATTATGAAACTAGTTAAATTCACAATTAATTTCTATATACTTGTATCATGTGATTCCACTTTGGAATCCCTGAAACTATCCTCTCAAATAGAGATATAAGATTCGTGAACAATTTATAAAATTCACTTTGATTTATGTTAGACACAAAATTGAATAAATATGTCACATTCCATCTCTTGAGTAATGAATGGACTAAAATTATAAATAGATAACAATGCATCTTCGAAAAGTGTACAATTTGAAAAACTAACATAGAACTTCTATTTAATTCAATATAACAACAACATAGCTCAATACATATTTACAACACATGTATCCCTTTTTCAAGTGTTCAGGTTTACAACTTTTGGCACCCATTGAAATAACTAATTAACCTATTCTACCATAAAACTTCTTACTTCAGAAAATAAGACTACAATAGGCACTTCTCTAATTTGTTGTTATTTACATAGGAAAATTCTACATGAAGCACTTGAAACATGTAATGATAGAATATCATTGATTTGCCTTCTATTGCTCTTAGATATATTTCTAGGGAGTGTGGTTGGGAGCTCTCAATTCCGGTTAAATAATTTGGCATGCTGTTTTTTGATGCCGGTTCTCAGTATCTCCATGCTGCGCTTAATTGGAGCTGTATGATGTTCCAGGTCAAAGTTTGCAGGCTTTTTCTTCTTCTCCTTTGGTTTGGTGCGCTTATAAGTAATTGCAATGGCCAAGTCATTTGGAAATAGAGAGCGCCAAACTAATGCATGCAACAATGTTGTTACAAATAGAGTTAAGACTGTTGTAGAAGAAATCAAAGAGAGAACTATTGCCAGGGCTCTGGTGAAAGTAGTGTCTACTGCGTTTGAATATCTAATGGTAGCTATTGATGCTGCAGTCATTGGAAATGTGTATGCCCACCAGGCCACAGTAAACCTGAGCAGTTGGTTATTCAAAGTTTTTAGATACTGAAATAATAATGTAGAATTCTTTGTTTAAATGGCTTATCTGAAATCAAACTAGCTTTCCAAATGGAACCCATTTATAAATGTGATTTTATATGACCAATCTAATCAACTCAAAGCTTAGAAGGTGAAATTTAACTTTTATCAATATCATAAACAAACAATGTAGAACATGTTTAACTACAATAATTTAGAATTATAAATTCAGAATGAACTGCTGAAAGATTCAACCATACCTGAATCCTCTGAAAAAATTGACACGGACTACCTGTATCAATACAAACATCATCATCATTAAGAAGAAAGCTTAAGCAACAAAGGTTTGAAAGTTTCATAAATTCGTAAGGATTTAGGAGAAAATTAGGTAGTATTTGTGAAAAAATCTTTTGATTGTTTTCAATGAAGATAAAATCAAAAATAGATTTTGAGAAGATTCAAATTCTTGTATAAGAAAGAAGATAAAGCTATAAAGCTCAACAAAACAACAAAGGACAACCATGAGAAACCAGCAGCATGAGAGCTACTCAACAGAAAAAAATCAGCTTACAAGGGAGAAAAACAATATCCAACAAATGACTAACCCAAAGTAAGGATGGTTTGAAGCTAAATTGTTTCAAAGATACTTGAGTAACCTCAACCATCTTATCCTTAAAGCTAGATTCCTTCCTCTAGGAATTGTTTAATGTTTAATAATATATTTTCTATTTAAATGTCAAACTGTTATATAACTAAACAATCAATAGTAATTTTACATGTCAGTTGTATTATTTTAATTGACAAAAATTACTTTCCACTGTTACATAAAAGAATAAATATCTGTCAATAAAAATAAGATAATTATTTACTAATCTTATGGATAAAAGAAATAGACAATTACCTGTGACTATGTAATCATTAAACCTTTCTTATTTAAAAAACAAAAATATAAAAAGTTAAAAAAATATTATCTCAAACGTCCATGTTAATCTATTGAATAGTTTTTTTGAAAAAGATTTAAATTGTGAAAATCTAATGTTCAATTCTGAATTCAACTGTGTAAGATTTGTTTTGCATCAACATTTCTCATCACATTCCTTGATCCATCATAAGGATTATAGAGAGCCTCCATCATCAAGATAATAGAGACAATTTTGGATCACAGAAAGTGATCTGAAACATTGAAGCAAAACAAATCTTACACAGTCCAATACAGAAATGACATGCATTAATTACTATAAACTGTGAAAATCTGATGTCTTTAGTCTAATGTATTTTCTATTTAAATGTCAAACAGTTATATAGCTAAACAACCAATAGTAATTTATCATGTCAACCATCATCTGATGATGGATAATGCAGTGTGATCCTAAATGTTTATGCGATGATGGATAATAAAGTGTGATTTGAAACATTGATGCAAAATAAATCTTGCACAATCCAATCCAAAAATAACATGCATTAATAACTATAAACTGTGAAAATCTGATGTCTTTAATCTAGTGTTCTTTTAACCTTAAAAAAATGATATGTATCACAGAAATATTACCAGAGATGCATATAGAAAAATAGCAATGAAATAGGCGAGCCTAGAAACGCTGTCAAAATTGCCATGGATTTTCTCCCACGCCACGCTTGCTGTGCAGGGCGCTGCAATGAAAAGAAAGAAGACAGGATGGAGCTCCTGAGGCAGGGCTTCGCTCGTTGGCAGTCTCTGGTAAAGAGTGACGAATAACACAGTATAATGGCTTACTCCAACAGACCAGAAAAACATTGCAGGCTCCTTCCAATGCACTTGTGCTGCTAACAAAGCCCCTACAAAGTTTCCAACTATTGATAAATGTGAAGAAGGATTGGCTACTTTGGATAACCTCCTTTTTCCACCAGAAAGCCATTGCCCATATATCTTGAGCTCCAATGCAAACACAGGGCTCATGAAGATGCACCACAGAGCTGGGTGAATATCTTTTGAGATGCATGGAGGCAACCCAATTGTCAAGAACATGCAGATAATCCATGGTGCGAAGAAGAAGTTCACTCTTACTGGATGATAGTACTCCCTCCTCACTGCCTCCAAATAAAAGATACATTTCAGTGTGTAAGTGGAGAAGATTACAATGAGAGCACTTAGGCTTAAACACCAGAGGGCTATGTTGATACGAAGTGCTGCTATATGGAGGAAGTGTAGCCATGAAACTTGGGAAAGGCTCTTCCACAGTATCGCCTGGCTGCTCAGCCCCAAACAGATCCCAAAACATCCAATGGGAAATCTCAGAAGAAATGGCCATTTTTCATCTAGAGGGAGTAAGATGTCTTCATAATCCTGAGGAACACCAAAATGTCAAATTGTTATGCATAGCTATACAACTTGTAAAGTGCCCCTTGTTTAAACTTTTTCATTAAGTAGATTTTAAATTTAGAGTTTTGGATGTTTTGAAAACAAGATCTATGAGTAGTGGTTTTTATGAATTTTTATTTAAACAGCATGTGTTTTAATAGTCAAACATTCAATAGTAATTTTACATATTATTTCAATAAATTTTTTGATAAATATATGTTTTATTTTAATTAATTTTATAATATCTTTGACTATTGAATTAAATGATGTTTAAGAATATTCCATGAATCATATTTCATGTGCATGAATGATCCACTTAGCACTCATCTCATTCAAAGTGAAATTTATGAGTCAAACTCATTGACCCATATTTCATTTCAATTAAAAAGTGGTAAATACTTGTCTTACTTTTATCGGTCAGAATTTACCTTTGACTATTGAACTAGGTGATGTTTAAGAACAGCCAATGAATCCATTTCTCATGAGCACGAGTGGTTACCTTAGCACTCATTGCATCAAGATTATATTCACAAGGGTGTAATATTTCTTGAGTGAAACTCATTGATCCATATTTCATTTAAATCAAAAAGTGGTAATAGTTGTCTTATTTTTATTGGTCACAATTTACTTTTTGACCATTGAACTAGGTGATGTTTAAGAACAACCCATAAAACCATATCTCATGAGCATGAATGATCCACTTAACACTTATTGCATCTATATATAATACTTAAAAAGATGAAACATTGAAACTTCATGAAAGTTCATCCATATTCTAATATACTCCAACTCAAATTGACTTAACAATAGAATTAAAGATATACATAATCAATTCATAATACATCACACTTTTTACTTTTTGTTTTTTCTTTATTTTTGTTTTATTATCCTTAACTTTGTGCATAATAAAACTGCATGTATACACAGTAAAAAGCTACTCGCTTTAGTTCTAAATGCTTTTGGCTCTTGCTGAATAAACATCCAATTTTATATGCAGAAATATCTTTTAACATAGTTCTACCTTTCAATGAGCAGCTGTGTGATAGTTAAACTGAGTAGCTTTTTAAAGCATACATCAGTTTTATTGTGCACAAAGTTAAAAAGGATAATTTAAAAAAAAACTAAAAGTAAAAATCAAGAACCAAAACAAAAAACAGGATTGTGATACTGGCATCACGAATTGATCATGCATATCCTCTGAGAAGATCAAATAACAAGCAATGACTGTTCTATCTAAACATATTAATAAAAGACTGACAATCAAAAGCAACACACCAACTCTTTAAACCTTTCCAAAAATGACAGCCAAACTTCACATGTTCCAAACAACCTCCTTTATCATTTCATGACTACCATATTAAGAAGCAAATGAGTTACAAATGATTCAGACAAACAAGCAATCCAGTGAAGAAGTAAGAATAGGACCTTTAAAACATCGAGCTCTGGACCCTTCAAGGCGTCAAAGTATCTTCCAGCCGGAATACCTACACTGGCGGGCTGAGGACAGTTATCTGGACGCTCAGATTCCTGGGCATTTGGAACCTGTCCTTGCATAAGAGAGTTCTGTCGATGGGTTCGGAACATGGAGTAATTCTCCTTAGACATGCTATAGCTTCTGGGCAAACCACATGGCCCCGAGTCATTCTCCTTGTTTATTATAGAGAAAGCAGTCCCAAGAGACATATGCCTATTAAGCTTTGGTGCCCATGGCTTCTTCTGCCTCTGCTTCCCCTTACAACTCAACCTCTGCCCTGAATCAGATTTCCCCTTCTCTACACCAAAACTCTCCTTCCCTCCAGAAGGAGTATGATTACCTCTCATGTCTTCTGACCCACCACCTTTCTCACCACCCTCTATCTTAACTTCCCCATTTTTCTCCACCCTCTGCTCTGCACAACTGGAATCCAATTGGGTTGATCTATTACAATCTGCCAATTTTGACCCACAATCTAGATCTATAGATATGGAGAGAGATTTGCAGTTTTTGTTATTGTCCATTGTTATTTAATGGTGTAGTTGTACTTTCTTATTCTCTCACAAAAAAGACTCATGGGTGTCTCTTATATATACCAGGCCATGTTTAGTGAAATCACGAGAGACCAACATTATAAGAATTGAAAGAGACTCTGTCACGGGGGGTGGTTTTTGGTCACAGATTTCAGGGTGCTGGTCCTGCCACATATTTTTTGGAAAAGGAATGCTTGTAACTGTGAAGTCTTAGTCAATGCACGGTATTTATTTGCTGTGAACAAGAATAGGTGTGGCTAGATCTCCAAATTTTTAGGTCACGGATGTTTTTTGTAGTCAGATGCAATTTGAAGAGTGCTGGAGGTTTTCATCACGATAGTCCACCAACTTCTCTGCCTACTGAAAATTAGATTGACAATTAGTTGCCATTGGAGATGGTATTGAGTGCTCAGAAATCTGTAATACTGGTTGATCATGCCTTAAATTTCTCATATTATAAAACAACCATCAGTCCAATTCTTATGAAGGAATGAAAAGTTATGTAGCCTTACCAAAAGGTGAGGGTGACAATATGTTTAGTTGATAATACATGAGGTTTATGAATATAAATAATATTATATTAAATTTATTTATATTTGATTTTAGATAGATAAAATTAAGTCGAATATATTTCTCATGTGTATATAGATAGATAGATAATTAATGGACGTGATCATTTTTTATGAAGAAATAAAAAGTTATATAGTCTTATATTGCCACATATTGATTATGATTCATATTACTTTTTACTGAAAGGTGAGGTTGACAATGTGTTGGTAGTGGGGAGATTTATGAAGTAAATAACATTATACCAAATATATATATATATATATATATATATGTTCAATTTCTATGAAGGAAGGGAAAGTTATATAGTCTTTACATTGTCACATGTTGATTATGATTCATATTATTTTTATCCAAAGGTGAGGGTGACAATGTTGTTGGTCGATGTGAGGACTTATGAAGTCAACAATACTATACCAAATTCATTTATATTTTGATTTTTAAATGAATAAAATTAAGTTCAAAATACTCTTTATATATATGGACACGCCTCTTATGAAGGGATGTAAAGTTATATAGCCTTACATTGTCACATGTTAATTATGATTCACATTATTTTTAATAGAAATATGAGGGCACCGACCATATGTTGGTAGTCAACCAATAGAAGGGGATTTATAAAGAAAACAATAGTATACCAAATTAATTCATATTTTGATTTTAAAATAAATAAATTTAAGTTCAATATATATATGGATTAAAAATAATTAAAATTAATATATAAAATATTTCATCATGATATTTTATAAAAATATTTTAGTTTTCATATTTTTCTCTTTTCTTCTATTATCTAAATAATGTAACATTTTAATATATATTTTCAATTTTTAAATATTATGTGGTCACAAATTATATTTCAATATATATATATATATATATATATATATATATATATATATACAAGTGTTAGAAATGTGATCGTTTGCTACACTTAAAATCCACCATAAAAAATAGTTTAAAATAATTATCTTGTGAGTTTTAAATTTGGACATCTTGAATCGTTCATTAGGGGTCAAAATAGCTTACAAAATGGATCCAAAGGAGCTAGAGTACATATTTAAATCATATTACAAAACTGATCAACAAGGATCAAGCATATTACTCAAAACACTATAAGGACGTTTCTGCCTCATAGGGCAGTTGCATATTTTCCTTTCTTACTATTTGTATCCTTTCAACTTGTTTATTTTGCATACATATATAAGCATCATTAGGATGTATTTACAAGTTAGTCCTTCTTTTATTTTGTTTTTGAACATGTGGAATTTTATTTATAGTTGTTTGGTTCCTTCCCCAAGAAGTTTTTCAGATCTGATTTGTAATTAGCCATTGGTTCACATAGATCAACTCCTCTTTTGTTATTTCTACCTTGTTATTCTTCATTAGCCTTTGGAAATTGTCCTTGGCCACTTCTATTGTGATGGATACTTGCATGAAGACATTATGAATAGTGAATCTTTTGTTAGACTTAGTAAGTGCCCTCCTAACGCCATGGTATTTTTCACAATTTCTAGCATTTCAAAGAAACCAAAGAATTTCAGTAGTTAAGATCAACCAATAAAGATTATTTCCTTTTCCTATTCCCTCAAATTTCCCAAATAAATTTTTTTTTTTTCTTTTTTAACTTTTTCACCCCATCCTATTAAATCAATTAGAAATAAATTCCAGATTTCCTTAGCAAAGAAGCAATCAAAGAACATATGAGAAATAGTTTCAGATTTCTTACAGATATCACAAACATTTGACCTACGTTTTGAATCAAAGTTTGGAATTTTTTGAAGTAGTAGGATCCATTTGAATCCATATTTTTTAGGTTCCAAGAATTTTTTTCTTTTATCTTAGTTAAATTTTCATTGTCCATCCATTCAAAGTTTTGAGTTTTAACATTGTTACAGTCTTTGTAATTTTGAATCTTCTCTTTTTGGTTTTTTATTCTTTCAAAATTTCTTTTCTGAGTTGGGGGAATATTGAACTCTTGACTAAGGAGTTCCCAAATCTTTATATTTCCATTGCTTATTAATTTTTGAAAGAGAGAGATTCCTTTTTTATTCCGGTCTCTTGCTGAGAACCCCTATAGGAGTTCAAGAGGTTTATTATTATGATAAATATTCCACCATATAGATTGTATTTGAGACTTTTTGTTTAGATCACTTACAACCAAGTAATTATTCAAGATGATATCCTTGTTGAGTTCCTAGGCTTTCCATAAGCTCTTAAAAACATTGGAGTCAATAGGGGATATAGTGATTTTTTTGAAAACAAGATTGTAGAGAGGCAAGTTCCTCTAAGATTTGGCATATTTAGGAATTATATTTTTCATATTGTTTCTAGCTAAAACTTTCCATGGCTCATTTCATTTTAGGCTCTTGTAGAACTGTTTCACAGTGAGATCAATTCCTTGTTTCTTTAAGTCCTTCAGACATAAACCCCCTTTTTCTTTTTCAATATAACACCAATCCCATTTAACAACATGATTTTTATTTTTCCCTTTTCTATCGAACCACAAAAAATGCCTTATTTTCTTTTGAATTTATTCCACCTAGTATCTATTGAACATCCATATTGAAGCATAGTATATATTATAAGAGTGAAATATTTTCTAACATTCTTGAGATCTCCCATCAATAGATAGATATTTCTTGTTCCATGAATCAAGATTATTCTCAACTTTGTTTTTCAGCTAGTCCCACATATCTTTTAGGTTGGGATAACAGTAAAGGGGATTCCCAAGTATCTAACAATTTTGTTGGGGCCTCCCTAGGAAACTCATGCTCTTGGAACTAGTTTGGTTGTATTTTTTCGCTGCTTAGCATTATGGACTTCCCCTTAGAGATTTTAGCCCTAATAACCTGGCTAAAGAAATCCATTTTCCTCATCAAATTCTCAAAATTATCTTTTTTCTAGCTTGAAAAATAGAGTTGTATCATCAAAAAACTAAATATTGATTAATTCCTCTTCATCTGGGAGTTTTAGTGATGAATCCATATATTAGTTAGTTATATATCTTTTATACATTCTATACATTACCAAGACATATCTCCTATACATTTTCATACATTATGCTATCTTTGACATCTATTACGCAAACCCTGAACCCAGTTTAAGTATATGGAAATATAATTATGATGTGATGGTTAATGCATGACTTGTGTGTGAATATGTATGAATTTTGATTGAATATCTATGCTTAGTCATGGTTGTTAATATGTGTACATGTTTTGTGAACTAACCCTTGCAACCAAATGAGGCACTATAGCTTACAACAACTACAACACAGAGCCCACAGTCGAAGGATTTCCTAAACAAAAAAATAAGGGATTCCTAGAATAAAATGAACATGATGACTATAGTATGAAGAGATTTAATGAAGGAGATAATTCATCATTATGGTGATCAATAAAGACACTAGAGAAGGAAGAATCTTGTTGTGATTGGAATTCTAAACTGATTTCGAGCATTCCACATTCCAGTCTGTTATAAATAGAGTCACAATCCAATTCATACTCTTCTTCTTTTCTAGTTTCATTTAGAGTTAATTGAATCTTTGTCACCCTCTAAAATACAAGGAGTGGTCATTAAAGATTTCAGTTTAGAGTCTTGTTTTGAATAAGCTCCCTCGTGCCTATATGTACAACATGTTGGTTGAGTCTTGAGTTAGCTAGTCATTTTTTTCAGTCAATTAGTTTTTAGCAGTAATCAAACTCTTTTAGTTTTTAGTTGAAATAAAAACTATGTTTATTATGCAATGATGATTTCATGAATAAGATCTTTGATCATAATCTTATGTGATATTCTAGATTTGTGCTATGATGAATTTGAGTTGCTATGATTGTGTTGGACCTTAAGAGTTATATTTGGTTTTAGATTAAGTGAAGACAACTACTTGAGTAAGGGCCACTCAAGGTAACTGTCCTTCACTCCTTTTTTTAGTTATTTCATTTTGTTTTTAGTTGTTACTTTATAAATGCAGTTTGTGTTAACATATTATTTGTGTTTTCAATCATTAATAGATGCATGAAAAATCTATGTTTCATAAGTCATACTATAATTACTAGAGTTGTTGTACTCTAGAGTGTAGAATAAGATTAATCATTAGTTCAACTAGTTTTCAGCATTTACTTTTGAACAATAGTTAACTATAGTCTTATACTGTAGGTACCCGTAGCCATAGGGACAACTTTACTTTCCTTACTATTTTGCAATTTTATGATTTTACAGCAAGTGTAGTATCTTTACTAGATTGATTTAGGTAGTTTACAGTCTTTGAAAGCACATGCAGTGCCAATACCACCACAAGCCTACTAGCCCTGGTTGATAATTCAATGAAGGTATTTCCAAATGTTAAGTGGATTGTTCAATTAGGTTTTTCCCTTTGAATTGTGTGATCACCACCAAGTTTACTAGACACTAGTAGGGACTCTACATTTTTGGCATTGTTGTCGAGGATGGTGCTACTTTTAAAGATTAGTTTCTTTCATTTCCAAGATTTTCTAGTTTATAATTTGTTTTCAGTATTAAGATCATTAGGTTTAATCTTATCAAATACCAGAGCATTCTACTAACATTGTGCAGGATCCATTTCCATACAAAGTCATATCTATTATATATCGAGGTAGAGAGACTCTTGGGGAAGATTCCTCCCCTCAACAAGCCAACAAGCTAAAGCAAATATTGGTGACTACATTTATGAGAGTGAGGGTACTATTGAAGAATAATATTCCATTTCACCAAAATATAATGAGAATATAGAGGGGGCCTTCCAAATAATGGGTGATGCAGTAGTGGATGATCCACCCGAACATGCGACCTTTGAATTTCCAATTACCAACCAAGAAAGGGTGACTATGCTAAAGAATATCCCTCCTTCAGTATTACCAGTCTTCTATAGGTTGGTGACTGAATATCCAAACACATTTTTGTTTGAGTTTGATGTCTTATATAGGAGATATGACTATACAACTGATGCTCATAAGCTCAAGTTATTCTCTGCTACTCTAAAAGATGTTGTCGTGAGATGGTTTATGGGACTAGGAAAAGATCTTATTCCAGATTGGGACACCATGAAAATAAAATTCTTGGAGAAATACCAAAATTATTACAAAGGAGTTGATAGGAGAAGAGATGATATCTTCTAGATGAATCAAAAAGAGGATGAGCCATTGGAAGATTATGTAGAAAGGTTTCAATTTTGCTTGAAGAAAAACCCACAGAATAAGCTCTTAGAAGAATAATTGAAGATTGTTTTCCTAAGAGGAGTTAATGAAGATTACATGGATGCCCTTAATATTATTAGGTAAGGGGATATGTATCAATTACCCTTTGAAGATATTTGTAGGATCTATAGAAAATACTCTAGGACCTTCACCAAAAGTTCAAGAGGAGAAAGAACTCCACCATTGGCAAGATAACTAATGGGGTTTCAAGAGAGGAGTTAAGTAACCTACTGTCCAACATGAAGAAGGATATCACAAGTCACCTAGCTACTCAGTTGGACACTCTACATATAAAGAAGAAACAAGAAGAGGTTGAAGCAATGCTCACTGAATACTGCCCCAATTACATACAAAGGAAAGCAAACTACAAGTGCAAGAGGGTTGCTAGTATTATAGAAGACAAGTCAAAAAAATCTATTGTTCAACCACTTGAAGGAGAAGATGGAAAACTATTTTACATTGGTCAAAGAATTCCATGGTAGCCAAGACAAGGTATGCCACAAGACCCTCTTAATTTCAATACATCTTTTCCTATTGGTAACCAGAATTTCTCTACTTGGAATTCTCAGCCCTAGCCAAATAACCAAAACCAATGGAAAAACCATCAGCAATGGAAAAACAAAATATGAATTACCAATAGCCTTTGCTTCCTTCTCATCCACAACAATAGGATAGTATGCATAATGTACCCCAAACACAACATCTCAGCCACCTAGACCACCACAATTACCTACCCAACCTACACCTAACCCTAACAACAAGCCTGTCCAACAAGCTTATACTAACAAAGCTATACAATACCCCACTTATGGGGTAGAGGTAAGTAATGTCCATCTCAAGTCATGGAAAGACACTAGATGGACCTTCACCCCCATAAATCACTAAAATGGAGGATGAGGAACCTATATATCTGAAGCTTTCAACAATTCACCTCTAGAACCTAAGTCAAATCAGGTAAACCAAACTACCTCTAGTCTCGAACCTCCTTTCCCTGAGTGTTTATCCATTCAAAAACATCATAACCAAGCTGATACATACCTATTGGGTTAGTTTAAGGATGTTAGTACCAATATTCCCCTCATCCAATCTATCAAGGATATCCTAATCTATACCGAGACAGTAAGGGACCTATGTCTTAAGAAACCAGGGAGGAAAAGGAAGGGCCCTCAAAAAATTCATGTCCTAGGAAACCTTGTTGATATTATGCTAGGGAATATAACTATCCCTAAATACATAGACCCTGGTAGTCCAGTAGTGGATGTTAAGATCAATGGGACCCTTAACAAGAACACCTTGATTAACCTTGGGGCAGCAATTAATGTCATGACTAAAGAGATAATGCAGTTACTCTAGTTAGCTAACCTTGGACCTACACCAACTATTTTATAGTTGGCAGATAGGTCAACAGTAAATCCTGACGGAATCATTGAGGATTTAGTCATTGCCTTAAATTCATGGGAGTATCCTACCAACTTTATAGTCTTGCAACCAAAGGTTAGCCTTGTAGGATATCCACTCATTTTAGGCAGACCATGATTAGCTACAGCTGATGCATTCATAGATTGTAGGTTTGAGAACATGATAATATCCAATGGGACTATAACTAAGAAATTGGTTCTCTATCCACCAACCCAACCTCATCAAAACCTAGAGCATAATATATGGCCTACCTTGGATGAAGAAGATATTATTCACTGCAAACTCTCATGACAATAGAACGCAACCCTTTTTTAGGAACCCAAGATGAGGATGATTTAATTTACCATATTATACAAAACAACTATAGTAGGGACCCACAACAACAAGATTGTCTCTCATGTTTGTAGGATCCACTGCAAAACATTATACCTGGAAAATCATCAGAAGAGGTATCTGAACTATTCCATTCCCTTTTGTCACAACAATGTGTTCCCAACATTAGTGGCCTTGATCTCTCATCTATGCAATCATAATACAAAAAATGGGAAATTATGCTAGGTAAAACCCTGAACATCAACAATGGATTAACTGAAGAATAGCATAATTCTCTAAACACTGTGTTGTAGGCACATGCAACAGCCTTTACATGGGACTACCATGATATGAAAGGAATTGATCCAAAATTTTGCATGCATAGGATCTGATGGAACTCTCTAATTTTGCAAATTTGAGATGCCCATTTCAAATATTTTGCCCCTGCACTTTCAAAAGTGCACCTGATGGATCAGTCTGAGTGGCCTAATTTGGAAGGTCGTAACTTGATGCCTGTTGATTTTCAAGAAAAAATCCATGTGAAGATATTTTCAATTGACGTATGTGAATGTGCGTGTCAATTTTCAGCTTCCCACAATAAGTTTTGTCAGGGTTTCAAAAGGTGAAGCTGGAGGGTTTTTGCATTTTTCTCCTGTTTGCAAACTGTCAATTTCGTAAATTAGCCTCCTATTTGGGCTTGCATTTTGCAATTGGTTGACTGTCATGAGAAAAAGAATGGTGTTTTGTGTTCTCCATACCTAAATGATCTCATGTGTCAGTTTTTAGAGCCTCATGATCTATTTTGCTATTTTTAACGGATCGAAACCAAATGCAATTTCTCTTGTTTTGCAATTGCATTTGCAGAAGCCTTTCTGAGTGGTCAAATTTGACCCTGAATAACTTTTGATCGACGACGATTCAAGGAAATTCCTTTTGCACACATACTCAGGGTACCCAAATGAACTTATGTGTCCGATGGCAGCTCACCAGGATTTGATTTGTTATTTTTTCAAATTGGCAATTGGCTGAGTTTTAATTGGTTTTGAACAGGCTATTGTTGCAGAAAGTCTGACTGAGCAACTTAATGGAATAATAAATTTCATCTCAGGATTTGTTTCTCCAAGCTGTTTTTTGCACTACATTCCTAGAATGAATGTCTACAAGTTTTCAAGTTTTTATTGCTCTGGGAGGCTGTTTGATTAGTTTTCTAAGCTGATTTTGGAGCCAAGTTGGCCAGTTTGCACCATTTTGCAACAAGGTCAGAAGGTGAGTTTTAATGAAAACCCATTTGATGTTTTCATTCCAGAAACATTCAAAAGTTGTCTCGGGTCAATTTGAGGAGAAAAATTATTTGAAAACAAATAAATAAATAGTCGGGCCCACAAGGGGACTCGACTTGTGGCAAACAATTTGAAGACAATTTACAAATCAAGAGGGCAGTAGCATGTGGATTTTATAAGGTGCTTACAAGAATACAAAAGGGCTAGTACAAAGAAGATAAAATTGTTTGCATAAATTTTGTTTATAATTAAAAACAAATTAAGGCTAAGATGGGCCTTGCACTGAAATAGCTTAAAGTAGATAGTGGAGAACATCAGTGCATACTCATAGAGCAGAGGGGTGCAAAGGGCTATCATACACCGGTTTGTGTGGGATGGGTTTGTGGTCTCCCAAGTTACTTCACCATTCCTAGATTATCCCCTCCACAAACAGATCACATTGCAATGGTTGCATATATACACCCGGTGGATAAAAAAGCCAAGGCTTAGAATAACATGGAGCTTTGCCATGGGACAATGCCACATCATTATTCTAATCTTGTTTGTCTGTTTGAATTATTTATATGATACAAGCCCATTTAGAATGGACTGGAGATGTGCTCAATGGTAGAAAGTCAGGGAAAGGTGGAGCAAGTCTAGGCAACGCGGGACTGAGAATTGTTCTTGGTTTTGAGTTAGATGAAACAAATATAAAAACATACTCAACAGAATGCCAAATAATTGTATAATTATGGGGGCAACCATCTTTTAATAGATAGGGGTTTAAGTTGTAACATGTATCAAAATTTTTTAGGACATTCAAAACCGCCGTGATTACATGATGTGGACAAAGAAGAGAAAAGAGAACATGGTGACACAACAAAAGATAGGGCATGTGAAATATTTGGTAAGAGATTCCCAAATAAACATACATTCATAATGTGCCATACGAAGGGAATGAAGAATATAAACTAACTGGTTTTATTTTGAAAGGTCCCTGTAACTTTCAAACAAATACTAATGGCGGTGGTGTTGCCATTCTTGCCCGTGCCCATTAATGGAATACCATGTTTGTAGGCTGTGCACAAAGCAAACTGTGGAAATACTTTTGAAATTCTATGCAAGTGCTATGTGGCGCAACTAAGAGAAATGTATGTTGTAGGTGAAGGGGCCGATTCAGTTGCAAAGTAGAGGAATGTAATCACCACTTAAGCTTGAAGGCTTGTGATAGATTCAAGGGAGGTGTTGATCATGGGGCAGATTTTACTCAATTTTTCCTGACCTCATATGTTGTGGATAATCATGATAAATCCCATATGCGCAAGATGGATCTATTGAAAAATCTTTGAAACTTCAAAGAAAATGCCATTGGCAGATGAACCCACCAATTATGAAAAAGGCTCAAGTATATGGGGTGTTGCTGCTGCGAGTGAAGCGCAACCACACCAGTTCAAAGAGGATTCTGAGGGAGCAAGTTTTCTTTCTACACAAGCTCATATTGATGGAGTTTCAAGCTTAGCCATGGAGGCCGATACAAGACATGTTCTTGTTTTAGTGGCTAGTAGGATCAAACTTGGCACGCATTACTTTCATACAGAAGCATCAATGTGAAGGATTGGCACTGTCGAATATGGTGCAGACTAAGAGAAATTGGCTCTGCATGGAATGAGGTAGCTATTCACGTAGTGAGAGGACGAATTTAGGTTAAGTGCAAGTGTTGAGGGCTGGTGCCCAGTTCATGTAAGAAAAGAACAGTTTAAATACTTTTGGAAAATGCCACTGGTAGAGTGTGGACATATATTGTTGGAACTTCCATTGATACAATTTGGTTGTGTGAAGAGAAGCTTAAAGGAAAAGAGGGTACGCCATCACCAAATGGGAGATGCCCCAGTTTTGGATCTTGATCAAACATAACACGTCAGATGAAATGAGGAGCTCCACAGTCTAGTAAGGAGGTTGCCGCCATGGCCAAAGTGCAAATCATGGAGACACCGAACAAAAGGATTAGGGAAACGCAAAATGGAGGAAGATGATCAACGACTGATATCGAGTGTGGAGTGTAGCTTGATCCAAACCGTTGCCCACCATATCGCGATCCATAGATGCACATTGATTATTGATTGCGGGATGGCGGGGTGAGAGGGGAGTGTGCGGTGGGTCCCAACAACAAAATTTGGAGACATGGGTAATAGTTCTATGGTAGCCCAATAAAATATATGAAGGCTTTTATTTAAAATGGAATAAAACCTTTAAAATTGAAATGTTGCCCATGAAAATAAATACATTCACATGTGCAGGCTAAAAATGAAAGGAGGTTAGGGTGGGCCCAAGGAGGTAAAAAAATTTATTTGCTCGACATGTATTTTGAAGTAAGGTTCTTCACTTTGGTAAATGTAAAATAACATATTATGGGCCAATTTTAATATTTTGTCGACATAGTTTAAAATGGTAAAGTTTTAAATGTGGGTGCTCCCGAGGTTCATGGAAATATTTTAATGTATTCAAGGGGTTAAATGTGCACGGGTAAATATGTTATTTTCCTAGGTGAATATTTGCTGGGAGAAATGAATATGAAAGTGTATGTGGGAATTTTGAGAAGTGAATTTTTATTCACTTTATGGGTGAGATGTTTTGTGTTGGGCATTAAAATATAGAATGGCTACATGAGTTGATTTATAAAGTGATTTTATTCACTTTGGACACAGACATTATTTGTTGATTTTTAAATTGCAGTTTCAGTTTTAAAGGTAGAGAAGAGGATTTTCACGAGGGTAGAGATATTTCTTTCAGCTACAGGTAAAGAATGGAGAATATCCTCACATGGGCATATTTTTCTGTTGCTCAACAACTTGGTGCAAATGCTATTCTGGAAACAAAATAGGTTTGTTGCAGGGAGAGGAGAAGATTCTTGGCAGATTACTGATCAATGGGAAAGAATTTCCCAAATGTCATCAAGAGATTCATTTTAGGGATTCTTTTGGAACATTCCTTTCCTCTACATATTCTTTTCTTTTCTCATTGTAATGAGTTGGCAAGTCAGAAATCTTTGGTGAAGCTACATAGAAAATTGTAAATCTGTAGTGACAGAAAAAATGCAAATTGGATTTTGAGTCTTTTTATTGTAGGATTTGAATTCATGGAGATTTAGTGTTTCATAACAGTACTGGCATTTGAGTTAAACTAATAAATCCAAGCTCATGTCTCTCCTATGTGAAAGTGTATTCAAATTTTGGATGAAGTGATCAAGGGTTATTTTGTTCATCTCACTGTTGTGGTGTGTGCAATTCTTGTTTTAGCTTTAATTCAAGGAGTTAATTAAAATGCTTAAATGAGATTGCAGGTTGATATGTTCTGTACAAGGATCTGGTAAGTAGTATTGAGCTGAGGTACATATTGGTGATATTGTAAGGCAATATAATCAGAGATATTATATGCTATGTGTTGAATCTGCTATGAACCATTAGGTATTGGTGAATTTGACTCCTCCAATGGATGTAAGGCACTGGTCTGAGTTGCATTTGTTCTTTGTGATTCAGTGTTTGTTTGTGTTCACTTGGAACTTGCTACAACTTTAAAACTAATGATTATCTTTCACTATGAAGTTGTGTTATAATTATCTCACACTCCAAATGGTTGATATTACTGATGAACAACCAATTCTTTTCAATTTTATCCCATTCTGTTGAGCTATTAAGTGAGATTATCTGTTATGGTTAATGTTGTTTATAATTTTGTTGCAGAGATTGTAAACACATTAAGGGATCACCCTTCCAGGTCTTGCAGAGCCCAAAGTGTATGAGGTCTTTTCAAATCCTTGTCAGTTGGTCTAGGTCCTTCGAGCTACCCTTGATTGGAATTGGCAATTCTATAGGTAGAGTAGAAGATGAACCTGGTTATAGTAAAAACAACCAACAAAATGGCGATTCCGTTGGGGACCATTGTTGAAGATCATTCTGCCTTATAGAGTCATGAGCTTGTTATGATAGATTCAATCTCCTTGTCAAGTGAGTCAATTCTCATGAATGTTGCCAGAGAGTCTATTGTAATTCATCTTTCAATGTAAGTTTTGTCTAGATTTGTCCATACTTCATGATTATTTCATAATACCTCACAAATTGTGAGTGGTGACTCCGAGATCTATGCACCAGTGTGCATTATTTGAGAAGAATTGGGAAAGAACAGAAGGATTTGCAATAATGATGAAGCAGATTCAAGCTCTTGTGATGAAGTGCCCTAACAAGTTTGAGGAAGGAATCCATATGATGGCATATTGTTGGATAAGGAGGTGTTGTAGTGCTTATGCTATTTTTTAAACAAATTTGACCTATGAAGAATTTACAACTGCTCAAATTTTTGTCCTCTTCAAAGAGGTGGCAACTCTACCAAAGAACCTAATGAAGATGAGAATATGGTTCCAAATCTACAATTTTTTCCAATTAGAAGAACAATTTGTAGTTGCTACAACAGTTCTAGGTATTTTCACTCTTGTTTTTCAAGAAACTCTTGTTTGAAAACCATTTTTGAACTTCTTAGAAAGAAATTTGGTTCCCTACATAGTGATTCAACACTACCAAAGGGAAAGGATAGTAAATTTAACTTTGCACACTTCCATTTTCTGGATCTGTTGAATGCAATTTTTGTTCCATTGAAAGTGTTTTGTCTAGTGCTCAAATATTTTCTTATATGGATGGTTAGAATGCATTTGTGTATCTTAGTGATTTTCATCCATTTGTATTATCATATGATTCAAGCTCAGGTTGTCCTTATGTCAGCCATTGTCATAGTAATCCTTCATTTGGTCATGCTTATAACTATGCACAAATTAGTGAGCCTTAATTTGTAATATCCATGGATTATCAAGGTAAATTAACGATACCAATGAACGCTTTGATTTAGTTTGTCAGAAAGTGTCATGAACTTCAAGCATCTAATACCCCAAAGTGTAAGAACCCAAGAGTTAATAAGTCTAGGTTCAGTCCTGAATGGAATGATAGAAATGAAAGAAGGCTTACAGGGAGGGATGAAAGAAACCAACTGTTTAAACAAGCCCAGTTAAGAGACCATCAAACTGTCTATACTTCTCAAGTCATTGCACCATTTTTCAATTCATTTGACCCATTGTATGCTCAGTTAGACTTGTCATAGGTTGATTACAAAGTGGAATGTATGCCAAATCAAATCTATAAGAAGATGACTAGATTTGATGGGTACAATATTTGTGAAGGAGATGCACATGTTAAAGGTTTTTCCAGCTTCATGGAGAAGCATTCATTTGGAGATCAGGATATGTGGATGAGATTCTTTGTTAGATCCCTTGAAGCACGAGCTCGGGATTGGTATTTAAGATTTCCTAAGAAGTCATTTCCTTGCTAGGATAAATTAGTGAATGCTTATAGAAAATAATTTGCAAGAGAACCTCTAGATCTTTTCAAAATATTAAAAGAGATTAGAAATCAAAAATAAGACTCAAGCGTTGATTTCAATCACAGATTTGATGTTTCTCTTTCTTTAATCCCAAAAAGTTTCAAACCTAGCACTCCTGACTGTATTCATATGTACTTTGAGGCCTATGAAGAAGGATCTAGTGCATTATTAAAAGAGTTTGAAATACTGAGCATGCAGTTGGCTTATACATTTTTAGATGGTTTGGAGAAGCAAAGAACTGAATATGTATTAAGTTTGTTGTCTTCACTTATGGGTAAACATGTTAATGAAATCAACAGATGTGTAAATGTAAATGATCAGAGGTCTTCGAACTAGTGCACACTTGAGAGGGTTGAAGACTAGAAGGATGTATCATCAAGTGATGAGAAAGTTGTCTTTGAACATCTCACAAAGGAAGTATACCCAAATACAAATCTAGCTGATTTTTCCAAGCTAAGAACATGATAAGGAATGTCAGTTGGATTCACTCTTTGAAGAAGAGAAATATGATCAGCAAAATGATGATACAATTGATTATGTCTACTCTACATGTGAGGAATGTAGTCCTGATGCAAGTCTCTATGATGAGACAAAGAAGTTTGCTGATTTAGGGAACTCTCTTGAGAACATCAATTTATCAGCTACAAATGAAGAAACTTATGTGATGAAATCCAGTTTGAAAGACAAGCTACAAGCAGCTACAATTAGGAAACCATTGTTGGTTTTCAACTTGATAAATAAGATGTTTATGTCTACCCTCAAGAGGATGCAAATGACAAGCTCAGTGAAGACACCCAGTCCAATGTTGAAGTACAAAGAGATGTGGATTGTTGTTATGATAGCTCAAAAGTGAGTAAGAATGAACAAGTGAACAGTCTATTTGCTATGATAGATGGTGATTATGTGTGTGACAATGTTATTATCAATTCAGTCTCATATGATTGGGGGGATCCTATCTATGATCAGCCCATTGAATTTTCAGATTTTGATGATGGAGACACCTTGGGATATCCTAATTTGTAATTTGATAGTGCTTTTAATTCAAGTGAAGATCAAGAAGAGGAAGTGGGTGAAAGGATAGATCAGAGAAATGATCTACTAAGTTGTGAACAAATTTCAGATCCATTGACCACAAAATATCAAGAATGTGCACATGAGGACAACTCTCAGTTGTTGTGTGCAGCCACCATTGACTTTGACAGTGATGATGACTTTCATGATGCAAGGTGTAATGCATATGTTTTTGATTTTCCTTCCAATGATGAACCAGCTGATCATGACGATGATAATGTGAATGAAGACAAGCAACCACTTGATGGTAGTGATGCAATGTATGATGAATATGATAGTGAGCATGTTGTTGCAAACTCAAAAATTTGTTTTGATAAGTTTGAAACAATTGATAACCATGAGGATTGTCTATCTAATGAGTCAAGTATTGAAGTTTTCAATGCCGATTTGCACAAGTCTTTGTCTGCTGACTTGAATGAGCCTAGCCATGAGCCGTTGAATGTGAATACAGATGTTGATTTCAATGAGAAATTAGATTATGCTTCTGAACTAGAATTTCTTGTTGTTAAGCAAGCTTGTGAAACTGAATGTGTTGATACCTTGTGTTCAGACGATAACAAAATGAGTGATCCTGTGGGAAATTAAAAATCTTGTGTGGAGGGGACAAAGATGTCTGCATCAACAATTAATGTTTGGAAAAACCCCTTATTTGATGAGTTTCCCTTTTCATCAGTTAGTACTAATGATGATCCTTACTGGTGTAGGGACAATCCACTATTTGTTGAGAACTTAGATGAATTGAATGTTGCATCAGTTTGTACAGAGAATGTTAATGGTGACCAGGATGTCATTGGTGATTTGATGCCACATTGTGTGGATGAGCCTTCTTCTATTGCTGAAGATGATGATATGTTATGTTCAGAAGATGACAAGATGACTATAGATGATGATGAATCAAAAATATCTAATGAATCTCAATACCAGCATGATGAAGGACAGTTACAAAGTGTGCTAATGCATAAGTGTATCTCTTTACATACACTTGAAGGTAGTTTGCGTGATGAGTCGGATCTTTAGGTAAGCTCTTGTGATGGATTAAATTTTGACATGCAAACTAATGTTCATATTGAGCCTAATAGTTCCAGCCATATAGGATAGTGTGAGTGTTATTTTTGTCAGCTGGAAGGAGTTTTCATAGAATGTGGCAATGTGCAAGATATTGAGGCAAGTTGTTTTCAGCTTGAGAATGATCCATGTGATGAATGTGATAAGTTTTTGCCACATGATAATCAACATTTTAAAAGTATGCCTGACCTTCAGATGCATAGTGATAGTGAACATGTTGATGATGTTGAATATGATTGCCTGTTAGGTGAGGTCAACATGTTTAATTAGGCAAATGGTTGTGTTCAGACTATGTTTTCATATGGTCTTGATCATTATCTTTAAATCATGTCATCTGATACTAAATCAAAGAATGAAGAGGGTAACAGTGGTGTGACTTATTTGATTTGGTTTCCATATAATGAAGTTGAACAGAGAGCAAGTTTATACTTGCCCAAAGACAACCTGACACTTATGTTTTCAAAGGTGCAGTTGTTCATGTTGTTGTGGTTCGATAAGTGCAAGCATGAGTTGAGGGAGATAAGTTCTTTCTATAAAATTGTGTTTGACAGAGGTAGATGTTGACTCCCATTTTTCATTTGGTGACCCGACCTCACTAGATGAAGTTGAAAACAAAGTTGAATAAATGAGCAGTTTAAGGACACCTGATGGATTCAAAATTTGGTCTACTCCCCAAAGGTCTAGAATCTTTCTATGCCCACAAGGGGCATACATCCCCAGATGGAGCCACTAATGGAACTCTCTAATTTTGCAAATTTTAGATGCCCATTTCAAATATTTCACCTCTGCACATTCAAAAGTGCACTTGATGGATCAGTCTAAGTGACCTACTTTGGAAGGTCGTAACTTGATCCCCGTTGATTTTCAAGCAAAAACCCATGTGCAGATATTTTCAATTGGCGTATGTGAATGTGCGTGTCAATTTTCAGCTTCCCACAATAAGTTTTGTCAGGGTTTCAAAAGGTGAAGCTGGAGGGTTTTTGCATTTTTCTACTATTTGCAGACTGTCAGTTTCATAAAGTAGCCCCCTATTTGGGCTTGCATTTTGCAATTGATTGAATTTAATGAGAAAAATAATGTTGTTCTGTGTTCTCCATACCTAAATGATCTCGTGTGTCAATTTTTAGAGCCTCATGATCTGTTTTTCTATTTTTAACGAATCGAAACCAAATGCAATTTCTCTTGTTTTGCAACTGCATTTGCAGAAGCCTTTCTGAGAGGTCAACTTTGACCCTAAATAACTTTTGATCAATGATGATTCAAGGAAATTCCTTTTGCACACATACTCAGGGTACCTAAATGAACTTATGTGTCTGATGGCAACTCGCTAGGAGTTGATTTGTTATTTTTTCAAATTGGCAATTGGCTAAGTTTTAATTGGTTCTGAACAGGCTATTGTTGCAAAAAGTCTGACTGAGCAACTTTATGGATTAATAAATTTCATCTCAGGATTTGTTTCTTCGAGTCGTTTGTTGCACTACATTCCTGGAATGAATTTCTACAAGTTTTCAAGTTTTTATTGCTCTGGGAGGTTGTTTGATTAGTTTTCTAAGTTGATTCTGGAGCCAACTTGGCTAGTTTGCACCATTTTGCAATAGGGTCGGAAGGTGAGTTTTAATGAAAACCAATTTCATGTTTTCATTCCAGAAACATTCAAAATTTGTCTCAGGTCAATTTGAGGAGAAAAATTGTTTGAAAACAAAAAAAAAATAGTCGGGCCCAAAAGGGGACCCGACTTGTGGCACACAATTTGAAGACAATTTACAAATCAAGAGGGCAGTAGCATGTGGATTTTATAAGCTGCTTACAAGAATACAAAAGGGCTAGTACAAAGAAGATAAAATTGTTTGCATAAATTTTGTTTATAATTAAAAACAAATTAAGGCTAAGATGGGCCTTGCATTGAAATAGCTTAAAGTAGATAGTGGAGAACATCAGTGCATACTAATAGAGCAGAGGGGTGCAGAGGGCTGTCATACACTGATTTGTGTGGGATAGGTTTTTGGTCTCCCAAGTTACTTCACCATTCCTAGATTATCCCCTCCACAAACATATCTCATTGCAATGGTTGCATATATACACCTAGTGGATAAAAAAGCCAAGGCTTAGAATAACATGGAGCTTTGCCATGGGACAATGCGATATCATTATTATGATCTTGCTTGTCTGTTTGAAGTATTTATATGATACAAGCCCATTTAGAATGGACTGGAGATGTGCTCAATGGTAGAAAGTCAAGGAAAGGTGGAGCAAGTCCAAGCAATGCGGGACTGAGAATTGTTCTTGGTTTTGAGTTAGATGAAACAAATATAAAAACATGCTCAACAGAATGCCAAATAATTGTATAGTGATCGGGGCAACCATCTTTTAATAGATAGGGGTTTAAGTTGTAACATGTATCAAAAAATTTTGAGGACATTCAAAACCGTCGTGATTACATGATGTGGACAAAGAAGAGCAAAGTGAACATGGTGACACAACAAAAGATAAGGCATGTGAAATATTTGGTAAGAGATTCCCAAATAAACTTACATTCATAGCGTGCCATGCCAAGGGAATGAAGAATATAAACTAACTGGTTTTATTTTGAAAGGTCCCTGTAACTTTCGAACAAATACTAATGATGGTTGTGTTGCCATTCTTGCCTGTGTCTGTTAATGGAATATCATGTTTGCAGGCCGCGCACAAAGCAAACTGTGAAAATACTTTTGAAACTATGTGCAGGTGCTATGTGCCTCAGCCAAGAGAAATGTATGCTACAGGTGAAGGGGCCGATTCATATGCAAAGTAGAGGAATGTAATCACCACTTAAGCTTGAAGGCTTGTGATAGATTCAAGGGAGGTGTTGATCATGAGGTAGAGTTTACTCATTTTTTCCTGACCTCATATGTTGTGGATAATCATGATAAATCCCATATGTGCAAGATGGATCTATTGAAAAATCTTTGAAACTTCAAAGCAAACGCCATTGGCAGACGAACCCACCAATTGTGAAAGAGGCTCGAGTATATGGGGTGTTGCTGCTGCGAGTGAAGCACAACCACACCAGTTTAAAGAGGATTTCGAGGGAGCAAGTTTTCTTTCTACATAGGCTCATATCGATGGAGTTTCAAGCTTAGCCATGGTGGCTAATACAAGACATGTTCTTGTTTTAGTGGCTAGTAGGATCAAACTTGGAAAGAGTTAGTTTCATATAGGAGCAACAATGTGAAGGATTGGCACAGTCGAATGTGGTGCAGACTAAGAGACATTGGCTCTACATGGAATGAGGTAGCCATTCATGCAGTGAGAGGATGAATTTAGGTTAAGTGCAAGTGTTGAGGGCGCGTGCCCAATTCATGTAAGAAAAGAACAGTTTAAAAACTTTTGGCAAATGCCACTAGCAGAGTGTGGACGCGGGTTTGAGAGGGTTGGACATATATTGTTGGAACTTCCATTGATACAATTTGGTTGTGTGAAGAGAAGCTTAAAGGAAAAGAGGGTACGCCATCACCAAATGGGAGATGCCCCAGTTCTGGAGCTTGATTAAACATAACACGTTAGATGAAATGAGGAGCTCCACAGTCCAGTAAGGAGGTTGCCGCCATGGCCAAAGTGCAAATCACGGAGGCACTAAACAGAAGGATTAGGGCAACGCAAAATGGAGGAAGATGATCAACAACCGATATCGAGTGTGGAGTGCATTTTGATCCAAACCATTTCCCACCATATCGCGATCCTTAGATGCACACTGATTATTGATTGCGGGATGGTGGGGTGAGAGGGGAGTGTGCGGTGGGTCCTAGCAACAAAATTTGGAGACATGGGTAATAGTTCTATGGTAGCCCAATAAAATATATGAAGGCTTTTATTTAAATGGAATAAAACCTTTAAAATTGAAATGTTTTCCATGAAAATAAATACATTCACATGTGCAGGCTAAAAATGAAAGGAGGTTAGGGTGGGCCCAAGGAGGTAAAAAAACTTATTTGCTCAACATGTATTTTGAAGTAAGGTTTTTCACTTTTGTAAAACTTAAAATAACATATTATGGGCCCATTTTAATATTTTTCCAACATAGTTTAAAATGGTAAAGTTTTAAATGTGGGTGCTCCCGAGGTTCATGGAAATATTTTAATGTATTCAGGGGGTTAAATGTACATAGGTAAATATTTTATTTGCCTAGGTGAATATTTGCTGGGAGAAATGAATATGAAAGTGTATGTGGGAATTTTGGGGAGTGAATTTTTATTCACTTTATGGGTGAGATGTTTTGTGGTTGGCATTAAAATATAGAATGGTTGCATGAGTTGTTTTATAAAGTGATTTTATTCACTTTGGACACAAACATTATTTGCTGATTTTTAAATTGCAGTTTCAGTTTTAAAGGTAAAGAAGAGGATTTTCACGGGGGTAGAGGTATTTCTTTCAGCTGAAGGTAAAGAATGGAGAATATCCTCACATGGGCATATTTTTCTGTTGCTCAACAACTTGGTGCAAATGTTGTTTTGGAAACAGAATAGGTTTTTTGTAGGGAGAGGAGAAGATTCTTGGTAGATTACTGATCAACAGGAAAGAATTTTCCAGATGTCATCAAGAGATTCATTTTAGGGCTTCTTCTGTAACATTCCTTTCCTCTACATATTCTTTTCTTTTCTCATTGTAATGGGTTGGAAAGTCAGAAATCTTTGGTGAAGCTGCATAGCAAATTGTAAAATCTATAGTGATAGAGAAAATGCAAATTTGATTCTGAGTCCTTTTATTGTAGGATTTGAATTCATGGAGATTTAGTGTTTCATAACAGTACTGGCATTTGAGTTAAACTGATAAATCCAAGCTCATGTCTCTCCTATGTGCAAGTGTATTTGAATTTTGAATGAAGTGATCAAGGGTTATTTTGTTCATCTCATTGTTGTGGTGTGTGCAATTCTTGTTTTAGCTTTAATTCAAGAAGTTAATTAAAATGCTTAAATGATATTGGAGGTTGATATGTTCTTTACAAGGATTTGGTAAGTAGTATTGAGCTGAGGTACATATTGGTGATATTGTAAGGCAATATAATCAGAGATATTATATGCTATGTGTTGAATCTACTATGAACCATTAAGTATTGGTGAATTTGAATCCTCCAATGGATGTAAGGCATTGGTCTGAGTTGCATTTTTTCTTTGTGATTCAATGTTTATTTGTGTTCACCTAGATCTTGCTACAACTTTAAAACTAATGATTATCTTTCACTATGAAGTGGTGTTATAATTATCTCACGCTCCAAATGGTTGATATTACTGATGAACAACCAATTCTTTTCAATTTTATCCCCGTTTTGTTGAGCTATTAAGTGAGATTATCTATTATGGTTAATGTTGTTTATAATTTTGTTGCAGAGATTGTAAACACATTAAGGGATCACCCTCCCGGGTCTTGTAGAGCCCAAAGTGTATGAGGTCTTTTCAAATCCTCGTCAATTGGTCTAGGTCCTTCAAGCTGCCTTTGATTGGAATTGGAAATTCCATAGGTAGAGTAGAAGATGAACTTGGTTACAGTAAAAACAACCAACAAGATCTATATAAGTGATGGTTTCAAGCCAATTAGACAGCCCAAAGGAGAATGAACCCTACCTTAAGAGAAATTGTTAAGACTGAGTTGTAAAAGCTACTAGATGTAGGCTTCATTTATCCCATTTCTGATAGCCAATAGGTGTCACTATTTTTCATTGTTCCTAAGAAAGGAGTAAAATGGAGTGTATGTGTGGACTATAGGTTGTTGAACATAACAAATAGAAAAGATCGCATCCCCTACCTTTCATTGACCAAGTTCTTGATTCCATAGTAGGGAAAAAGTACTTTTCTTTCCTATATGGGTTTTGTGGCTATAACCATTCAAAGATAGCTCCAGAGGGCCAGGATAAGACTACCTTTACATTCCCTTGGGGTACCTATGCCTATTTTGTTCTTCCCTTTGGACTATGTAATGCCCCAACAACTTTTCAGAGGGTGGTGCTAAGTATCTTTTCAGACCATGCTCATAATTCCATGGAAATCTACACGAATGACTTCACTACATATGGAGACACCTATGAGGAAGCACTCAATAATCTAGAAAATATTTTGAAAAGTTGTAAATAACATAACCTATCATTGAGTCATGAAAAATGTTTCATGATGAGGACTTAAGGGATTGTTCTAGTAAACTTCATCTCTAGTGAAGGTATTCGGGTGAATCCCAACAAGATTGAGATCATTTCCACACTTCCTATGCCACTGAAAAAAAAGATATCAGGAGATTTTTGGGCCATGTGGGCTACTAGAAGAGATTCATCCAAGATTTCAGAAAAATTCCAACACCCTTATTTGTCTTACTCACCAAAGACATAGAATTTGAATGGACTATAGAATGTCAATGTTCCTTTAAAGCTCTTAAGAAAACTTTAACACAAGCACGTATCTTAAGGGGGCCAAATTGGACACTACCTCTTCATATACACACTGATGGTTCATATTTTTTAATAGGAGCAATCCTGGGACAAAAAGAAGGAAACAAAGAATATGTCATCTACTATATCAGCAAGAATTTTCAAGGATTTGAGCTTAACTATATTGTCACAAAAAAAAAATGTTGGTAGTTGTTTATGCTATCAACAATTTTAGGCATTATATCACTGGTTATCAATACTTCATTCACAAAGATCATACAACCATAAGATACTTGATGAAAAAACCTATAGTTGGGGAGAGGCTAGCCAGATGGCTACTCTTACTATAGGAGTTTGACATAACAATAGTGGATAATTCAAGGAAAGCTAATGTGGTGGTAGATTTTCTATCTAGGTTTCCCACATAAGTAGAAGAAGGTCTTGTGGATGACTCCTTTCTAGATGATTATTTGTTTTCTCTTACAGTACACACACCATGGTTTGTTGATATTGCAAATTACCTAGTAGCAAGTCAGATTCCATCACATTTCTCTCCTAGAGAAAAGAGACAATTGGTGCATAAAATCTTTCCATATTCCTAGGTGTCTAGTTACTTATTTTACACTGGTCTAGATAATATCATGAGAAGATTTATAAGAGAAGATGAGGTCTTTGAAATTCTAAAATCTTGTCATGATGAGCCCTGTTGGGGTCACTTTGTAGCCAAAAGAATATTTAATATATTGACAACAGGTTACTCTTGGCCAACTCTTCACAAGGATTCAGTAAAGTATACCAGGAGCAGTGAAAAATGTCAAAGGATGGGAAAACCAACAAGGTCAAATGAAATTTCCTTGTAGCCACAGATAGCACTAGAACCAATTGACAAATGGGGACTTGACTTCATTGGACCAATTTTACTAGCCTCTAATAACAAAGTGTATATCTTGGTTTGTGTAGACTATTTGACAAAATGGGTTGAAGTCAAGGCATTACAATTTGCAAGAGATGGTAATGTAGCTCAGTTCTTGTATGAAGATATCTTTACTAGGTATAAATTACTAGAGAGATTTTCACTAATCAAGGGCCTTAGTTCACTTATGACCTTATTTATTAGTTGGTTAAATAATATTCAATAAGACACAAGAAATCCACACCTTATCATCCCCAAACCAATGGGTGGGTGGAGGTTACAAACAAAGAGATTGAGAATATTCTAACCAAAACAATGCAAATTCACATAAAGGAATAGGCATCAAGATTACCTAAAGTAGTGTGGGCTTACAAAAAAACATGGAAAAATACTATAGGTTTCACACTTTATCAGTTAGTTTATAGTAAAACATTAGTTTTTCCAATAGACTTTGAGTACAAGACACTTAGGACAATAGTGGATTTAGGCATGGATTTGATAGAAGCATAGAGTGAGAGGTTACACGGTCTAAATCAATTGGATAAAATAAAAATGGAGGCAATGCATCATATAGAGATCATTCAGAAATAGAGAACCAAATGGCATAATCAGTTTATAAAAGCCAAAGAGTTCACTGTAGGTGACTGGGATTTACTATATGATTCCAAGTACAAAGATCACAAGGGTAAGTTACAATCAAGATGGTTGGGACCCTATGAAATTCAACAGGTATTCCCCAATGGAGTAGTTAAGTTACAAACTATAGATGTGGTCAGATTCGCATTGATGGTGAATAGAAATAGATTGAAGATATATAAATAGCCAACTCAGAAAGATGACTTTCTTCTTTCACCGATGCATCTATATAGTCAATGTAATGGTTTAGATACAGATAATCAATAACAGGGCAACACCCCAGCAACAGATACAACCAGTTCTCACAGTAACTCAGTAGATGACCCACATAGTTCATCTCTTAAGGCTACTTAGGTATAATTTACTATCCCATAATTTTATGCACACACAACATAGTTACAATGATTCAAAATCTTCTTCCAAGAATGTTTCATACTACTGAAGGGACTTGTAGCTTCATTTATTAAAGCTTCTATAATATAGTTTGGGCCCTACTGTAGTAGGGACCTATAGCTTAATACATTGGAATTGTCACAATTCAATCTGGGACCTGATGCAGAAGGTACCCACAACACTATCAATCATAGTGTTTCAAAATTTGTGCTACATTTATTGTAGTTCATCATCTTTCATCTCACCATTTCTCACACATGAAACAATAGTCCTATCATATTAAGTACATGCATCATGCTCATGTCATTCCTCATTGTTAATTCGAATTTCAAGTATTTGAACTATCAATTCATATCTCACCATTTGTACATTCCACTTCATTTCATTACACACGTCACCATATCATTTATTTAACCATACACTGCAATTAACTCTTGTCAAATAAATATCAAACTATAGATTCTCTTCATTCAACTTCACGCGTTGTGTGTTTAGTTAATCACATCTATTAGGTACACATACTACACTACCATCATTAACATGGATTTTGAAAAGATTTCATTATATAATTACATTAAATTTAGCATGATATATATTCATCATTTATTTCCATACTCTACAATCATACCCTTTGCCTATTTTTCATATAAAATGAAGTGAGGTCACTTCAAAACTTAAGTGGGTGGGGGGTAATATATCAACCAATTTTTTAATTTTTTCACCACCAAAATCCAAATGCAATTTTTGTTTTAATACTTTTTGCACCTATAACCTTTTTCAGTTGTCAATTCCCTAAGATCCCAGATTCTAAGCTAATTTGAACCCAATTTAAGATAAATTAAGCTAATACAAAGGAGCAAGGGATGTAACAGTTGCAATTACAGTGAAAATACAAGGGAAAAGTGCATATTAGAATAATAGAGTAGAGAGGATTTGAAGGTGACTAAGTTAAATTGAGCTGAATTTATTGAACATTAAGAAGAGGCACTATATTTCATCATGGGAGGTGACATTGTCCAAAGAGAGCCATCATCTCACAAATAGATATTGGAGGACACATTATGTCTACCCATTTTTACAAAGGCTGGTTGGTTAGACTACTTCCTCAAATTGATAGAGTACAATGAAGAAATGACAAGGAAATTTGTAGCCACATTACAATTTCATGAGGCCACAGTCAAGGGGTTGAAGTTGGATACTTTAGAGGTCGTAATTGCACAAGTATCAAGTCTACCTAGGGTTGGAGTTGAGTTTCCTGCTTGAAATGCAATTGCAGCTAGAGATGAGTTCAAAGAGACAAGAAAGAACCTAGACTCCTCATCACAAGGTACCAAAAGACTATCATTGCCATGGGTATGGGCCTCGTGTGCCTCTTATATCATTAAGTACATTACATGTGATGTTAGGCTATCTCTATTGTATACTATTCATTTTAAGTTGTTAAGTCATCTCCGCAAAAATTTATTGGTTAATATGCCCAATTATCTTTACAAGTTTCTCAAAAGAATGGGGTCAAAATATATATTAGAGGAAGTAAAGTGATTCAACCTTATCACATCATTTTCTGATAATCTTGTTAGTAAAAAGGAGTTGTAGGATTCATCATCCTCAGGTGCCTTGGGAGGATTTTGTAGCTTGTCAAGACATTAATCATATGCTTAAGGAACCTATAGTGCCAGAGGCCCTAGAATCACCTACTAGACCTATAAGAGAAACCCCTCTTGTTTTACTAGTTCCTTCACCTACCCACACCCAAGTTGAACCCGAGGAACAAGATGTGCAAGATTTACCACATGCAGCCTCTAGTCAACTTGTAGCACAAGAGACTCCATCTTCCTCTAAAACATCTAGGACAAGGAGAAAGAGAGGTAGTTCATCAACACCTTCTAAGGTACAAAATAAAAATAAGGGTACACAAGAAAGGAAATCCACCCCACCTAGGTGTTTAGGTCATTTGAAGAAGAAATGTGTTATGAGAGGAAGTGTAGAGAGACCAGCAAAGGAAACAAGGGAAAAAGGACAATAGGAAGAAAATGTTATGATGGTTAATGTTGATTCAAAAAAGAAAGGAAATACCTTTGAGAATGTACATGTTCTTATAAAAAGGAAGTGGTATATATCTACCACCTTTGAGTCAAATTTAGAGGATGTATTTGTTTCCAATAAGACAATAAAGAAAACCCTAGTTATCCCTAGTGATGAGGGTTATTATTATACAAGGGGTTGTGATGAGCAGTTTTTAGAAGAAGAAGAAGAAATGTTTTTAGAGGACAAGAATATTAAGAAGGATCTATAGGAATCTCTAGAAAGAATTAAAAACCTAGAGGAATTGGTTCAAACCTATGAGAAAAAGGATAAAGAGAGGGAGATCAAGATACAAGAGTTGGAAGAGAGACTACAAACATATGGACATGGGGAAAAATTGGACATGTTGGAACAACTTGCCATGGTCAAAATAGGGAGTAAAGAAATTACAGTTGAAAATCAGAAACCCCCCTACTTCAAAACCCCAATTTATCATACAACTCTATCCCTTGGTTACCAATTGTGGAAGATTACTCAAGAATTTTCTCAACAGAGGGAAAATTGGAAAAAGGAAAAGGAAGAAATGATAGCAGAGCATACAAAGATATTGGAGGGTAAGGACATTGAGTTGAGAAAATTAGTAGTAAAAGTGGAAGAGGTAGCAAACAAGGTTGCCCATATTGTCAGATGTAGATGCCCATCCAGAACTTATGCCTTGTTTCTCCAGGAAAAGTTTTCAAGTCTTCAATTTAGTAGGTTAATAAGCAACCAAATAGTTTCCATGAGCAGGAAATTTGATTTTCTCAATATTTTTGTTGATTCTACACTAGATGACCAGGACCAAATTTGTGGGTATTATCTGTATTAATCATGTAGTGTCAGAGGGGATAGAATGGAACCCCTTGATTTTTGTGGGGTATTTATAGGTAAGGGAACTAGCATCCTACTTTATAAAGGAAAAATAATAGGGTGAACTAATGGAGGAGTTTGAGGAGAGAGAAAAATCAATTGTTCTCCCTGTGAGAAAAGAATCCAAGGACCCTAATACAATCAGAAATTAATGGTTACAACTTTTGGAGTACAAAGGATCGAGAGGAAAGATCATGAGATTGAGGATGTAGAATTACAACAAAATGTAGACATTGATAGTTGGATTGGTTCATAATTTTTACAATTATGTGTAGCAGAGATGGGATAGTTTGACTCCAAAATTACAAAGGAAAGAGCCACATTCAGTGTATAAAATCATGGCCATGATTGAGTGTGCAGGTATATGGATATTATTGTTGACAACACACTTAAATGTCTACCACTTACATTCTAGGCATCAATACTTTTTTATCCAGTGCCATATTGGACAACAGATTAAATTGAGGAATGTGAGTAGGATGAACTTGCCAGAAAGAGGAGAATTTCATGCTACAAAGGTTTTTACCTGAACCAAATCAAAGGAGTGAAAATTGTTATGGATCTTAAATAAATTAAATTTCATTACAACCTCCAACCCTAGTTGATTTTCTTAAGGGCAAGAAAAAGGGTAGTTTGGGGGAAAATAAGAGTCCATTTATTAGTTATTTTTTATATCTTTTACACATTCTTCTAGACATTACCAAGACACTTCTCTTATGCATGTTCATACATTATTCTATCTTTGATACCTATATGCAAACCCTAAACTTGGTTTAAGTATATGGAAATATAATTATGGTGTGATGGTTAATACATGATTTATGTGTGAATATGTATGAATTGTTATTGAATCTCTATACTTAGCCATGGTTGTTAGTATGTGTACATGTTTTGTGAACTAATCCCTTGCAGCCAGAGGAGGCACTATAGCCAACAACAACTACAACACAGAGCTCATAGCTAAAGGAGTTCCTAAATAGTGAAATAGGGGATTCCTAGAATAAATTGAGCATGATGACTACAACATGAAAACATTTAATGAAGGAGATAATGCATCATTATGATGATCAATAAAGAAACTAGAGAAGGAAGAATCCTTCTGTTGTTGGAATTCTAAATTGATTTTGAGCATTCCACGTTCTAGTTTGTTACAAACAAAGTCACAATCCAATTTGAACTCTTATTATTTTCTAGTTGCATTTAGAGTTAACTGAATGTTTGTCACCCTTTGAAATCTAGGGAGTGGTCATTAAAGGTTTCATTTTAGATTCCTATTTTGAATAAGCTCCCTCATACCTAAATGTACAACACATTGGTTGAGCCTTGAGTTAGCTAGTTAGTTTTTCAGTCAATCAGTTTTTAGCAGTTATTAGATACTCTTTCAATTTTTAGTTGAAATAAAAACTATGTTTATTGTGCAATGATGATTTCATGAATAAGATCTTTGATCAAAATCTTATGTGATATTTTGTATTTGTGCAATGATGAATTTGAGTTACTATGATTGCATTGGACCTTAAGAGTTAGATTTGGTTTTATATTAAGTGAAGACAACTACTTGAGCAAGGGCCACTCAAGTTAACTGCCCTTCACTCCTTTCTTTTCAGTTATTTCATTCTATTTTTATCTGTTATTAATTTATAAATGTAGTTTGTGTTTTCAATTATTAATGGATGCATGAACAATCTCTATTTCATAAGTCATACTATAATTACTAGAGTTGTTGTACTCCAAAGTGTAGAATATGCTTACTCATTAGTTGAGTTAGTTTTCAACATTTACTTCTGAACACTAGTTAACTACATTCTTATCCTATAGGTACCTATAGCCATAGGGACAACTTTACTTTCCTTATTGTTTTGCAGTTTTGTGATTTTCCAGCAAGTTTAGTATCTTTACTAGATTGATTTAGATAGTTTCCAGTCTTTGAAAGCACATATAGTGCCAATACCATCACAAGCCTACTAGCCCTGGTTGATAATTCAATGAAGGTCTTTCCAAATGTTAAGTGGACTATTCAGTTAGGTTTTCCCCTCTGAATTATGTGATTACCCCAAGTTTACTAGACACTAGTAGGGACTCTACAGTTAGCCCTTGAACACTAGGGCTTAAAATAGGATCCCTTAGAATATAATGTAGAGTATTTTCTGCAATTATGAACAAAGAAGGAGCAAGGGGGCATCCTTGTCTTATAGATCTTTGTAATGTTGTTGAATCATGCATTAATGTTTTAATCATTTGACATAACATATCTGGAAACCCAAAGGCCTCCAATGTCATCAAGATAAAAGGCCATTCTATTATATCATATGCTTTCTCAAAGTTCAGAAGCAATATTCCAATATTTTGAGTCAAAATTTTAGCCCACTCCATTGCTTCCTAATTGGTAATCAAATTTTCCTAGATGAATATACCTTTTATAAAACCTATTTGGGTATTATTAAGAATATTAGGGAGGATACTAGATACTCTTCTAGAAATGGCCTTATCAATAATTTTATATGAAAAATTTAGGATAGTTATAGGTCTCCAATTTTTCATTAATATTTTATCCCCCTCTTTCGGGACTAGTTTGATGATCCTATAATTTAAATATTTCCTTAGTGAACCTTTCTCAATGGCCTCCACATACACATATAGGTATTTGTTGAACATAGGTTGTCATCGATGTAAAAGGATTGCCAAAGGTTGCTAACAGTTGTTATCAAAGGGTGTTAGGGCTATCAAAGGTAAAAGAGATTGTAGGAGTAATAGAATTATCATTTGACTTAAAGCTTTGGAAGCATATTGGTTATTAGTGTGTAGACTATCTAATCAATTATATCTTATATCAAGTAACATACATTAAGTTTCATTGAGATGTGACTTCCTTTAGATAGTTTGTGTGTTTATTATACCATGTCGGGTATGCAGTTAGTATGAGTGTGGTGGTTTGGAAGTCAGTTTAAGGTTATCTTTTGGGCAAAGAGATTTCTAAATGTGGTTGGAATTTCTTTTATAAATGCATATTTTTTCTATAGTTTGGAAGAAGAATATGCCTACACTTGTTTTGTTGGTTTCTTGAGTTTTTGGAGGTGAGGCTCAATGTGCAAGAATCTTGGAGTGCCAAAAGGTTCTTTATTCATTTTTGAAGTTCAAGGTGTGTGTGGTAACGACTAGTAGCATGAAAAATTAAAACCTTGTGTGTGGAGTGAGGATATGACCTGGTTAAGGCTCCTGTAGTGGCACATGACATCAAGTTCTTTTGGCAGCAAGAAATCAAGATACCTCACAATAGCTCCAAAAACACTTGCATTCTTCAAGAGATCAAGATACCTCAACTCACCGCATTCAACAATCTTGCATTACAGCTCACACCAAATTTCACATTTTTGCACTTAATTTTACATCACAACACATAATTTTATTCCACACTCCATCTCACATCAATTCACCTTGCATTTATACCATCCACAACTTTAAAAATATCTTCAAGTAGGCTACACTCACCTTACACTTTACAAATTCAAAATAGGTCGGCACTAAGCATTCCTGTGGTGGATACGAACAAATTGGACCAATACAAAACTTAATTGAGATCCCATTAAAATAAATAGTTTCTCAGGAATGCAACAATTATATGATAGGAGTGATTGGAGATTGGGAAAGAGGATTTAAATTTTCTCCTGGTCAACAACGGGTGTCTGGTTCGAAGGCAGTTGGTTCTACGTTGGGAGGAGAGTTTTATGTGGATGCGGTAGGAGAGATGGTAGGTGAGGAGCAAGGGGAGCTATTTCTGAGGACTGGGGCCAGGGGAAGCGGGGGGAACCAGGAGACAGGAGGGACCCTAGAGGTAATTTTTCTTTTTGCTTTATTCCAAATGGAGGGGGTGGTGGGACTGGAGTCTTGGGAAACTAGGAAGTGGCGAAGGAGGTGGAAGATAAGGCTTTGGTGGATTCAAAAAGAAGATGGTATTTGTTGTTTGGTACCAAGCCTGATGGTAAGTCTTCCTTCCCTCCAGTCAGTAATATTTCGGTCCCTTTGAGTGGGACATTCGCTATTCTTGTCCCTGATCTAGTAATAGATCATAACATATCTTTGATGGCTTCTTCGCTTGTGGGAAAATTTATGGGTCTGAGGCCAAATATTGACGTGGTAAGGGACGTTTTTAGAAAGAAGTGGAGAGCTAAAGGTCAAATTGAGGTTGCGGCCTTGCCCAAGGCTTTTTCTCTTTTGATTTCTCCTGTGAAGAGGATAAGATTGTTGTGTTGTGTGCTGGCCCCTGGGTCATTGGCAAGTCATCCTTGGCTATCAAGAAATGGTCCCCGAAAATGGACTTTTCAGATTCTTCTTTTGAAGTAGTGCCTGTGTGGGTTCAATTACCAGGCCTACCTATGGAGTTTTGGAATGAGAATGTTTTTAGGGGAATAGAAAATTCTTTTGGGGAACTTTTATCTATAGATGCCATGACCTCGGCTAGAAAAGGGTTGGTGTTTGCTAGGATCTATGTGGGTATTACCCAAACTATTGATTTTTCATCTTCTATAGAAATTGTTTCAAAGCTGGGGAAGTGGGTCCAGACAATAGAGTTTGAAACTCTCCCCTTTGTGTGTTTTAACTGCAAAAAAAGTGGGGCATTGGGCTAGGAAATGCCCAAATAGTGTTTCCAAACCTGAAGCCAAGACGAGTATTAAAGAGACTAAAATCTAGAAGGCTAAAATAACAGATAAATCCCTGGAGGAAGGGAATAAGGGTGATTTGAATAACTCTGTGGTGGGTTAGGATAAAAATGGGGAGGATCAGAACTCCAACCTGGATGAGAGAAATGATGAAGTGCCTTTGACTGGGAATGTTGTGGACAATGTTGTTTGTGGTCAGAATAATGAAACCAAGGACTTGAGCATGAAGCAATCCCAGGGTGAGGAAGAAAATGAAGATGGAGGGAGCATGGGAAATTCTGATGAAAGATTGAACGTAGAAAAGAAGGTTCCAGACAACTTGTCTGGAAACTTGGAGATGAGTTATTGCAGCAACCAAGAGGTTGGAAGCAAAGCAAGTGGCGATAAGTACTTTATGGTGATTGAGGAGAAGACTTCTCCTTCATCTCTTAGGGATGGCTCTCAATGCTTCTTGGTGGTATTGAAGGATACATTTGGGAGTTCGGAGGAAACCAGCAAGATAGGAAATGATTTGAGGTATTCCCCGATCATTAATGAAGTTGCAGGAGATGACTTTATGGATGGGCAAGAATTCATGGGTCTTGAGGATCTGGACCTTGAGGAGGATAGTTCATACACAAAGGTTGAGAATAAAAAGAACAAAAAAGGGAGCAATACTGTGGGGGTTTCCATGAGAAACAAATCAAAAGAGGATTGTGGAACCTAGAGAGGTTCGGGCAAAAAATCAACAACATGGCATAGGGAGCACGAATGCATCCAAAACATTGCAGACAGGGTTCAAAGAACCATTCCGAAGATCTACCAGATTAGTACCCCATCAAAAAAAAAATTATGTCTTGGAATATTCGGGGGCTAAAAAACTCCCATAAACAAGAAATTTTGCACAATTTTTCCTGGGATCATAAGCCAGATTTTTTATTATTCAAGAAACCGAATTTCCTAAGGAAAGGGTGTATTGGCACTCTCAAATTTGCAAAATTTGAGGTGCCCATTTCGACAAATTTGCCTCTGCACTTTCAGAAGTGCACCTGAGGGGTCAGTTTGAATGACCCACTTTGGAGAATCATAATTTGAGGCATGTTGATTTCCAAGAAAAACACATCTCTATACGTATTTGATTGACATATGTGATTGTGCGTGTCATTTTTCAACTTTCCATGATGAGTTTTGTCAGGGTTTTGAAAAGTGAAGCTGGAGGGTTTTTGCATTGTTCTGTTGTTTGCAGATTGTCAGTTTTGCGAAATAGCCTCCTGTTTGAGCTTGGATTTCACAACCAGTTGATTGTCATGTCAAAATGAATGTTGTTTAGTGTTCTCCATACCTAAATGATCTTGGGTGTCATTTTTTAGAGCCTAATGATTTGATTTTCTATTTTTAGCAGATTGAAACCAAATGTTGTTTGTTCAGTTTCACATCTGCATTCTTGACAGCTTTTCTGATTGGTCAACTTTGATCGCTAATATCTTTTGATCAAAGATGTTTCATGGAATTTCCTTTTGCACACATTCTCAGGGTACCTTAATGAACTTATGTGTCTGATGGTAGCTCGTCAGGAGTTGTTTCACTATTTTTACAAATTGGTAGTTGAGTGAGTTTTAATTGTTTCAGAACAGCTAATGTTTCAAAAAAGCCTGACTAGGCAACTTTGCCAATTAATATCCGGTTCCTCGGGTTTCCTTTTTCCAAGTTGTTTGTTGCACTACATTCCTGAAATGAATGACTACAGGCTTGCAATTTTTTATTTCTTAGGGGGGTCATTTGACTGGTTTTCCAGTTTGATTCTTGAGGCAATTTGACTAGTTTCCACCATTCTACAAAAGTGACAGAAAACAGATTTTGATGAAGACCTAGTTCATGTTTTCACTTCACATGATTCAAAATGCAGTGTCAAGTCATTTGGGGGTAAAATTTGTTTGAAAACGAAAAAAAATTTAACCGAGCCCACATGGGGCTTGACATACTTTGCATTATCTTGCACTTGTATTTGTTACAATGTTGCAACCACATCATGTAAGTGTTTTCGAGATGGTAAATAAAGAGAAATATAAATGATGGTATTGTCTTCATGATTTCAAATACATGGACAAATAACTAAGCATTGCTCAGACTTTTGAATGGTAATCGGATATTAATATAGAAAGACTTCTGGACAACTTGAGGGTGATGTTGCACTTGGTGTCACCGTGGGATGGGATCATTGAATTTTTCAATCTTTCTAGAATGTGTGAACATCCACATATACTAAAAGAGCAATTTATTCTATGAAGGTTTATGGTGTTCAAGTTCAGGGTCTGACAAATTTTTGGGGGCCAATATCAACAAAATGGAGGTGTATCTAGTTTGATGTGTGCAATAAAATTGGAAGAAAGTCTAGACAATGTGGAACTAAGAGTAGTTCTTGGTTTGAATTAGATTAAACAAATAAAGACTTGCTCAGCAAAGTCAAATACAGAGCTTGAGCGATGGGGCAATGGCTTCCCACCAGGGTTGTTTTATTAAGAATCTTAAGCTACATTGCATTATTGGAGAGTGAATTATTGACACAGATCAACATTGTTTAAAGATCCTTGTTTCTGCAGAAATCAGAGTTTAACCTGTTCAACAGGAACACACCAAAATTGCAAAATACACATGATGGATTTATTAAAAAGTTCTCAGAAACTTTTAGAAATGGAAGAGTCTCTATTAAATATAGTTTTATGGAATGCCACAAGGAGCATGATACACAAAAAGTGGATCTGTTGAAAGGGCTTCAGAAATTTAAATGCAAACGTGAGGGCGTGTATTTTTCTCATGTAAAAAAAAATGTTTTAGAGGCTTTTGGCAAATGCATTTGGCAGGGAGATCTAGGTAGTGTACATAATGGCCGTGTTGAAGATTCTTTAAATAACTTTCAAGCAAATGCAGTTAGCAGATACATTGCTATTACTCAGAGGCCCGCGGATTTAGTGAAAATATTTTCACTCACTTTCAAACTAATTCTAGTGGAAGCTACAAGGCAGTGACTAAATGGGTAGCCATTATGTTGTAGGGAAAAATCAAATAGAAGGCTGATATGAATGGATACTTTCTCACTGTGGATAAAGAGTAATGTGTGGCTGAGAGTGACATTGAGCAGGATACACACACCCACCAAAGCATTGGCAGGGCATGGAGATCGGAGTTAGTGTATGAGGCGATGAGAGTATTCGACTTGAACATTGCTTATGAAATGTGGTGTGCTATGGAGGTGGTTATTGTGTGCTAGAATGAGGCACGCTCATAGACTCCAAGCAATGTGGTCTCATGGAGTACCATGTTTGCTGGATATGCTTTGTATGTGGGATGAGTGTTGAAAAGGTAGTAGAAACATTGAAGAAACTGAAATAAGCAGAGAAGCATCGCGCGGGTTTTGCAACAAGGCATAGACTTCTATCAAAGCATGGATGGTTGTGTTTGAAGTTGTGGAGGCTGATGCAATTTTTATTGCTTATGCTTGATGCATAACAGGCCACACACCAGTAGAAGGAAGGCCAACGTTGAGGGCGATATCAACATTGATGAGATCCCATGAGGTGTTTACTTTGTAGGACATGGGCATCTAATAAAGCCTGAATATTGTGCAACTTTATTGCAAAGAGCGAGGTTGAATGGAGAATGAGAGGCCTGTGTGCTATTGGAAGAGTCTCATGTGGCCAGTGAATAGTGGGTGCGGCTAGCAATGGAGAGCATGCCAGGTGAAGGTAATAAACTTCCATCAAAGCATGAGGAGCTCGGCCAGGGGTATCAAAGGAAAAGGAGAGAGCTTGGTGCCAGGTTCGGGCAAAGTGCATAATGGATTTGGCCACCATGGATGCCCATGAAATGCTCAAGAAAGCACACGATGGATTAGGGCAATAGGGGAAACAAATGAAAGCTGAAGCAAATCTAACAGTGGAGATCGGGAAGCCAACTCTATCAAAATCCGGACCGTTGCCCGCCAAGTCACAATCGGAAGCTGCTCACGTGTTAGTGATTGCGATGGAGTGGAAAGATGATGAGAGGAGTGAATAAAACATTTAAAATTAAATGTTTTGCTATAGTTTGGTCAAATGTTAAGTAAATGGGAGCCTCCAAATTTAATATTAAATTTGTTTTTCCATAGGAAAATAAAGTGAAGAGGAATGGGAGGTGGGTCCTAGCATAGAATTAAATGGCATGAGTATTCCAAGTTGAATGCCAAGTAAATTTTAATAGGAATTTCCATTTACTTTTGGGGAGAATTTTTAAAATTAATTTTACCCAAAGTGCTTAATGTGGGGAAAAAATCACATGGCCTAACAATGTTTTATTTTAAAGTGGGGGGAGTGGGGCCCGTTTTATTTTCTTGGGTGATAAATTAGAATTTTTAAGTGAACTGATGGGTGCCCGTTATAATATGGGTGAATTAATTAAATGATTGTTTTATACAACAGTTAATTTTTTAGCAAAGTGGATGTTCAATGTAAAATTTTAAAAAGGCTTTGCTGAGAATACCCACGTGAAAAGTGAAATGTTATGTGCTGGAAATAAGGTGCAACAGAGTAAAATGCAGCAAACAAAGGGAAAAACAAGAAACAGAGGTAAATGGATTTTCACGGTAGTGGAGTTTTTCTTTCAGCTGCAAGTAATGAGTGGAGAATGGACACATGGGTATATTTTTTGTTGAAGAACGAATTCAGGCACATGATGTTTTGAAAATAGGATAAAGTTTGTTACAGGGAAATGGAGAAGATGTTTTACAGATGACTGTTCAATAGTGGAGATGTTTCTAGATGGCTTTTCCTATTCAATTTTAGGGTTTCTTCTGGAATTTCTTCTCCTCTACTTATTCTTTTCTTCTCTCATTGTAAAGGGTTAGCAAGTCAGAAGTCTAGTGTGGAGTTGCATAGCAAATTATAAAATATGTAGTTACAGAGGCAATGCAAGTTGGATTTTATGTTATTTTGTTGTAGGATTTGAGTTTATGAGGATTTAGTATATCATAACAGTACTGGCATTTGAGTTTAACTGATAAATCCAGGCTCATGTATCTCCTTTGTGCAAGTGTATTCGAATTTTGAATGAAGTAATCAAGGGATATTTTGTTCATCTCACTATTGTGTTGTGTGCAATTTTGGTCTTAGCTTTAATTCAAAGAATTAATTAAACTGCTTAAATGAGATTGCAAATTGATATGTTATGTACAAGGATTTGGTAAGTAGTATTGAGCTGAGGTACAAATTGGTGATATTGTAAGGCAATATAATCAGAGATATTATATGCTATGTGTTGAAATCTACTATGAACCATTAGGTGTTGGTGAATTTGACTCCTCCAATGGATATGGCACTGGTCTGATTTACATTTGTTCTTTGTGATTCATTGTTTTGTTTGTGTTCACCTGGGGCTTGCTACCATTTTAAAACTAATAATTATCTTTCACCAAGAAGTTGTTTTGTAATTATCTCACGCTCCAAATGGTTGATATTGTTGATGAACAACCAATTCTATTCAGTTTTATCTCGTTCTGTTGAGCTATTAAGTGAGATTGTTTGTTTTAAGTTAATGATTGTTTATGATTTTTTTATAGAGATTGTAAACACATTAAGGGATCACCCTCCTGGGTCTTGCAAAGCCCAAGGTGTAGGAGGTCTTTTAAAATCCTTGTCAGTTGGTCCAGGTCCTCCAAGCTGCCCTTGATTGGATTTGGCAATTCCATAGGTAGATTAGGAGACAAACCTGGTTTACAATAAAAAACATCAACAGGGTGGAGAGAATTAAAATATTCAAGAATAGTGGTGTTTAGGGTAGGAGCTCAGAGGGGGCTTCTAGAGGTCTTGTGAAATTTTAGAACCAAGATCATATCCAAGGTACCCTACTTTGGGAAGATGCCAACCATGTGGCTACTAGATTTAGGCACATTGGGGATGGCTTCAGCTGGATTTTGTTTAATATATATGCCCCCAATAATAGGTCTACGAGATGGAATTTTTGGAAAATACTTGAGCATTTTAAGCTTAGCTTTCCTGATGAGAACTAGATTATTATGGGAGATTTTAATACTCCATTGCTTGAATCGGAAAATTTTGGAGGGTCCCATATTCAGATGGATAGTAAACTGGATTTGATGGACTTTATTAACTCTCAGTATTTACATGATGTGGACCTAAAGGGTGCTATGTTCACTTGGACCAATACGAGGGTGGGGTTTGATCTTATCCAAGTTCGGCTTGATAGGGATTTAATTTCCAATAACTAGTTGAAGGACTATTTCTTCTCTTTAACCACTCTCTCAAGGATAGGATAGGATCATTATCCTAATAGCTTTGTGGCTGACTATGTTTCAGGTAAGATAAACTTTCCTTTTAGATTTGAAAAAATGTGGTTGTCTCACCCTCAAATCTCTAGATGTATTCTTGAATGGTGGAGCATAAAGGTCAGTGGTAATACATGATTTGAGTGGCCAAGAAGCTTAGTGAGGTTAAAAGTAATGTTAGACACTAGAATAGAGAAGTTTTTGGTGATATTTTTGCTTCTAAGTCTACTATCCAAATGGAGCTAAAGGATATTCAGGATAGGATTCAGAAAGATGTCTATGAGGGAGTTCTCCTTTCCAAAGAGAATGAAATCCTTACTAATTATCATGCCATTATCTCTAAAGAAGAAGAATTCTGGAAACATAGATCTAGGTTGGTCTGGCTATCCTCTAGGGATTAAAATATCAAATTTTTTCACATGACTACCATGAAGCATAGGGCGTCCAATTGTATAACTCATATTATTAAGAATGGTATAAGAGTTGATAAGGAGGATGAGATAAGGAGTGAAGCAATTAAGTTCTTTGTGAATATTTTATCTCTTGATGGAAGTTGGATGTGAATGCTCAGCAGAACCTCGTTGAAGTTATTCCTAATATTCTGAATCAGGCTCATAATAAATCTCTGACTGCTATCCCTTCAATGGATGAAGTCAGAAAGGTTGTGTTCTTGTTTGAGGGAAATAAGGCCCTGTGGCCTGATGGTTTCCCTGTGTTCTTTTTCCAAGTCTTTTGGGAGATTGTGGTTGAGGATGTCACGAATGCTATTAAAGAGTTCTTTGGATCTAGAAAATTGTTAAAGGAGCTTAACTCTACTTTTATTGTTCTTATTCCTAAGCTTCCTGGTGCAGACACTTTTGAGTTTTTTCATCCGATTAGTTTATGCAACTCCTTTTATAAAATCATTTCTAAAGTGGTTACTACTAGGTTGTTGAGTGTTCTCTCGCTTCTCATTTCTCCTCAGTAGAACAGGTTTGTCCTTGGAAGGAAGATTTTGGACTCTATCATTACTATTTATGAGAACATCCATTCTCTTGAGGTGTCCAAGAGTCAAGGTTTCCTTCTTAAGTTAGATATTTCTAAGGCCTATGATAGAGTGGACTGGGATTTTTTGCTGAAGATCTTAAGAGCTTTTGGGTTTTCTAAAAGATTTGTGCAATTGATAAAGGAAATGATAACTACTACCAACACTATTGTTATTATCAATGGGTATCCTTCCTATTTTTTAAAAGTCACTAGAGGCGTGAGATAGGGAGATCATGTTTCTCCTATCCTCTTTACCCTTTTGGTGGAAATTCTTGGAAGGCTTTTGCTCAAAAAGGTGGAGGAAGGTTGTTTGAAAGTGTTAAGACCTTCTTCAGCTAATCTTGTGTGCTCTCATCAGTAATTTTTTGATGATACTATACTAATAGGAAGTGCTACTATTGGAGAAGCCATAGTTTTAAAGAATTCCCTTTTGTTGTATGATGTTGCTTCTAGTCAGAGAATCAATAGGGGAAAATCTCTATTTTCTTTTTAATACTCCTGAATGGAGGCAAAGGAAGATTGTTGAAATCATTGGTTGTGCTATCAGTTATCTACCTTTTATTTATTTCGGTCTTCCTTTGGGGTCGAAACCTCCTGAATCTTTCTAGATATCTCTTTTGGACTGGTTCAATCACAAGTTGGAGGGATGGAAAGGTGCCCTCCTCAGTCAGGTTGGAAAAGCATTGCTGCTTAAATCCTCTTTGCATAATTTATCGGTTTATGCTTTAAGTTTGTTCAAGATTCCTTCCAAATATTCTGAAATTATTGAAAAGATGCAGAAACACTTTCTTTGGTCAGGAGCTGAGGAAAATAAGTGTGTTCCTTTGGTCGCCTAGGAGAGTGTGTGCAAGCCCAAGAAGTATGGGGGTCTAGGTTTGCGTAGTTTGAGAGTGTTTAACAAAGCCCTCTTGGCTAATCAGGTGTGGTGGACCTTCTTTGAAGTTCGGGAGTGGAATTCTATATGGCACAGTAAATATTTACGGGGTGTTGCTTCTTTCAAATATTTCCTTAGTTCCCTTTCCCTTCCTTTAGGTTCTTCTCTTTGGAATAATGTTATTAAGGTTAGGGATCTTGTTGGGAAAGGTGCGATGTGGAAGCTTGGAGATGGGAAAAAAATATTGTTCTGGGAAGATAAGTGGGTTGGGAATGAACCTTTTTGTGATGTCTCGGCCTTTAAGAGTCATATGGAGGAGTGTAAAGCTATTTTTGGTATTTTTGTTTGAGACTATTAGAGAATTGATCAGTGGATTTGTATTTCTTCAATTAGTCTAGACCTCTCCCCCTACAGTCTATTCTTAATTCTGTTGTGTTGAATATGAGGGACCGGGGGGACCATTTGATTTGGAAATTATCTCCCTCTGGGATTTATTTTATCTCTTTGGCCATTGCTTCTTGCTACCATATTTCCCCCCTCCTGTTTGGGTGAAGACCTGCGTGCATAACCTTATATACCCAAAATAAATATTTTTTTGTGGATTCTGCTCCAGAATAAGATCTTGACTAATGATAATCTTTGTAAGCGTAGTTTTTATTTTCCTAACAAATGTTATCTCCATTGTGTGGATGTTGAAAGTGTTTCACATCTTTTTCTTCTTTGTCCCTTTGTCTATAACATTTGGTGCAAGATTTTGTAGCTATGGAATCTCAGTTGGGTCTTTCCTGGATCTATTTGGGAATTCTACTGTCAGTGGAAGGTGCCTTCAAATAATCAGGTGTTGAATTTTCTCTAGAAATATATCTTCCCACACATTGCGTGGTGAATCTAGAAAGAGCGCAATAATAGAATGTTTAGCGATTATGCTCTTTCAAAGGACTTGGTTTTTGAGAAAATCATCAGAGTGGTGAGAAAGAACTTCAACAAGCTAAACTATAATTTGAAAGCTAAAGGGAAGAACAGATGCCAAGACTATGATCTCAAAGTTGTTGAGGTGTGGTTGATCAAGGTTGATATTTCTTATGCTCTTATACCTACCAAGGGGCCTAGGGATGGTATCTATTGGAGTCTCCCTCCCCTTGGATGGGTAAAAATCAACTTTGACGGGCGACCAAGGGTAATCCTAGGCTAGCTAGGTGTGGGGGAGTGATAAGGGATGAGAATGGCAATTTTATTTCAGTAGTGGCACTCCCCTTGGGCACCCAGACCAACCACCTCATTGAAGCCACAGGGGCTTACCAAGTCCTTAACCTTGCCTGGAAATTGAACTTCAAAAATGTTTGGATTGAAGGGGATTCTAATAATATTATTCAATGTATTAAAGGTGTTCAAAAGCCATCCTGGACTATAGAGAATTGGATTAACTTATCTAAGGAAATTATTAGCTCTTTTTAGAATCACTTTGTTACCCATGTCTATAGAGAGATTAATAGGGTGGCAGATTTCTTTGCCAATAAGGGAGTTAAGGCTAATAATAAAATGACGTGGCAGAGGAGTGATGGTTTAGAGGTTGACCTCACAACCTTACTTATGTATGATCGCACCCACGGGAAGGTTCAATTTCCCCTACCAAATAATGATTAAGGTGAAGGCGTGTATTTCCATGCAGCCTTGGAGCTACTACACCATCATCTTTCTTCATGGGCTAGAGTACCATAGAATTAATTGCCTCATTAATATTTGGTGTCTCACATGCTTTTTGGGCATTTTGGCTATCAAGTGTAGTGACCTTCTAAAGTCTTCGAAGAAGGGCTACATCATTGACAGAATGGGAGGTGATTGTTGTAGGTTGGAACCAATGGATTGCAAGGAGCTGAAGAGTAATGAGAAATTGTGGCAGGTGTTGGAGAAGGGTGGAATCACGATCTACTTGGAAAAGCTTCATGGAAGGGATCAGGAGATCACTAGGCTATTTGCGAAGGGTTGGAACAATGGAAAGATAAAACTCTTCGAGAGGAAAGTGGTGATTGATGAACATCTAATTTTTGATGTCACTGGGATGCCAATGGATGGGCTTAAGTTCTACAGGGACAAAAATCTCTTTTATCAGGCGGTTAAGAATTTTCCTAAGTCCAACAAGGAGAGGGAGGATCTACTGAGAGCTACCAAGAGTAGCTATAACTCCACTAAAATTAAGTTGCTCTGGCGGGAGGTCTTAAGAGTGATAATGGAGTATATTACTTTGGACGATAGATATACCAGGGTTTTCAATTATCACTTTGTGCTCTTGAACCATTTTCGGCACCAGGTCAGGCTTCCTTTCTATCTCTCTACTTCTTTAAATGCAAACCTTCAGGACCATGTTTCAAACCTGGTGACGTACCCCATCATACATGAGGATTTTCTTATTCTCATTTATGAACACTTTAAATCAATGCTGGCTATTTCCCATCAAACCCCTTCTCCACACTTTTTTTATGATAAGGAGGAGCTGGGTGATAGCTATACGGATAAAGATGAGTGGGATACTGAAATGGATGAGGAGGAAGAGCACCCTATGAGGGCTCAAAAGGAAGGGTAAGACCAAAATTAAGCCTAAAGTTTGTGCCCTTCCTAAACCTAGTGCGATGACCTCTACTGGCAGGGAAAAAGTCATCTTCTCAGGGTCTAATGTAACTAAAATGAAGCCGAAAGGTACACCTAGTGTTTCTCCTCAGGGGAAGGGAAAGAGAAATATTGTGGAGGACCCCTCTTATGCCAACCAAGAGGAATCCCAACATACCAATTCGTCTGAGAATTCCAACTACCCACCTACGGATAGGGAGGATAGACCTCGGTACCCTAGTGACCTTAAGGAGCATGATCACTACTTCAAAGTTGATCTTGAGTACCCTTTTGATATCCTTGCAATTTCTCACAACTGTTCTGTGTATTTTTTCTAATTGTTTAGGTAGGCGTTCTTTGAGATTAAGGAGAGAAATTTAAATCAAAGGGTCTTTAATAGCAAGCTAGAAAAGAAATAATTGATGGAAAATACTAATAAGGATAAAGATAAAGCCAAGGATTTGTGGACAAAATATGAAAAGAGATACATGGGGGAGTTCCTGAAGAAAACTATGGAGGATTTGCAGCATTTCAAGAGCAACCATGATGGAAAGCTTTTAGAAATGGAGGAAAAGCTAAAGAATGTTAAAGTGTCAATTCAAAAGGTTCTTGAAATGAGCCACAAAATCCTAAAGTCCACTGCTAGTACCATGAATATGATGGTCGAGAATCTGGAAAGGGTTCATCAGGTAAAAACTGTTGTGGATGTGGAAGAAGATAAAATTCAAAGCCAAGTTGAGGGTGCAGGGCCGAGCAAACATACTAGAGCCAATCTGAAAAGTAAGGTGGATAAGACCCTTGTGGATATTCAAGAGATGAAGAAAGCAACAATCAATATGGACAATCTAGAAAAGGAAGTTGTTGATATCCTAAGCAATCTAGCTTAGTGGTTGGTTTTTTGTTGGACACCTACTGGTCTTTCACCATGTTGTCTCTATGATGGTCTTTTCTTTTATCTTTGTAGGTAGCTTCTTATCTTTTATGTTGAACTTTCTTAAGCTTTATCTTTACTTAATAGGTTGTTAAAGGGTTTTGGGGACCCTTCAAAACCTTCTTTTACCTTAATCAAAAACTTAATTGAGACCCAAATCAACACTCGCATGCCACGCTACACCTTCATTAATACTTAAACATCTTCAAATGTAGTGTAAACACCAGGTCGACTATTACTCACTCAAATACCATTAAACTTTGAAGTACATGCTTCCTCAAATCCAAGGATGACTTGTGAACCACACACCATTTTTCATCATGATCTATAATATTCCTCTATCATCTTGAAATCCATCAAACTCCTTTGCAAAAATACACACCTTCATAATGTACACACCTAGTACACTCAAACTACACTGCCAAACACTGCAACTCTAAAATCCATCTTCTGAATTACCAAATCATGAATCCTCTTGACACAAGAAAGAGATCAACACCTTAATCATACCTTCAGAATCACAAGACTTGAAGAACAATTGTGGAGAAACATGAAGCAAAAAAAATTCTCCTAGACACCTTTGTAAGCAACGCTACAAATCTAGTTCACATACTGGTGAACATAACTTCTTCTTCATATCAATCTAGAAGCCCAAATTCTGGATATAAAAACTCTTAACACCTCTATCTAACATATCCAAACCACACAAAAATATCTTGAACTTGGAAGAAATGCAAATCAAATCTAGAACACCTCTACAACACCCTGTTTCCTCATTTTATCAATTTTCTCAATATCCTCGACATCTTTATCACTACCACAATCATAATAAAAAGCTTATCAAAGTAACACCAAAGCTTAGCATCAACAACTTCACTGATGACAACATAATACAACTAATCAAAGAAACAATCTCTCTCAACCACTATAGAGTTGTCACCAATGACAACACAAGCTTTTTGACATCAATGACAACACCTTCATACTTGCAACCATCTCCCCCTTTTTCATTGATGGAAACACAAGATGTGAAAAAACATCAAAGACAACATACATGGAATTCCTTACAAGATCTCTCTCTACTATCTCTCCTCCTTTCAACCTTTTTCTTTTTCACATGACATCTCTCTCCCTTTGTATAAACAAAAAAAATCACATGACTCTCTTTCTCCCCCTTTGACATCAATGACAAAGGATAAAATATTTTGCATTGTTCTCCCACTTTGACATAGAACCAAGATACTTTCAATTGCTCTGAATACTCCCCTTAGGAGTATACACCAACCAAATCAACAACCTCTACAAAATGACAACATATATTTTATATTGCAACAATGTCACTACCTACTCCCCTTGAGAGGTAGCCACCAACATCAGTCTAGACAAAGAATGAATCCATAGATCCACTGAACTAATGGATCTCCATATGCATCTAGTTCAAATAAGGAGGGGACATAACCCCCAACTTCTCTCGGAGATGCTCAAAAGTATCCTGAGGAAGAGCCTTAATAAATATGTTATCAATATGATCCTTTGTAGGTACATATTCAAGCTTCACTTCATTCTCCACAACCTTTTCTCTCAAAAAGTGATACCTAATCGATATATGCTTTGTTCTTGAATGCATCATTGGATTCTTTGAAACTTATATTATCACAAAAGATAGAAATAGGATCATCATACAACACTCTGATATCAGGTTCAATGTTTGTCTCATCTACAACACTTGTGCAACAAGATGTTGTTGCAATATACAACCTTTATAGTAGATAAACAAATAAAATCATGTTCCTTACTTATCCATGATACCAATATACATCCACGAAAGAATGCACCACCACTTGTACTTTTCCTATCATCCACACAATTATCCCAATTTGCATCTCTATAAGCACTCAAAGTGAAATCAGTATCCTTAGGATACCACAAGCCATAATTCAGAGTTCCCTGCAAATATTTGAATATCCTCTTCACTGTTGCAACATGTGTCTCCTTAGGATCTTCTTTAAATCTAGCCACAAGACAAACTACATGCATGATATCTGGTCTAGTAGCAATTGATTGGATTAAACTGTGGTTGATATTCTAGGTAAAACTATCCTTGTAATTCTATCATAAATTGATGAATGGATTGAGATCAATCTTTGAGAATTTCATAATTTTCTTAGTTTAATCCTCAATGTCAATCTGAGAGTGTAGGCTTGTGAAAGATATTGGGGCTATCTGCCTAAGAGTTGAACCTAGAAAGCCAAGTGGGGATGAATTCAACTACACACAAATTTTATTTGTACTATAATCTAGTTTTCAAACCTCCTATCAATTCTATGACAAGAGCCTATATTCACACAGTCTGCAACAAAAACTAATTAATAGAAAACAATAAATAGTATTACCATTACACATGAAGAAAATAATATAATAAAAAGGAAGAACTGAAATAAAACACACTAAACTTTTTTCATGCATGTTTGATAACCACACCAATTAATATTTATCGAATGAAACTCATACGCATTAATAGTAAACAAAGATAATTTCAAATTAGTTTGATCACAAAAAGATAGATGTAAGACTAAACAATTATTACCACACGATGCAATCCTACTGTAGTAATCACTAGGTAGTCGATGAAGTGGGTCTTGCCTTCTTTGACTATCGATGATGGATATCACACACACAAGCTACTCCACACTAACCAATGTTCATTCAAATAACTTTATAGTATTTTAAGTCGCAAAATAGAGATCTATAGCAATAATATTATTATCATCTATATCAACTGAGTCCTGGCTTACATATTTATAGATACCATAGACCAATCAAACTTATAACCACTACTAAATAAAAACATAGAAGAGTCCTTGGTTGTTTCACCCTGTAGCCAACAACCTTAAAAGATAATCAAAAATAGTTTGGAGTCTTTTGTTATCATTTCAAAATGGCATAACAACTTAAAATAGATAAACACAACTCAACACATGTTTAACCAAATATCTCTTGAACAACCTTCAACTCAATTCCACTGATTCCCTTATCCATGCACCATCCATTAAGCATCCCTTGCGACCAAAATCACAAAGAAAATCAATAAATAATCAAAGGATTTCGGTACATTCATAGGTTTTCATCTTTCCTTATATTTTATAAAACATCTTCAACTCATTAACAAATAGTGACGGGAGCAATAGAAAATATTACAAAATGACAAGGTTTAAAGGAAAATTCAAAGGTAAAATAAAGACATATTTCACCCCTTCATTCCCCCCAGCTTAGGGTTTTGCATGTCCTCATGCAAAATAGTATAAAGTACAAACCAAGAGAAAAAGGGGCTAGTTTTTGCATTTTGTTAGTGACTTCCATAACCCATGACTAGTATAATGCTTGCATCTGCTTTTCATTTTTTGAATGTTCATGAGGGATGTTTTGGAGGCATTTGTTTGTTCAAGTGTTGCCTAGAGTTGTCAAATTTCTTCTATCTATGAGGAATCAAGAGAGCACATATCCTAAATTTATCTATGAAGGGCCTCATCTTCCTCAGTTACCCTAGCCAATGAATTCTGTAATGCTTGATTTTCCTCCTTTAACTTGGCTACCAAATCTTGTAAACTTTGTATCTCTTCTTTTGCTAACAGAGGATTCTCCTTTGTCAGCTTAGTTACCAAATTTTGTAGGTTGCGAATTTCCTCATTTGTTAACAAAGGATTCCCCTTCTCGAATTCTTTCTCTGCTTCCTGATTTATAGTTGGGGGTGTCTCCATAGGTTCTTGCTCATTTTCAACTGGCACATTGAACTCTTTATTTTCCATTTGGGGAGATAATTCAGTGGTCCTTTGTTCTGCAAGGTTGACAGTGGCTTCAGGTGTTAGTTCAACATGAAAGTCTTGAATATTAGTATCAGTATGAATATTCTCCTCATGTGACAAAAACCCTTCCTCCATACCCTATGCATTCTCATCAAAGGATTCCATTATTTTTCCTTCTTTTTTGGCTATCACTACTCCCTCTAAAACTGAAGGACAAGATTGAAGGAGTTGGGTTTCTTGTTCACACCTAGTTTCATTTTCATTAGTAGTCAGAGGTTCTTCTATTTTCTACCCTCTATTTCTCCTTTGTAGCTCCCTAGAAGAATTTACTAACCTTATGGTTCTGTGATACATAGCACGTAGGACTATGAGATCATCCACTTCTTTTGACTATTCTAAACCTAGAACATTGCTAGCTACATTTGCCAGATTTTCTAATTTTTTCAATTGTAGAAGCAGGTGACTTCTCTTTAGTTGGTGATTTTTCCTTAGTGGGTGATTTCTCTTTGTCACCAAGAGCAATCAAATCTTGTTTCTTTGAAGATCTAGAGAGACTGAAGATGTCTTGCTATGCCTTTTTCACTTACCCCCAATTTCCTAGTTTGGTGTGCTAGTCTTGATAGACTTGCTACTAGTAGGGGTAACATGGGATCTCTTAGTCAGTTTGCTACTTGAGGCTAGGATTTTATTGATACCCTTCTTGGAAACCCTCTTCTTCATAGGTTTAGGGGAATCACCAGAAAGTTCTTTTGTCCCCAAGGCTTCACTATATTCTTCTAAAGAAATTTCATTATTACTGCCCTTATCTGATTTTGTGCCTACGAACTCCTCTTTTTCAGAAGAACTAGGTGGGTTGATAGGAGAATCCTCCTGTGCAAATTTTTATGGGGTGTCTTCACCAAGAAGTGAATCCCAATCCCTTGGAGGAGAGAATTTTTTCAATTCCCTTACAATTAACAATTTAATGAGGCCATAGTGAGCTAATGAGTTTTCATGCCCCTTTTGAACTACTTTCCACATTTGGTTTACAGAGGAGTAAAGAAAATATGGCATGCTCACAATCATTCCCCATCACAAATGATTCAAAAGTTGAAACTGCTTAGCATAAACATATACATACCTACCTTTGCAGGTTATGTACTGAATGATGAATTTTGCTACATTGTCCCAGGGTCACGTAAATGACATTACCTTTGTACCTTGTCCAGTGATGATTTCAATAGACTCCCCTCATGCTAGGAACTTCTTGCACAGAGGTTCGAGGTCCATGGCATGTTTGGAGTTATCAAGAAAGTGATTCTCTCCTCAGAGTGGAAAACTGGAGACATCGGCTATGGCTTCCACTAAGAAAGGAATTGTTAAACCGTAGACTTTTACCTCATTTTTATGGCAGGTCATTGCAAACTCCCACAAAATCTTTTCATTATACCCTCATAACCATTTAAAATATGCATCCCATCCTGCTTGTTTGAATATTCTATAAGCATCGACAACCTCTAGCGCCCTCAGTTCTTCCATAGTTGGAGGCTCAAAACAATGATGGCGTTCTCCTGCCATGACACTACTAGGAGGTATCCGCAACTAGAAGAACTGTACAAATGAAATTCACTAGCAGACGTAAAAATTGCTACTAAAAATAGGCGTTGAGAATATTAATCGATTATCGAATGTAACTTAAGTGATGAGCAGTTAATGAGAAACTAAATTTGGAAAGTGGGTTGCAATGTTTGAAAATATTGTTCTACATTGATGTCATCATAGAAGTTCATGGTTATAATAGTAATAATAACATTAACTAAACAAAATCAAGAAATAATGGATTTCAGCATATTAAAAGGGATACGATGAAGATACGATGTGATGGTTGAAGACATGACATGACATGTGACAAGACAACTCCCCCCTAGCTTAGCATGTGACCCGTCCCCGGGTAACGTCACCACTCAGTAAATGAAAAGAAGAATATTTAATAAAAGAACAAAGAAAGGAAAAAAACCAAACTATACTGATACTAATGATCATTGGCAGTATGAAACAATGACATAGAAGCAAGTACAATGAATGAAAAGTGGAGACAGTGTCAATATTGAGGTGGATCTACCAACCTAGCAGTGTTAGCATTGAAACCGAAGGTGCCACCTAGAGTCAAGAAGACAATGTAGCAAAAAAGACATCAGGTGAACCATGACCATCATAACCCAAGTGAAGTATAGTTGGCAAGCTGCCACAGGTAGAGATGAGCACAGTGAGGTAATGACTGAAAACATATAATACCCTAACATATAGGCAGCAATAGCATGTGAAAGAACTGTGAATGATAATCATAGTGGCAAATATCAAGTGGGCTGAAAAAAATCACTAAGGAAGCAAACACCACTAGATGGAATCAAGTGACAAAGGCTCCTATCCAAAAAAATGCATGAACTAGGGGTGTGTAGGCAATGGTACTGAAGGTGGGAGCAACCCAAAAATGATGAGATAAAGGTTTGGTCATCCCACCCCATCAACGAGCAACCGCAACTCAAAGATGAAAGCAGTCCCTGCCACATAAGTGACAGGAAGGCAGAGTTGTGTATCTGGTAGAATTATTCAGACTAGATAGATATTTTATTTTTCCTTTTATTTTTTGGTTTTTTTAATATTTTGATCTCAATGATAGATTGCCAGTAACCTGGTTTCACCCTATCACCGCCTAGATGCGCTAGGAACTCATTTTTCACCTCTAGGACTTATTTAGTAGTTAACACCCATTGGAAACTAGTTTTCACACTTTAACTGGCCAACAACGCCCGAAGGTTTTCATTGTTGGATATTTTATTGCATTTTTTTAAACATTTTGAAAAGTACCTAAAAGGTACTGGGAGAGGCCACAAAAACCTTGTCAAGTAGATGGAGCTCCTTAGGGAGATTCAAGACAAACTCTTCCCTTGAGAGAGGCCTCTTGTACAACTTCAATTAGTGACTGTTGATAGCTAAATCCATGCAATCAAAGTCTATGGTGTGAAGCTTGACTACCCCATTATTGTATACCACCTTAATTTCATAAGGCTTGAGCCATCGAGTGTGGAACTTTCCCTTAAAATCTTGGAAATAGGAATCATACAAGAGTGCCCAATCACCTAGTTGAAATGACCATTTTCGAATGAATTGGTCATGCCAGAGAGTGTGTTGGTTATGTACAATATTTGCATGGAAGAGTGCTTGTTGATGAAGTTCATCCAATGAGTGAAATTGTGCAATTCATTCTTTTTATGCATCAGACAAGTTCATTCCCATTTGGAGTGCGGTGTGAAGAGTTTTTACCTCAAACTCGATAGTAAGATCAACCCTCTTACCATAGACAAGCTCATAAGGTGTCAAACCAATAGTGGTTTTCCATGTAGTGTGGTAGGCCCACACGGCTTCAGGAAGTCATGCAATCCAGTCCTTCTTATGGAGGGAAACTGTCTTGGTAAGAATGTTCTCAAGTTCTCGGTTGGTGACTTCGACCTGACCATTAGCTTGGGGATGATAAGGTGAAGACTTGTGATGTTGAATCTCATATTCATGAACCAAAGAAGAAATGAGGTTAGATGTGAACTGTGGACCCTAATCGGTAACTATCTCACGTAGAACACCAAATCAGGTAAAAATCTTGGAATAGAGAAATTCAACTACCTTGGTGTCCTTGGCATGCTTCAAAGCAACAACTTCAACCCACTTTATTACGTAATTTATACACACGGGGATGTATTCCTTGTTTTAAGATGATAGGTTGACAAGTCAAACAAAATCAAGTCCCCATTTTTTAAAAGGTTCAATGGGAAACTAAGGATGCGAGGGCATTTCATCTGAGCACATGGGGCGGCCTCTATGCTGACATTTATCACAGTATTGAACATAACGTTTACAATCCTTGTAGAGTGTAGGCCAATAATAGTTTGTAGTTAACATCTTCTAAGCAGTCCTTTGAGCAGAAAAATGTCCTCCACAAGGTTCTGTGTGGCATGCATGAAGTATGTTGAATACATCATCCTCAGGCACACATTGGTACATGATATTGTCAAGGCCACAACGGAAGAGAAATCCATTAATCCACGTATAATCACCATTGAGTCTGAACAACTTTCAACGTTCCCTCAGAGAGAAATGGGGTGGAAACTTGCAAGTAACCAGGTAGTTTGTCATGTTAGCGTACCATGGGCTCTTTGCTAATATAACAAATAGACATTCATCTGGAAAGGTATCATCAACTAGAACCAGATCATCATCTCGTTGTTGTAACCTTGACAAAAATTCTACAACCACATTCTCACGACCAGGCTTATCAAGTATAGTAATGTCAATTTTTTAAAGTATAAGTAACCATCTAATAACTCTACCAGTCACAACAGGTTTATTCATTAGAAATCGAATTGTAGAATGATCAGTATGAGAAAACACTTTATATTCGGTAATATAATGATGAAACTTATTAATTGCATAAACAACAACTAAAAACTCCTTTTTAGTTATCGTATAATTTAGCTCAGCCCCTGTGAAATTCTTGTTGATGTAGTAAATGGAGTAGAAGAGATTGTCTTCTTTCTATCCAAGGACACCCCCCATGGAACAATCTAAGGCATCAATGTGAATATGAAAAGGTAGTTCCCAGTTCGGACCTCTGAGTACCGGTGTGGTGACCAGCTTGTTTTTAATGGTTTTAAAAGCATCTTAAAACTCTAATGTCTAGGATAAAATGACATCTTTCGCTAGAAAAGCAAACAATGGAGAGGCAATCTGACTAAAATTTTGGATAAACCTCCTATAGTACCCTACATGGCCTAGAAAACTACACACATCCTTTTGGCTAGTGGGTGTAGGCAAGTCCTGAATAATCTGTATCTTTTTGGGATCGACTTGAATACCCTTAGAAGAAATATAATGACCAAGTACTATCCCTTTTTTCATAAGCATATGGCACTTTTCATGACTTAATGATAAATTAGTGTCTATACAATATCTAAGTACCTTTTCTACATTTCCCTTAGCCTCTTCATAAGTATTACCATGGATAGTAAAATCATCCATATATAGCTCAACACAATCATTTACAAGATCCACAAAAATGCTCAAGACTGCCCATTGAAAGGTGGCAAGGGCATTACATAAACCAAATGGAAAAATATTATAGGCAAAAGTGCCCCAAGGAAAAGTGAAAGTAGTCTTGTCCTGGTCTTCAAGCGCTATGTGAATCTAGTTGTAGTCGTTGAACCCATCCAGAAAAGAGAACTTCTTACCTGCAAGAGTGTCCAACACTTGATCAATAAATGGCAATAGGAAGTGATCCTTTTTAGTAGCTTTATTTAGTGCTTTGTAATTAACAAAAATTCTCCACTTACCATTTTTCTTGGGAACCACGACTAAAGAAGAGACCCATTGACTATCTGAAATAGGATATACAAACCCAACATTTAACAATTTTTGTAACTCCTCTTTAACTATTTCATGCAAAATGGGGTTGACCCATCATTGTGGTTGCCTAACTGGATGACTATCTTCTTCAATGTAAATATGGTGGGTTCAAGTGTCAGGATGAATTCCACGCATATATTGGTATTCCCAAGCAAATGCATCTTTATTAGCTTTAATCATGGCAACGAGATCTTGGATTTGTTTAATGTTTAATTATGGATTAATATTAAGTGTGCGATTAGGAAAAATTTCCATAGCTTCTGATTGTGCAGGTGAATTGATGGCTAGTACTTGGGAGGTGGATGGAATATCAATAGAATTTACAAAAGATAAAAATGAACTGTACAAACAATTATGAGGTAGCAACTGATGCAATGTGACAAAGTGTTGTGAGCTACCTACCAATGGGAAGTTTCCAAAAGGACAAGGAGTATTTATACTATTGAACATCTAGAATATTGAGATGGGGATGAATTAGTATTCCATAAATTGATAATAAAATCCACTTAACCATTATCACAATTTTGACTGAATCAGCAAGAGAGAACATAGAAACAAGACAATGCAATCATACACATGAACACTAGGATTTTTACGTGGAAAACCCAGAATGGGAAAAACCATGGTGAGGGTTAACTCACAATATATTATATCTGAATACAAAATATTATGGAGCTCACTTTTAAGAATCATTGTCCTTAAAAGGCTTACAACCTGACTACAAAATATGGCTCACTGCCAAAATAATGAACTAATGGAATACACCTTCAATGTGCAGGGTTCAGTTCCACTGAAGCTCAGAATATAAATTATTGCATCACTCAACAAATCTGTATTACTGATAAAGCATTTATGCTCTGATCTTCTCCTTCATTCACATTCACTTCTCGCTTGCTTCTTCATACACCCACATATCTCTCTTTTTCTCTCACACACACACACATTTTCGCTTACTTCTATCTTGTATATATACAATTATATCTTATTCATCAATTAAGTCAGCCTAATTGGATGAACACAAAATAATCAAAACCTTTCTTTGTTGGCGCCATATAAGATTTGAACATTTTATCCATGTAGTTCATTATACAATGCCAACTATTAGTCTTCATAATATATTATATTCGCTGAGTTGGCCAAGACTAAACCACAATTCTCTAAACCAACAACTAATCCTCAAAGTAAACACCTTCTAAATCTGAGAACACATTAATTTCCCATCATACTACCAATAAAGAGACTATCAGCAAAACTGCAGTATAAGAATGTTCACCTTAGTAGAATGAGGAATCTCCCACACAGTATACCTCTCACATAGAACAATAGTTGGATATAGAGTTAAACTCTATTACAGATAAAAAAGAATTTATAGAAAAAGACGTCTCAAGATCCAAGATGTAGTTGTCTAAATGAGTCAATAAAACATGGTTAAGAGATCAAATTCATATCAGATCTTGCGATGAGTTCTAGACTCAAATACCAACATACTAATCCATCACAAAGGAGTATTACCGACAAAGAACAACTTCTGGTAAACCAAGAAAACTTCTCATACAATTATCACCATGTAGTTATTACCATGTTGACATCAATGACAACATAGGAACAACTAGCACAATCATCCATACTTCATTCTCACATTGCAAAGCTTCCAATAATCTCCCCCTTTGGCATTGATGGCAACATGCATGACAAAAAAATATTCAAGTATACTGCACTGATGTTCTAACTACTCCCCCTATCAAAATTGTTCTTCACAAAAAAAAATCCTTTCACTCTTTATCTCTCCCTCTTTGACATCAATGACAGAGGAAGGGGTCCAATATAAATGTACATATGCATCAAAAAGTAATCATAAAGATATGAGCACTAAATTAACCTAAAGAAGAGCCTCTGAGACTCTCCAAGATAGCCTTCCATGATGCTTTACCTTCTTTCCATGAACCTTTTGCACTAAGTATAGTCTTTTCAAATAGCTCAAGTTTAGTTAGAGACTCTAAACCATCTATTAAAGTATTAGGATTAATATTGATCTCTAATAATTCACTAATACAACCAAGAGCACTAGAAACAAAAGTATGTCTAAGTTAAATCATGTCTTTGAGTGCCACAAACTTCTTGATAGTATTTTTCCTTCGATCTTGCACAGAGGAAAAAAATTCCTGAAGCTGCACAATGTAGGACTACCTCTGATTATCTTTATCTTCTGCTAATTTGTATGTTTCTATCTAAGTGCTCGATTGAGACTTGCTCATCCTTATCTCATTTCTCATATTCAATGTATTGTGAGACCAATCTATACAAAAGGAAAGTAGTTCATGTGCCTCTCTTTCACAACCTTGTACACTCTCCAATTCCTTCATGACTCGATCATGTGCATTCACACATTTTCCTTTGATATCATTCAATTTTTCTTCATCGGACCTAATTCCAACAGACATTTCAAGTTTGAAGATGTAGACTTTCAAAGAATTAATCATGCCACAGAGATTCTCCGCAATAGAAATAGATGAATCAAAATTAGCATTAGGAATAACCTTTTGTAAATCTTCTAGATCTGTCTGAATATTCATTCTTTCATGCTCATGTTCAAGCTTACTTTCTTTTGCATCTTCTAGCTTCACTATACTCTTCGTTTTCTTCCCTATTCCGATCATGCTACCCTAGGTACTTTCTTCATTGAGATTCTTAGGGATTTCCAAGAGAATTTTATCATATATCAATTTCAGCCTCTGACACTTCATAATTCAATTCAGATATCCAAACTAACCTTGATTCAACTGCTTCCATGTGACATAAATTTGTAGACACAAGAAATTTATGCTTCTAAAGTATCTTTGCACAACACTTACTGGAATCCTAGATCTTTTGTTCATCCTCATCTGAAATGTTCCAAAGAATGCATCAAGGGCAGATTCTTGTGCATCCAAACTACCATGATTTATCATGAAGTTCCTGATTTGATAAGCAATATGGTCTAAATTTGACCATTCTAACCTTCCTATTACTGGTAACTCTTTCAAAAATTAAAAGAGTAGACAAACAACCAAATTTCCATATCAAAAAGTATTATTTTTTCTCTTCTTAATCTCCTTTAAATTCTTCAAAATATGTATGTGAAGTAGTTCACACAAATCATATTCCATACCTCTTATTACCATATCAACAATAATATTCACCGCAACAATAGAAACTGTAGAGTCATTGTTAGGGATACAAAATTTATGACCAATGACCATAGCAGCATACCTTATTACTAGATCAACAATCGATCTCAAACCAATCTCTTTTCCTTTAGAACTCACACATGTTACCTCAATTATTTCTTTCTCATTCATAGTCTTCAGTTTAGGAACCGACCCAAAGGAACATAAACCAGTTGCATCTCTAATTGTTTCTCTAGTGAATAGATGTGCCTCATCAATCCACAAAGATTCATCATGAATTCTGCTCAATACCATTCGAATATACTTCTTCACAAATTCAAACAAATAAACTTTCCTCCAAACATCCAACTTTTTCTCAACTAATACTTTGTAGCCATCATGATTTTATTTCAATTCATTTTCCCAAAGCACATTGAACTGAACTTATGACATTTCTTCAATCTTACTGTAAACAAATGCATAGATATCTTCCATAGGAAACACTCTTAGAGGGATGCAAGAGAATGCACCAACAGATTCTTCCAACACTTTCCTCATATATCTCTTGAACCTAGCTTTATCCGCACAATTCATAATCTTTGAATTATACATCAATAAAAGTAAAATAATGTGCAACCATGAATACCTTTGAAAATGTCAACCAAGAAATGTATAGACGTCCTACTTTTGGAGCTCACTTCGAATTCATCTGTTACATTCTTCATATTCTAAAATTTTGAATTCCCTTCTAAACTTCATTTGCACGCTTCTCTAAAAATACATAGGCCTTTAATTTTATATGAACTAATTCCTTTCATTCTGAATGATTTTTCAATAAATTTTTCAACTTGCAGGTAGATTTCCTCAAAAACAGTGTACGCCTTCATTCTTTCAAATTTTGTAGACCTCGTTCTTCACACATGCGACTGATAAAATAAAATTTAGTGTTTTTCCTTCTTAGAAGCTATCTCATTGTGTGCAGTATGATGATGGGTGAATATTCTTATGATTTTTGATAATTCCTTTAATTTTTGTCTCATTTTAGCACCTTTAGGTAGAATAAACATATATTTTTACAAGTTGTAAGGTGTGTAAGTGGTTCAAATAGCTATTTTAGTTGTGAAAGAACTCTTATCCTTCAAAATTGTTAAGAGAATCAAGCCTCCTTGCAAAAAAAATATGCATTGATATATGAAAATATATGAGATGTGTTAAGTGAAGCTGAATTATTAAAACAAAAATTATGTGTTAAAACAGTAGCTCTACAAGTTTTAGATAACATTTAGGTGCATCACCATAGGGTTTTAGTTTCATTTCATCTTTTCTCCTTACCCTTTCCTCTGCAAAAAAATAGTTTAGTAGTTTAGGTGAGTACCTTAAGAGATAGCTTTCTCTGGAGGTCCATTGCAAATTTAGGCAACCCACAAGCCTAGGAATGTTCCTATGTTTCTCTAGAATGTTGAGTTCTGCAACTTAGCAAGGGTGCAATTTTGAGAGACAACAATTTTTTGGCACATCAAGTGGGACTGAGAACTGATTTTCAGTTCATTTCAAACCTTATATTACTATTGTTTGGTGTGTACAACAATAGTTTCAACCTTTTTGAGGCAACCAAATCACATACTTGGTGACTCCAAGCTCAAGTCTACTAGTTTCAGCAGTTCAAAAGCTAGTATGTTCCAAAGCAAAACTGATTTTTTCTTACTTTTCAGCTCTTTGAATGTTTCAGTATGTCAAACTTTCAAAGAAACATGGCTTACCATTCTTCGTTCCATGAAACTACTCCCCATGTATCTTCCTACCGACCATATCAAGAAATATACACTGTTTATTTTTCCCAAAATAATCTAAATATCTTTACTATATCAAGTAGCCAACATGTTCATCATGCTCACCACCCACCCACCCCTACTCAGGCTTCTTAGTAGCCTACCCATCCTTACATCCAGTCTCAAGAAGGCTATTTAATACCAAGTCAGCAGTACTACCTTCCTAACCAGATCCAAAATAATGAAGAAATGGAGATTGCAAATATTAGAAGTATATCACTTGATTTCACAAGACAATTGAATGAAATCAAGAGAGAGCAAGAGTGTCTTCATGAGTAGGAGGTGGTGGCTCATCGAGTTCACTATCATCAACAAGAGATGGAGGCACAAGTAAGGTATGAGGAAGAGAAAATGAAGCTAATTCTTTTTCAAGCTCAAAAGTTAGAAGTAGATTCAACACTTTCTTTTCCAAACCCTTTCTTTGAGGGAGTGGTTCTAAGGTTCAATGTATTAAGCTTCAAACAAGATGAACCTTCTTTTGAAGAGAAATAGAAGTGTCATAGCAGAAAGACGAGAATAATTAGTTAGAGCAGCTAAGGTATCTAAAGAGAGATCACGAGTATGGATTGCAATAGTAAGAGCTTGCTCATCAAGCTCATATTCATCAAAGGGAGGTGGAGGCACAAAGGTATGAATAGGAGTCTCTTGTTAGACAAGTTACAACCAAAGAAGAATAAATTAAGCACTTGCTTGCACAAGTACAAAGGTATGAAACCCAATCAGCCCCTTGCATTCCTAGTTTCAATTCAAATCTTCTTGTAATGATAATCATCCCTTGAATGAAGAGGTTTCCAAGTCTGAAATCCCTAGTTTTAAACAAGAGCCTATCATTGAGCCTTCTCCAATTATTTGAAATTCCAAGTTTCAGGAAGCTTTCTACCCTTAAGATTCCAAGTTGGAAAGGACCATCTTTTCCACCCTATGAGGTTCCTCCACCAACTATACAAATGGAACCATGCTCTAACATCCAGAAATCAGAAGAAGAGTAGACCCTTAATTAGGATAGATCACTCACCATGGAAGAAGCTAGAGATACAAACCTATTGCAGATAGCTATAGAGAAGTACCGATTAGAACAAGGGAAGATTGGGTAGGAAAATACATTTCAAGATGTATCTTTTAATCTGGGAAAACTTTAGTGGCGAATCTTCGCCAATTGGTGAATATTTGAAATCGGGACCTCCAAAAATGGTGAATAATACAAGCTAGAAAGGATGCTGAATCACCAAGTTTTTACAAAAAAAAAAATTGTCTCGATTAATTCGCCAATGCATTATTTTTTAAATAATGCGTCATCGAAACTGATTCGCCAGTAGTTTATACTGTAAATACAAATATTACTTATATTCGCTAGTAATTTTATATTCTTACAATTAATTTTTGGGAAATGTTGCCACTAATAATAATTTACCATTTCATTTTAGGGATATTTTAGCCTTGAATAGGTTTATTATTTATTGCCATCAATTAGATTTTTAATCAAATGGCTGCAAGTGAATTCTGTGACTTTATTTGCACGTGCCTTTTAAAAAGGTTATTGAGGCCTAGAATTTGTTTTGGGCCACACAATTAGATTTGATCATGTGTCCCAAAACAAATTTCGGGACTCAACAACCTTTTTAAAATGTACGTGCATATAAAGTCACGGATTTCACTAAGTGCATATAAAATCATTGTATCGGTAGGACATCCCTAAGTGTCCCACCGATGATGTTCACTCACGCCAATATTCACTCATGGAATGAACTTGCAGCCGTCTGATTTAAAAGCTAATCGATGGTAAAATTTTCAATTTTCATTTAGTCTTACTTTTCAAGTGAGATTTTTTAAAAACACTTCATCCGTGTGTGCTCCAATGCATTTTCAATAGTGAATTTATGGAGCGCATCGGGTCCATTTTCCTTGGACCCCACGAGGGGGAATTTCCCCCTCAACCCCCACAAGGGGGCTTTGCCCTCTTGACCCTACCGGTGGCTACCACCCCCGGGCCCCTACTTCAATATTTAAAAAAAACAAAAAAAATATGGGGGAACTACGCCAACCAACTATGAAAATATTTAAGAGAGAGATTCACCATTGTAATTAATCGTTTTAGTGATTATTCACTAGGATTCGCCAATGTGATTATTTTTTTCTACCAATTATTCATTAAGATTCGCCAGGACTTTACAAATTTTTTAATAATGTGCATAAGATTCGCTAGGGAAAATTAATAATTTTTTCAAATAAAAGGAAAGATTCACCAGGATTTTACACCTTTGCTGAGGGGGGGTTTCTTAAAGTTATCCCTGATTTGAATCCTCTAACCTATGATCATCCTTGTTTTGATGAAGATGGTGTGAGTTTGATCACCCCAACAACAGTTTCAAAATAGAAAGAAGACATCAAACAATGCGGTGAGTTGTTGATCGATGACAATCAATATGACAATGGAGACTTGGATCATAAAGATGAGCATAAAACTAAACCTGACACCATTTTCCAAGGTATGAGCTTTGATATCTTCAAGCATGTTATGAATGAGAAAGCTAATGTTGATCTTTATGAAGAGATGTGCATAGACATAGTTGAATAGTCTTATTTAAAGTTGTATAACAAGGAATCAGACTTGTTAGAATAAGTTGACAATCATGATAAACTAGAACAACAGGTTCAGAAGCTTGAACAAGTGTAGAAGCAACATGAGGAATATGGTCTTGATAAAGAGGAGTCCATTCTCTCTGGTCAAGAAACTTCTCATGAACCCAATTTGCAAGGTCTTAGCTGGTTGGAGGAGCTAAAGGCTGATATATCAGTTGAAAGTTTGTTTCAAGAGCCTACTTTATTATGTGAACATTTTCCTTCCTTCATTGAAGAAGAAAATCCTGATTTGAAGTGCACCTCCTTGAGTGATAATGAGGAATTTGAGCTTGATTCAACTATTCTTAAGAGCCTTCTAAGAGCTAATAGATTTGATGAGTTATTGGTTGTACTAATGGAAGAGGATAATCCATTGACCATGGAGGAAGAATTCACACGGACAACTATTATGCAAAGTGAAGATAATAATATCATTTCTAGTCATTCAAACTTTCTTCTCTCTAGTCCAAACTTAGCCACAAAGAAGGACAACCATGAAAAAAAGGAAGAGAAGTAGCTAGCAAGGGGATTCCAAGTTTTATCCATTCAAGAGGCTATCCTATTAGATTTTTAGCCAATATGGAGGCCACTGAAGTTCCATAGGTCATGCTTGTACCCAAGCATGAGGATGCAATCGAAGAAGAAGTTGAATTTAGAGTTGCAATTGGAAGTGATCAAATTCAGCTCACTTGTCCAATCCAAGACAACATTAGGCATGACCAAAATCAAAGAATAAGTGAGTTTATTTACATTTTGTATAGGATCGAATTTGCACCCCTTATGTGAATTCCCCTTTTACACTCCCACTCCTTAGAAAACCAAATCCGAAGGCAAGATTCCACATCAGCAAGTTGCCTTCATTCCACTTGGTGTCTGTCTTTTATGTTGGTAGGAGAATAATTATCGAGGATGCCCACGTCGCACACAAACATATACATGATGCACTTACGTCCCTGACGGATTCCCATGTCTGAGGATGGCAGAGGTATTACACTTCCAATTGGGAGTGGATTGTAACATCCCTCTTTGACCAACCGGACCAAAAACAACTCTTTCTCTTTTATTTTTTCCTTGAAATTCCTATCTTATTCAATCAATCCATCCTCTCAGCAGTTCTACATCTCTTGAGAAATATCTAAGATTTCACTTCACCTTCATCACTTCAAGAAGCACTTTGGCACTGCATAGTAGCAACAATCACACTCCATCAACTTTGTAGAGAAAGTGTGGAACAAGCCATTGCAATAGGGGCTTGAGGTTTTGCAACACCTCCCTTCACCACTGTTGATGTTGTGAAGATTTTTCAAGCTCTCTTTCTCCATCATTTGCTAGTGAGCCCTTGGTGGAGGTCGTATTGTTTTCATTTCTCTCCTTTACGATTTGGTTGAGTAGCACTTCACTATTTTGTAGTGTTTATTGTGTTCTCTACTTTCTTTTCTCTTTTATCATATATTTCTATATCGTTACTATATTGGTTGTCTATGGAGGTGGAAACACCGAAATGAGGGTCTGACTAAGGTAGACCCCTATACAACCCCCAACAATTTTCCCTCTTTCTTGTGTGCAGGTGATAGAATGTGTGGAGCTAGCTGGCAAACAAATATCTTTGTGAGATTATCTTTGTCACCTTAAATCTAGTCTATTTTATTTATCCTTTCAGTATCTACTTTGTGTACTTTCTCATTTTGTTTTTACCATCTAGATTGAGCTAGCTAGGTTGTTAGTAGTTCTTTTTGGTAGTTTTATTATTTCCACTATTGTTTGGCCATACTGACACCAATGCGCTCCAGAGACGCCAACATGTCATACTGACGTCCCAGAACTGTGTTGCCATCCTCAGATAGAGAGTTGTCTGAGGCACATAACTAACTCTAAAAAGCTAGCTCGCCTAGCCAAGATTATAGTTCAGGTCTGAAGAGTGGTTGCAAGACCTTATCATCCTCATTATTCTCAACCCTCATTTGAAACATCCCTTTAGACTGAGGTAAGTTAGGGCAGCCTTTTGCTCTTGGCCCTCCATGACTTGGGGCCTTGATCATGGTTGGTTCTCCTTTGTTGTATTTTTGGTGAACTCAATGTGAACCTGCATCTATTCATTTATGGCTATTGAAACTTATCACGTGTCCCTTGTGGTCATGTCCCTAATCATTGTGAAGGTTTATGAGCATCACAACCCAATCCACAACCTCCGAGTATGTTGTTAGGAGAATTATATGACACCTTCTGATGGACAAGATGAAGGTCACCACTAGTTTCTTTACAATCCTTTTCCCCAGACCTGTGATGGGTCTATTAGCTTAGGAGCAGTTGTCAAGGGGCAAAGTAGAAATCCCTAATGAAACCAATCATGTACCCACTCCTCCTACATATCCCACACCTTCGTTGGTATATGAGCATGAGGCTGTTCATTTTCCTTCAGAATATGTCTTTGACCTTAGCAAAGGGTTGGGTGACTTAGAGTATCACTTGGAAAGAAACTCGATGATGGATAGGGTTGCTCGGGTTATTAGTGAATTAAAGTATATGGTGGGAAAATACCGAACATGCATAGAACTCCTGGCTAGCCTCTCTAGTCTGACTGAAGTATGTGCCCCTTCGAATAATACTAGCATTATACAAGCGGACACTTTTGAAGAACATGAGATACAGTTAGGAGTATCTATGCCTCCTATGTTTGTATACATGGCTTACGTGGTCCCTTCAATTAGCATCCCTTTTGCCTTTAAAAGGTCTGAAACTATGAAAGCGAATAGGATACCCTTGGGTTTCAACTTCATCCCTCCTATCACCTCTAGCAGTTGAGGTTTTGGTGGGATGAGTGGTGGAGGCTTTGGTAGTGGTGGTGGCTTTGGCAATGAGGGTGATGCTGGTGGAAATGGTTCTAGTGGAGGTCATGTTGGTAGTTTCAGAAATGGAAGTGGTTCTGGTGGAGGCCCTACTCATGGCAGTGGCTCCAACAATGGTTCCAGCGGTGGCTACGGTGGTGGTTCTAGAGATGGCTCTGGTGGTGGTTCTAGAGGAGGTCCTATATCCCTATGTCATCCAATGACCCTATTATGAATACTCTCCTTCAAAATATGGGTAAGATGGAGAGCCAGTTGGCGAGTCTCTCCCAAGCCTCTGCCCAGCCTATCTTCCAACCCTTCTTCCAACATAGCCCACTATCAGTAGCAATTTTAAACACTCCCTTCCCACAAGGAATGGAGATCCCAAAGTTTTAAAATTATTATGACAAAGGGGATCCACAAACACATGTATCTACCTTTAACACCCTATGCACAGATTTCTTCCATCATGACATGTTGATGACAAAACTATTTCCCTAGTCTCTCAAGGATACAACACTTGAATGGTACTGCTCCTTCCCCAATAATTCTATTTTCTCATTCGATTAATTGGTAAACTAGCTTCTCTAGTAGTTTCAAGCCAACATCAGACTGAAGACGACCTTTTTGGATCTCATATGGTGCAAACAAATGGATAATGAAAATATCACTGACTTCATCGCGTGGTATCAAGCACTCTTCTCACAAATATCGTACCCATTTCCTGATTCAGACATGCAAATGGTATTCATAGGGAACCTGAAAAGGCCTTGGCAAGAGAAGTTTTCCCATATGAAGTACCCTTCTTTCGTGAATGTGTGTGCAACACTAAAGGAGTATCAACAAACTGTAGTTCAATTCTAGGGATCCTCTTCACACTCTCGTTCTGAAGGAAGATCCATTGTATCAATCTCTAGGAAAGGTAAGGTTGTTGTGAATGTGGTGCCCATTACGGATGACAACGGCCTCAAACACAATTGGAAGTTTACAAATTTGGCATAATCCTATTCTTCCATCTTACGAAAGCTGGTGAAGGATAAGATCATAACCTTGCAGAATCCTAAGCCTCTTAAAGAACCCTACCCTAGTTGGTATGATGCAAATACCTACTATCAATACCATTGATTCAATAGACATGATACTGAACATTGTATGTGCCTGCATCACAAGATACAGGATTGTGTTGAGGATGTTACTATTCATCTCGATGGAAGCAAAAAAATACAAAAAAAATCAGTGGCGAAAGCAAACAGTGAGTTATAGATATACACTGACCTATTTCCATCACATTTTTCCAACATGATTGTCAATCCCTTCGAGTATGTCACTCAACCCGAGGCCTATGTCAACATGGACATGGTTACTCCCAATCAATAGCCTACGACTGGTTCGTCAGATGTGACGTTCACCTCACAGGATATGCTCGTGAACAATAAGTCTTCTCCCCTCTACATTCCTGCTTGCCTCAATGGCAACATTATGATAGGGGTTTTGGTCAGCCCCATGAGCCATGTGAATGTTATTATAGAAGAAACATTGTTATTGAATTCATTACAGAGGGACAAGTATGAAGAAACAAAATCTACCATTTGTACGCATGATGGTCTCTGTCTCAAACCATATGGCTCGATAACCTTGTCCATCCTAGTTGGACCTAGGGTTGTTGAAATGGTTTTAGATGTTATTCCAAAGTCATATCTGTTCAGGTTAAAGCTAGCATACCCTGGCTAACTTCCATGAATGGGATCACCTCCGTAATTCATAAATTTTTAAAGTTTTCCCATGAAGGTGTCATGCACGTAGTGCATGACACTGGATACCAACCTCTGGTGTCCCACAGGGGATATTCATTGGATCACTTTTGGTCCACCCCAGTTGGTCTGCTTCTTCCAAGAACGGACCTACTTTATAATACTTACATAAAGTATAAGACTGGGGGTAAGGGACAACTAAAACTGACCCTTCCTGTAGCACAGCAGCCAGTTGCCTCCTCTTCCTGAAAGGGAAAGGAGAAGCTTGCTCCTTCTCGAGCTGCCTCTTCTGCTCCCATTTCTTGGGAGGATTATTGGATGAGTAAGCCTAGCCTTTACTCATTGAGTCTGATGGTGCATACTTGGTGTAGACCCAAGATCAGGATATCAGATCTCCCTAGTGAGCCCCCTGGGCCTTGGTACTATTTGTATGGCAGAAAGAAAGGCTCTCGAAGAGAATTTTCTTCGCGGCCTCCCATCGCTTCTGCTCCCAAAGTAGTAAATGGGAAGAGGCTCGCTGCTGAAGCACTTGGGCCGAATCCCCCTGCTGCTTCTTAAACTATCCCTCCTACTCCCATTCAAGAGTTTGTTCCTCCGCTAGAAACAACTATAATGGACACTCCCATGGTTGAGCAGGAGCCTTTTGTCCTTCACATCCTCTGGCCTCTAGCTTGAAGAGTCAAAGAAACCACCTTGTGTGTGAGTATAAGCATCGGTGAAAGACTTTTATGGTTGAGCAGCCCGCTTTGTACAAAAAGTGCGAGGAGATGACCACCCCTGTGTCAGGGCCTCATATAGTGTCTTCCCCTCTCCTTTCTCCTACTTCCATTAAACCTAGTTCAATCTCCCCTTTGACTCTCGTTGTGAGTGCGCTTGACCAAAAAGAGGTGCAGGTGTTTATTGCTCCTTCAGCAAAGCCGCCCTTGTTGGTGTACCTTTCAGACATCCCACCATTTCCAAAACCTATAGATATGTTAAAAAATTTTGTGGTATCTGTTACGATTTTCTCCTCATCTTCTTCCTATGTGCCTCTCACCTCATTTGTAGGGAGTTCACATCCCCTGATGAAGCCGAGGGTAGAGGATGGCCTCTCCAGCAATGGAGGGAGTAAGAGGACCCCACCTTCTCTAAATGGTGGTCCTACACTAACTTGTTCCATCCTAGTAACGAAACCAGCCCCGACTTCCCTTGAGTTCATCACCACTCCCGAATCATTCAGTGAGCCTAGTGGTGAATGTCATGCACAGTCTTCCCCGTCCGTCGAGGTAAAATATGGCACTCTGATAAAGTGTTTGTTTAACTCTCTAGATGAAGTTTCAACCTTGTCAGTGATCTTCACAAATTCATTGACCCTAGCTCCATAAGAGCTTAGTGGAGGGGACCTTGTGGGGCCCTCTTCCTTAGCCCCTGTTGAGAGAGGGTTGGAATCTCCTCCCCTTAACATTCCACCACTGCGGGCTCATTTTCCTTCCCCCTACGATGATCTAGAGTGGGAAGTAGATGACCTTTTGGTCAATTAGTGTTAGGGGGATACCCTTTTCTTTATCTTTAGATTAGAAATGTGTGTGTATTGTAATGTGCTCCCCCGTGATCGTGCTATGTGTTCTTGGATGAACCTTGTCACCTTGTTTGTTCTTGGATACAAGAGTGAATTTTTTCTCATAAACTTTCTTCTATTGGTTTCATCATTCTTCCATGTTTGTGACTTGGCTTTCAAAAAATTGGGCATGATGCAAAGTTTTGGGGGAATTTAAGCTTCCCTTCCATGTTGACCCAATTTTTTATTTTTACTTTGTTTTTTGTGCATTCTTCCTGATCTGTTTGGGGATTGATGATCTTTCTCCTTGCACCACAGTTACCTATTATTTATAAATGCATGAGAAGATATGACCCCGCAAAACCAGATCCCCCTGTGCCCTTTGTTTGTGTTTGTCTCTCTTTTTCACTCTTTTTTCTCTTTCTCTCTTCTTTTCTTGAGTTTTCCCTCTCATGTGTGACAATTCCATCTCTATAATGCTTTAATTTTCAGAAAACACATTCGTTACCAATGAGTCTTTTCTCGAAATTCCTCATGAGAATTCCTTTTTCAAAATTGTATTCGCGACTTGGACCCCTTATGGAACATGTTTCCTTCATCATGGGTTCACAAAGAAAGATCTTGAGAACCTTCCTCTGAGGTGGGAACTCCTTTGATCTTCCCCTTGCAAGGGGGCATTTTTCTTCCTTTCGAAAGGATTTGTTGAAGACGAATCGATTTGAGAAGGAATGTCCTTCCTGTACTTTCAAACAACACGTCCCTTGATTGGACCTCTTCTTCACACCGGGTTCCTGAGGGACCCCTCTGAAATTTTTCCAACTTGTCGACGGTTCGCGCAACTGTCCACTTACTTTCCTGCGTGGCCACTTTTTGACATGTTATATTTGTGGGTAAACATGTCGCTTTGCAGGTGCACCTGTAAAGCCACTTCTTGACTCTGTGGAGTCCCCTTCCTTTAGTTTCCTCCATGTGAGAGATCTTGGAGGATACCTTCCCTATAGGTCTGCGAGCCTGTAGGGCACTTCCTTTGAGCTTCCTCCATGTGAGAGATCTTGGGGGTCACTCCCTTGCAGGTCTGTAGTTCTGTAGGACACTTTTCTCAGTTTCCTTCATGTGAGAGATCTTAGAGGATACTTTCCCTATAGATCTGTGAGCTTGTAGGGTGCTTCCTTTGAGCTTCCTCTATGTGAGAGATCTTGGGGGTCACCCCCTATAGGTCTACAGGTCTGTAGGGCACTTTTCTCAATTTCATTCATGTGAGAGATCTTGGAGGAGACCTTCCTTACAGGTTTGCGGGTGTGTAAGGCACTTTTCTCAGTTTCCTTCATGTAAGAGAGCTTGGAGGATACCTTCCTTGTAGGTTTATGGGCTTGTGAGGCACTTACTTCTTGGGGCTTCCTTCATGTGAGAGATCTTGGGGGTCACCTCTTTTTAGGTCCGCAAGCCTATAAGATGCTTTCATTTTGCAGCTTCATGGTTTTACGGGATTGTGGAGTCTTTTGTTCCAGCCTGTACTTTCGAGCTCACCAGATCATGGTCTTCTTCCTCGATGGTTCAAGTATACATTTCTAACCCTACTACCTTTTCGATCTACTTTACAACTCTCTCCTCTATATGTCACCATTATCTCTCTCCTTATCTTTATCTCACATATCCCTCTTTACCTCTCCCTTCCTCCCCTCTCTCGCCCACCCTCCCTCCTTCCCTCTATCTCTATCTCTCTCTACTTCTCTCTATCTCACCTATCCCTCTCTACCTACATATCCCTCTATCACTCCCTACCAAACTCTCTTTATTTCTCTCTATCTCACCTCTCTCTCACCTCCCTCTCTCTCCCTCCATACCTCTCCCTCCATCTATACTTCCTTATCTACTCTTTATCTCTCATGTATCTCTACCTCTCCTTCCCTCTCTACTTATCTTTATCTCCTCTTTCCCTCCCAACCTCTCTCTCTCTCTCCCCAATCCCTCCCTCCCTAATCCCTCCCCCTATTTCTCTCTCCCCCTATGAGGGTTGAGAGTGTAAGGTTTAGTGTTTAAGGTATAGGGTTGAGGTTATCGGGTTAATTGTATAGGGAATAAGGTTTAGGGTTTAGGATATTAGGTATAAAGCTGAGGGTATATGGTATAGGGATGATGGATGAGGGTTTAGGGTTTAAGGTATAGGGTTGAGGGTTGAGGGTTGAGGGATAGTGTTTAGGGTTGAGGGTATAAGGTTAAGTGTATAGGGTATATGGATTATGGTTTAGGATATTGGGTATATAGTTGAGGGTATTGGGTTGAGGATATTAGGTTTAGGGTTGATGGTTTAGGTTTTAGGATTTATGTACAAGTTTAAGGGGTGAGGGTTGAGGTATAATGTTCAGGGTTAAGGGTATGAGGTTAAGTGTATAGGGTATAGGGATTAGGGTTTAGGTTGTAGGGTTAAGGTTATAAGGTATAGGGTTAAGACTTGAGATTGTAGGGTTTTTTGTTTAACATTATTCCTGAACCCTAAACCCTAAAAATTATCCTTGAACCCTTAACCCTATAATTAAACACTAAATCCTACATTAAACCTTGTACCATAAACCCTCAACCCTAAACCCAATACCCTCAACCCTATACTGAATATTCTAAACCCTAATCCCTATACTCTATACAGTTAATCCTACACCCCCAACATTGCACACTATGCCTCAACCCTACACCTTCAACCCTCATCCTTATACCCTATACCCTCAACCTTATAACCTAAGCCCTAAACATCATCCCCCAACCCTATACTTAAACCCTAAACCCTACATTCAACCTTGTACACTAAACCCTAAACCCTAAACCTCAATCTGAAACCCAATACCCTCAACCCTATACCCATTATTCTAAACCTTAATCCCTATACCCTCAACCCTATACCCATTATTCTAAACCCTAATCCTTATGCCCTATACACTTAGCCCTATACCCTCAACCTTGAAGACTATCCCTCAACCCTCAACCCTATAGCTTAAACCCTAAACCATACACCCTCAAACCTCGTCTCTTTACCCTGCACCCTCAACCTTATACCCTAAACCATAAACATTATCCCTCAACCCTATACTTAAATGGAAAACCCTACAATCTCAAGTCTCTCCCTCCTACCTCCTCTCCCTCTCTCAAGTCTCTCTCTCACTCACTCCCTCTATCTCTCTCCCCTCTACCCTAAACCCTCTACCCTCTACCCTCTACCCTTAACCCTTAAACCCTAAATCCTTAAACCCTTAACCCTCTACCCTTGACCCTTAACCCTTAAAATCTCTACCCTCTACCCTTAACCCTCCCTCCTTCTATATTCTCCTAATTTCTCCCTCCCTCACTCTCTCTCTCTCAACCCTCTCCCTCCTACTCCCTCTCCTAGTTCTCGGCCACTCTATTCTCCTCAGTCTTTAACCTAGAAACCCTAAAAAATTTACCCTTAAACCATTAAACCCTTTATCTCTCTCCCACTCCCTCACTCTCTCTCTCTCAAGTATCTCTCTCCTACTCTCTCTCCCTCTCTCAAGTATCTCTCTCTCACTCACTCACTTTGTCTATCTCTCTCCCCTCTACCCTTAATCCTCTACCATCTACCCTTTACCCTTAAACTCTTAATTCTCTACCCTCTACCCTCTACCCTTAACCGTAAACCCTAAACACTTAACCCTTAAACCCTCTATCCTCTATCTCTCTCCCACTCCCTCCCTCTTTCTCTTTCTTTCAAGTCTCTCCCTCCTATCCCCTCTCCTCTCCCAAGTATCTCTCTCTCACTCGCTCCTTCTATCTCTCTCCCCTCTACCCTTAACCCTCTACCCTCTACCCTAGCTTTCCAATTCAATGAAATTGGGAACGTAGTGGCCTATTTGAAAAAATAGGTCCAAAAAATGGGGTCTCTCAGTGATTTAAATCACTGAGAGACCCCATTTCTTGGAACCATTTTTTTCAAATAAGCAATTTAGGTTTGCTAATTTCATCGCTAATTTCATCGAATTGCCAAGCTAGTGGGCCCACTAGCTTTCCAATTCGGTGAAATTAGCAATGTAGTGGTCTGTTTGAAAAAATGGGTCCAAGAAATGGGGTCTCTGGTGATTTACATCACCAAATCACCGGAGACCCTATTTTTTCAAACATGACAAGTTAGGTTGTCAATTTCACCAAATTGGCAAGCTAGTGGGCCCACTAACTTGCCAATTCAGTGAAATTGGAAATGTAGTCGCTTGTTTGAAAAAATGGGTCCAAGAAATGGGGTCTCTCGGTGATGTAAATCACTGGGAGACCCCATTTCTTGGGCCCATTTCTTCAAATAGGCAAGTTAGGTTACCAAATTCACTGAATTGCCAAGCTAGTGGGCCCACTGGCTTGCTAATTCAGTGAAATTGGCAATGTAGTGGCCTGTTTGAAAAAATGGGTCCAAGAAATTACATCACCGGGAGACCCCATTTCTTGGACCCATTTTTTCAAACAAGACAAGTTAGGTTGCCAATTTAGTGAAATTGGAAATGTAGAGGTCTGTTTGAAAAAATGGGTCCAAGAAATGGGGTCTCTTGATGATTTACATCACCAAGAGACCCCATTTCTTGGACCCATTTTTTCAAACAGGCAAGTTAGGTTGCCAATTTCACCGAATTGCCAAGCTAGTGGGCCCACTAGCTTGCCAATTCAGTGAAATTTGCCAATGTAGTGGCCTGTTTGAAAAAAAATGGGTCCAAGAAACGGGGTCTCTAGGGGATTTACATCATCAGGAGACCCCATTTCTTGGACCCATTTTTTCAAATAGGACAAGTTAGGTTGCCAATTTAGTGAAATTGGAAATGTAGTGGCCTGTTTGAAAAAGTGGGTCCAAGAAATGGGGTCTCTCGCCCTCTAGCTTGCCAATTTAGTGAAATTGGAAATGTAGTGGCATGTTTGAAAAAATGGGTCCAAGAAATGGGGTCTCTCGATGATGTAAATAATCGAGAGACCCCATTTCTTGGACCCATTTTTTCAAATAGGGCAAGTTAGGTTGCCAATTTCACCGAATTGGCAAGCTAGTGGGCCCACTAGCTTGCTAATTCGGTGAAATTGGCAATATAGTTGCCAATTTCACCCTCTCTCAGGTCTCTCTCTCTCCCCTAAACCCTAATCCCTATCACCTATAAAATTAACCTTAAACCTTCAACCCAATGCCATCAACTCTATACCTAATATCCTAGACCCTAATCCCTATACCCTATAAACTTAACCTTATACCTTCAACCCTATACCTTAAACCATAAACCCTACATCTCAATCCTCATCCCTATACCCTATACCCTATACCCTATACCCTAAACATTATCCTTGAACCCTGAACCCTATAATTAAACACTAAATCCTACATTAAACCTTGTACCCTAAACCTTAAACCCTCAACCCTAAACCCAATACCCTCAACCCTATATTGAATATTCTAATCCCTAATCCCTATACTCTATACAGTTAACCCTACACCCCCAACCTTGAACACTATACCTCAACCCTACACGTTCAACCCTCATCCTTATACCCTATACGCTCAGCCTTATAACCTAAGCCTTGAACATCATCCCCCAACCCTATACTTAAACCCTAAACCCTACTTTCAACCTTGTACACTAAACCCTAAACCCTAAACCTCAATCTGAAACCCAATACCATCAACCCTATACCCATTATTCTAAACCATAATCCCTATACCCTATACACTTAGCCCTATACCCTCAACCCTATACCCATTATTCTAAACCCTAATCCCTATACCCTATACACTTAGCCCTATACCCTCAACCTTGAACACTATCCCTCAACCCTCAAGCCTCATCTTTTTACCCTACATCCTCAACCTTATACCCTAAACCATAAACATTATCCCTCAACCCTATACTTAAATAGAAAACCCTACAATCTCAAGTCTTAACCCTATACCTTATACCCTTAACCCTACAACCTAAACCCTAATCCCTATACCTTATACACTTAACCTCATACCCTTAACCCTGAACATTATACCTCAACCCTCAACTCTTAAACTTGTACATAAATCCTAAAACCTAAACCATCAACCCTAAACCTAATATCATCAACCCAATACCCTCAACTATATACCCAATATCCTAAACCATAATCCATATACCCTATACACTTAACCTTATACCCTCAACCCTAAACACTATCCCTCAACCCTCAACCCTCAACCCTATACCTTAAACCCTAAACCCTCATCCATCATCCCTATACCATATACCCTCAACTTTATACCTAATATCCTATACCCTAAACCTTATTCCCTATAAAATTAACCCTATAACCTCAACTCTATACCTTAAACACTAAACCTTACACTCTCAACCCTCATAGGGGTAGAGAGAAATAGGGGGAGGGAGGGATTGGGGAGAGAGAGAGAGAGGTTGGGAGGGAAAGACGAGATAAAGATAAGCAGAGAGGAAAGGAGAGGTAGAGATACATGAGAGATAAAGAGTAGATAAGGAAGTATAGATGGAGGGAGAGGTATGGAGGGAGGGAGAGGGAGGTGAGAGAGGTGAGATAGATAGAAATAAAGAGAGTTTGGTAGGGAGTGATAGAGGGATATGCAGGTAGAGAGGGATAGGTGAGATAGAGAGAAGTAGAGAGAGATAGAGATAGAGGGAAGGAGGGAGGGTGGGCGAGAGAGGGGAGAAAGGGAGAGGTAAAGAGGGATATGTGAGATAAAGATAAGTAGAGATAGAATGGTGACATATAGAGAAGGAGAGAGTTATATAGAGGGAAAGAGAGAATGGTGAGATAGAGAGGAGAGAGTGAGAGACAAAGAGGGTGAGGGAGGAGTGAGAGAGAGTGAGAGAGAGAGGTAGAGGGAGGGAGAGGAGAGATAGAGAGTAGATAGGGGAAAAGTTAGGGAGAGAGATATATAGTGAGAGAGAGGGCTAGGGGAGATAAAGATAATTAGAGAAAGACAAAGAGGTAGAGAGAAGTAGAGAGAGAATAAGGGAGGGAGAGAATCGATATAGAGAGGTATAGAGAGAGTGGTGGGGAATGATGGATGGAGAGGTAGGTAGAGAGGTATTAGGGAGATAGAGAGTAGAGAGGGAAGTAGAGGGAGAGGTATGGAGGGGGAGAAAGGTAGGTGAGAGAGAGGTGAGATAGAGAGCAATAGAGAGAGTGTGGTAGGGAGTGATGGAGGGATATGCAGCTAGAGAGAGATAGGTGAGATAGAGAGAAGTAGAGAGAGATAAAGATAGAGGGAAGGAGGGAGGGTGGGTGAGAGAGGGGAGGAAGTGAGAGGTAAAGAGGGATAGGTGAGATAAATATATGTAGAGATAATGGTGACATATAGAGAAGTGGAGAGTTACAAAGAGGGAAAGAGAGAATGGTGAGATAAAGAGGAGAGAGTTAGAGAGAAAGAGGGTAAGGGAGGAGTGAGAGAGAGTGAGAGAGAGAGGTAGAGGGAGGGAGAGGATAGATATAGAGTAGATAGGGGAAAAGGTAGGGAGGGAGACATCTAGTGAGAGATAGAGAGGGAAGGAGAGGTAGAGAGAGAGTAGAGAGGGAATGAGGGAGGGAGGGAGAGAAGCAATATAGAGAGGTGTAGAGAGAATGTTAGGGAGTGATGGATGGAGAAATAGGTAGAGAAGGATTAGGGAGGTAGAGAGTAGAGAGGGAAGGTGAGGGAGAGGTATGGATGGAGAGAGTGGGAGGTTAGATAGAGAGTAATGGAGAGAGAGTGGTAGGTTGTGATGGATGGAGAGATAGGTAGAGAGGGAGAGGGGATATATATATGTAGAGAGGGAGGGAGAGAGGGAGAGAGATGTAGTGATGGAGAGAGAGATGAGATGAGAGAAATAAAGAGTTTTGAAGGAGAGGTAGGTAGAGAGAGGGAGAGAGGAGATAAAGATAAGTAGAGATGTAAGGAGAGGTAGAGAGAGAGGTGAGATAGAGAGAAGTAGAGAGGGAATGAGGGAGGGAGGGAGAGGAGGTGTAGAGAGAGTGGTAAGGTTTGATGGATGTAGAGGTAGGTAAAGAGAGATGGGAGATAGAGAGTAGATAGGGAAGAAGAGAGGGAGAGAGAAGTATGGAGGGAGAGAGAGGGAGGTGAGAGAGAGGTTAGCTAGAGAGAAATAGAGAGAGTGGTAGGGCGTGATGGAGGGAGAGGTAGGTAGGTAGAGAGAGAGAGAGGGGGGGAGGGAGATAGAGACAAGTAGAGAGGGAAGGTGGGAGAGAGGGAGAGATAAGTGAGGTAGAGAGAATTAGAAGGAAAAGGAGAGAGAGACAGAGAGAGATTTCTTGAGATCAAGGGAGAGGAGAGTCATAAAAAGGGATAGAGATAGTGAGAGGGAGGTCTAGAGTGTAAGGGATAAAAATGAGTGAGATAGAGAGAGAAATAATACAATTTTTTGATTACTGAAATTTGACCTCCTGATTATTGAAATTTGACTAAGTTTGAAATTTGTGAGATCTTCCAAAAAATAGAAGAGAGAGGGGAGAGAGGGAGGAAGGGAGAGAGAGAGGGAGTGGAGAGATAAAGAGTAGAGAGAAGGAGAGAGTGAGAGAGAAAGATGATAGAACTTGTTGAATACTAAAATCTGACCTCCTGATTACTGAAATTTGACTAAGTCTAAAATTTTAAAGATCTTCCAAAAACTAGAATTTGCACTATAACTCCTAGAGATCTGAAACCACTCTCAAACATCCTGGTAGTATATACATGAAATATAACTTAAAGTATAAGAAAGTAAATGTCCATATATAAATGTCAACTTATACTTTCCCTAAAAGATAACAAGAAGAAAGAGACAAGAAAAAGAGAAGAAAATATTTTCAATGTAGACCAAAATGCGAGCGCATTATAACGCGCTCGCGTTTTGGAAATATTTTTTTTATTTCAAAAAATGCACATTTTTGAACTCAAAATGCGTGCATTTTTTGAAATTTAAACCATAACGCGAGCGCGTTATAACGCACTCGCATTTTAAAACACCCACGTTAGGCTCGGTAATGACCGAGCCTAGGCTCGGTCATTACCAAGCCATAATGCGAGCACGTTTTACTATAACGCGTTCACATTTTTGCTATTTCGAGATGAAAAAGTAAGTTGTCCATGAAATTGCTACCCATTTCCATGCACCTGCCCTACACAAAAAATTATCAAATTGATTGCATTTTATTATGCAAATGTACACAAGAGAAAGATTGCAAAAAGTGTTTGCATAAATTTTGTTTTCATTGATAATTACAAATGTATAGTGTCCCACACAAGCCGTGGGATTAACTCTTTCGATGCAATACAAAAAATAAACTATACATTTGAAGATATAGAAAGGAACAAATGTATGGGAAGACTAGGGATCCGTCATTGCCTGAATGACGAACCCCAAGTTGAATTGTTGCATCCTTGCTCAGTTGCTCCGAAAGTTTCTCAATTTCTCTAGAATTTGCTTGATTGCTCTAGAAGTTGCTTGATTGCTCCAGAAATTGCTTGATTGTTTCAAAAGTTGCTTGATTGCTCCAAAAGTTTCCTGGTTGCTCTGGAAATATCTACAAGAGATGAACAAGTTAGTGTTAAAGCTCAAGATTCCTACTCTCCTCATATACAACGTCAACAAATATATAATTTACCCTCATAAGGCATTAAATGAGTTTTTCAGTATCACAAAGATCGGAGGAAGAGCAGAGAATCATTATCAATATCCATCATATTCTAAGTTTCACTATTTTTATCTAACATGTTTGTTCATTGTGAAGGTATAGGTAAAATATTCATGGATGAATTATCTCCATTTGATATTATAGCATGTGGAGTGAAATGGGCTCCCACAAGGGTTGAGCCCAACATGCTACCATTTTGTTTGAGAGGGATATGAGGTGTATTTTTTATCAATGGAAGTTGTTTCAAGTCACAACAGTCACATTCCAAGGAAAGTCATGAAAATTCTTCAATGAAGTTACAGTGGTAAATCCATGCCAATTCAATGCATACAGTCATCACGCAAAGATAGATATTAAAGTCAGTTTTTCCAAAAGCACAAGGACAGTCCCAAATGATCATATAAGTGAGAAGGCAGTTTAAAAGTGTTGAAGATGTTGGTGGCTATTCCATACATAGTTTTTGCTCATAATTTCCAACTTGATTTATATTGTCAACCTCAATTGGTTTATTGTAAGAACCTACAACTGGTTTGAGATTCAAGTAATTTCATAAAGGATAGATTTAAAGGATGCACATTCACAATGACAACTAATGATAGTCACATGAAAGACTAAGAGCAGCATATTTGAATGACATAGGAAGCGGATGGAATTTAGTAAGGCCTTAAATCTCATAAATTTTATATAATATCAATGAAAACTCAGTGAATGTGTGAATATAGAGCATGATTGATATGATGACAGTGAGTAGTTAAATTATAGTCAAAGGATAGTAGTTACATTGATAAAAGTAGTCGATTTCTCATCATATCTTTCAAATTACGATCTGGGTTCTTGATATTTTTCGACTAAATTAGGAAACAAGAAGGAAAAAAAACCCAATAAATTTCTCACGAACCTAGTTTCTAGTTTGTGAATTTTTTTCACCAGTCTGGAGCATGGTCGAATTGAAGAGTCTTTATTTTTTGCAACAAAGTTAAAATGCAAAACTTTATTTAAATAATGATTTATAAATCACTTTAAATAATGTTATAAATGAAAAATAGATAAAGATTTGCTTTCCTTCAAGTATGATTCAAGGGGGAATAGTTAAGGATTGATGAGTTGTGCCAAGCATATAGGGGAAGTTGAAGGAGGTTATCCAACAAGTGCCAAGAATATAGTAACAGTTAGACTCGATTTTTAAGGCCTTGGAGAGTATTTTGGAGAATCTTTAGGTGCCTTTATGATAGGTGAGGTCAAGGCTTGACCTTTTCTTCATCTTTGGTCCTTTTGGAGAGGATTTAGGGGCTAGATTTTAGGCTTTTTGGTTATACACGACCAAGGACGTTTCTAGTTCCTATTTTTGTGCAACCGTTTGGAAAAGCATAAGTAACTTCAAACTTCAATTGTTGAAGTTAGTTCTTTTCTTATTTTCAACATGTATTGTAGCTTATTTTGAAGCTCTTTCAGAAAAAGACAACATTGTAACTCAATCTCAGACATGTACAACAATATGTAACACTTTTTCATCAATAAAATTTAGTGATTTTTTCTTCTTAGAAGCTATCTCATTGTGTGCAGGATGATGATGGATGAATATTCTTATGAGTTTTGATATTTCCTTTAATGTTTGTCTCATTTTAGCATCTTTGGGTACAAGAAACATATATTTTTGCAGGTTGTAAGTTGTGTAAGAGGTTCAAATAGCTATTTTAGTTGTGAAAGAACTATTTTCCTTCAAAAGTGTTAAGAGAATTGAGCCTCCTTGCAAAACACTTATGCATTGATATATGAAAATATCTAAGATGTGTTAAGTGAAGCTGAGTTATTAAAAAAAAAATTGTTAAAACAACAACTTTACAAGTTTTAGATAATATTTAGGTGCATCACCATAGGAGTTCAGTTTCATTTCATGTTGCCTCCTTACCCTAATTTCCTCTACAAAAAAATAGTTTAGTAGTTTAGGTGAGTACCTTAAGAGCCAAATTTATTTGGAGGTCCATTCCAAATTTAGGCAACCCATAGGCCTAGGAATGTTCTCATGTTTCTCCAAAATGCTAAGTTCTACAACTTAGCAAGGGTGCAATTTTGAGAGACAACAAACTCACTAGATTGTCAGTGCTCACATGAATTTTTGGATGGAATACCTTAAAGAAATGTGGTCTTGTGGCATTCCATTTTTGCAAGATAGGATCAAAATGGAAGCATGGACAAGGCATGTGAAATTTTTGACAATAATGTTTTGGTAGACATGTATACAAAATGTGGTACCTTTGAAAAGGTAGTGAGCTCACTAGCTTGTCAATGCGGTAGGGTTGAAAAGGTAGGGGTTGCTTGAAGAAATGCCTCATAGAAATGGGGTCTCACAGTGATGTACCTTGTCAATGTGGTATGGTTGACAAGGTAGGTAAAACTTGAAGAAATGTCTCATAGAAATGGGGTCTCATGGTGATGTACCGTGAGACCCCATTTCTATGAGGAATTTTTTCAAATTACTGCTATCATGTCAACCCTACCACATTGACAAGCTAGTGAGATCACTATATTTTCAATGCTCACATGCATTTTTGGATCCAATGTCTTAAAGAAATGTGGTCTTGTGGCATGCCATGATTGCAATATAGGCTCAAAATGGAAGCATGGACAAGACATGTGAATTTTTTGATAATAATTTTTTGGTAGACATGTATGCAAAATGCGGTACGTTTGACAAGCTAGTGAGCTCACTAGCTTGTCAATGCGGTAGTGTTGACAAGGTAAGGGCAGTTTGAAAAAATGCCTCATACAAATGGGGTCTTATGGTGATCAGTAGGGTAGAAAGGTAGGGGTAGTTTGAAAAAATGCCGAATTTAAATGGGGTCTCATGGTGATGTTCAAAATGCATCATAGAAATGGGGTCTCATGGTGATGTACATCACCATGAGACCCCATTTCTATGAGGAATTTTCTCAAACTCCTCCTACCTTGTCAATGCTCATATGAATTTTTGGATCCAATGCCTTAAAGAAATGTGGTCTTGTGGCATGCCATGATTGCAAGATAGGTTGTAGCTTTCCCCATGTTGCTAACTTAGCCTTGAATAAAGAGTCTTGAAACAATGGAGAGAAGGGTTACAATCCCTTGTAGATAGACTAATCAAGGAAACATTTAAAATATATCACAACATTAGTGATGAGGTAAATTTACAAATAGAGATCATGAAAACCATGAAAACCAAAATAGATTCAAAGATCTATTAATGTCGGAGGAGTATATTCCAATTTTGTAGAGACATGTATGGAAAATTTGGTAGCACAGACAATGCAATCAATTGTTTGAAAAAATGCACATCACCATAAGACCCCATTTATTTGAGGCATTTCTTCAAACAGTTGATTTCCTTGTCTATGTTGTTTGATAAAATGCTTTGGTAGACATGTATGGAAAATTTGGTAGCATAGATAAGGAAATCTTGGTAGAACTGTTTGACAAAATACCTCAATGAGATATGTCCTTATGGACTAGAATGATTGATGGATATGCACAAAATGTATTTGTTGAATAGGCTTTAGAAAATTTCAAGCATATGCAATTTTTAGGTGTAAAACCAAATTCCACTAAATTTTCCAACATCCCCCATGCCTATACCAAAATGAAAGCTTTGGAGAGGGGTATGCACATCCATAGAAAAGGATTGAAAAGTGATGTATTATTATGCTGAAAGCGTTATACAATGAAAGCAACAAAGGAATATTCGTAAACTTTTTGAAGCTTCATTGAAAATGATAGGCAGGTGGAAGTATGTACTTCTTAAGAATATCAAGCACATAAAATAAAATAAAATTTCTATTTTTCGAAAAAGAATTAAATTAAGAACTTCCCAATAAATAGTTTTTAATTTAAATACTTTTCGATTAAAATTACAAACTAAGATATCTATGCTTAAATAGTTGTGTATATATATTATTAATTAATATATATATAAATATAGTAAAAATAGTTTTTTATATATATTATTAGTTTTCAATATATTTTATTAATTAATATTATAATAAACAATGTTAAGTATTGATAACTTTTAGCGTTCTTTATATATATTATTAATTAATATATGTATACTAGTTTTACATACTTATAACTTCTATCATATATATGTGTATACAAAATGTGGAAGCATACACAAGGTAAGTCAATTGTTTAAAAAAATGCCTCAAAGAGAAGTGGTTTAAAAATGTAATTAGAAAACTTGTAAAGAATTATGTAATTTAAAATGTGCATTGACAAGCTAAAGTTATAATGACAAACAAACAATGATGAAAATAGAATATACAAAATAAAAAAATCAAAGCAAGCCAAAATAAAATGAAATAAAATATAAAGTAAATCTGTAAAGACTTCACATACCTAAAAAATGGAGATTCGAATGGAGGAGTTCTACCCAATTATGTAGCCCTTGTTTCTTATTTCTTCAAACTCCTCAACAATTTGAGTTTTTCAAAATCTTGTTTCCCTCCAAAATTTAATTGTATATCACTCTTGAATGGAATTGAGACTTGAATTGATATTATATGCCTTTCAATCTGAAAACTCTACTATTTCATGCAAAGGTAGTGGAAAGATCATAAAAAGGTGGTGGAATGTGAAAAACTTGAATGCACACTTCACAAAAAGCATAAAAAAAGCTTCTTTTTATTGGAACACGTGCATAACCAAGAGAATATGCAAAATGTGGGCTTAGAGATCATAAGTATATTGAGTTTTTTACAGTTTTTAGAGCAAGAAAAAGCATTCTCGTGTTATAATGAGAGCGTGTTATGTCTTGCTAAATAAACGACTACATCTCAACTACTTTAAAACATGCTCGTGTTATGAGAAAGTTTATTTTTATAGGTTTATTTTCTCTCTCTCTATCCTTAGCCATCCATCACCCTTAGCCATCTAGGTCTCTCACTTATCCCTAAACCCTCAACTCTAAACACTATTCCTTAAACCCTAAACCCTTAAACCTTAAACCCTAAACCCTAATCTCTCTCCCACTCTCTCTCACTCTCTCAGGTCTCTCTCTCTCTCCCTCCCTCTATCTCTCTATCTCACTCACTCCCTCTATCTCTCTCCCACCCTCTCTCTCAAGTCTCTCCCTCCTACCCCCTCTCCCTCTCCCAGGTCTCTCTCTTTCTCACTCACTCCTTATATCTCTCTCCCCTCTACCCTTAACCCTTAAACCCTCTACCCTCTACCCTCTACCCTTAACCCTCTCTCAAGTCTCTCCCTCATATCCCCTATCCCTCTCTCACTCAATCACTCCTTCTATCTCTCTCCCCTTTACCCTTAACTCTCTACTCTCTACCATTAACCCTTAAACCATCTACCCTTTACCCTAAACCCTTAACCCTTAAACCCTCTACCCTCTATCTCTCTCCCACTCCCTCTCTCTCTCTCTCAATTCTCCCCTCCCTCTCCCTCTCTCAAGTCTCTCTCTCTCTCACACCTTCTATCTCTCTCCCCTCTACCCTCTACCCTCTCTCTCTCAAGTCTCTCCCTCCTAACCCCTCTCCCTCTCTCAAGTCTCTCTCTCTCACTCACTCACTCACTCTTATCTATCTCCCCTCTACCATTAACCCTTAACCCTTAACCCTTAACCCTTAACCCTTAACCCTTAAACCCTAAACCCTTAAAATCTTAAACCCTCTACCCTTAACCCTTAAACCCTCTACCCTCTACCCTCTATCTCTCTCCCCCTCCCTCCCTCTCTCTCTCAAATCTCTCTCTCCTACCCTCTCTCTCTCTCTCAAGTCTCTCCCTCCTACCCCCTCTCCCTCTCTCAGGTCTCTCACTCACTCACTCGTTCCTTCTATCTATCTCCCCTCTACCATTAACCCTCTACCCTTAACCCTTAAACCCTCTACCATCTACCCTTAACCCTCTACCCTCTCTCTCTCTCACTCACTCACACCCTCTATCTCTCTCCCCTTACCCTTAACCCTAAACCCTTAACCCTTAAACCCTAAACCCTTAAACCCTCTACCCTCTACCCTCTATCTCTCTTCCACTCCCTCTATCTCTCTCTCTATCTCAAGTCTCTCCCTCCTACCCCTCTCCTCTCTCGGTATCTATCTCTCACTCCTCCCTGATCTCTCTCTTCTCTTCCCTTAACCCTAAACCCTTAACCTTAACCCCTACCCTCTCCCTCTCTCAATTCTCCTCCTACCCCCTCTCCCTCTCTCAGGTCTCTCCTCCTCACTCCCTCCTATCTCTCCCTCTACCCTTAACCCTCTACCCTTAAACCCTCTCTCTCTCTCTCCCCTACCCACTCTCCCTCTCTCAGGTATCTCTCTCTCTCACTCACTCCCTCTATCTCTCTCCCCTCTACCCTTAACCCTGTTAGGTCTCAAAAATGTAGGTTTGAACCACGAGAGGTTGCCAAGCTCTCACAACATTTTTGGCTAACGTACAAGGCCAAATAATGAATTTGAATCTTCTACTCTTTAGGTTCTACCAGACCTAGTTGGGTAAACCTATATGAATGAAGCAGATTTGAACTATGCTTCCTACTTGATCAATCTATCCACAATGGAAAGATATGATCCTAATTTGGTATAAATAATATAAGCAATATCAAGGTAAAATCTAATATGTTTAGTTAACAGATGTAGAATTCTGAAAAATGTTTAACAAAACTAAATGAATAAAAATAGGTGAGACCCATGCCCTGTTGGGTAAAATGGAGTCCAATGAAAGTCTTTGATGGGTGGCTTCTATTTGGAAAAAATTATAGTTGTTTGGCACACAGGTATTCGTTTATAACTTGTATAAACATGCAAGATAGTGATTGACAAACCCTACTGGAGGCATAAAATCAATCCTAATTATATGATTCTTCTTACTGATCCAATTAACATTTCCAAATTACTACAATTGACTAAAAGGAATTTAATTATTCTTTAAAGAAACCAGTTAATCATACCACACAAATACAAAAATTGTGCACTGATAAGTTGAACACATGCTTGATATATCAACTTAAATAATCAAAAAATATTAAGTTGGAGACAATCAAATAATTGAATAATTTCATCAAACAACTAATACCAAAATGAAACCACCGAAGTAGAAGTCTTTCATTATCCTCCTCAAAATTAAACTTGCATCATGGTCTCTACTGTGTAAACATTCTGAAAATTATTTCTATTCTCTCTCACTTCTAACCCCCTATTCTGTATTTATCTCTTGCTTTTATATCTTCAAAAAATCCCCCACGCCTTTTTGTCTTGGTCTCCTTGTATTCTCACAAGAGGCAACAATCTTCAAACCAAAGGTCGTTTCGTTTGAACATAATTGAAAGAACAAAAATAACTAATGCAACAGTAACGACTTCTTTACCACGTTACCTTGCACCTCCTTTTCCTCTGTTGTGATGTCGCAGTGTTCTTCTGACTCCTTTGTTAGCTTACTGCCCTACCACAGTCTATCTTTCACCTTCATGCGGTATTGTGGTGTACTTTTTATCTTTTCTTGCTTTACAACTTTACTGGGGGCTCTTTTTCTCCCTCCAATGGTACCACGATGGTATCTACCCTTTACCGTCATCTCTACTGCTCTATCGCGGGCTATGCTTTGTCCCTTCGTGGTATGGCGGTTTCTTTCTATCACTGCTCAACTCTACCATGCTACCACGAGTATTGTTTTATCCCTCTGCAGTATGGATAAATATGCCTTTATCAATGCTCTGTCCTTCTACCAATCTACCATGGGCTTAGTTTATGCTCCCAATGGTATGACGATATCACTCTTCACTTCACCGTTGAACCGTGAGCTACTTGTTGACCCCTCGAGGTACAACAGTAAGGGTATAATGTGACTGCTCTTAACCGTGACACCACGAACCATCTTGCAAGGGGTTGCAGTAAGGAGGTATGTGGTGAGGGCTATGAAGGGTGAATAATGTGGTAGCGGTATGGCGGTAAAAGGATATTATGGCTTTGTGGATGGAAATAAGATGATTTTTCATGAAAAAGATAACATGAATTTGGATTCAAATGGATAAAAGCCTCTAGAATTTATCTAGAAATTATGGTTCTAATAGCGGCTCCTGTTGGGGATGAGTGATTTGCTAATCACTACAAGAATCTAGAATATCTTTGGGGGCACAGACCAAAACCTCAAAGGATATGAAAAATGGAGGGGATGGAAAAAGGGGGAGATGGAAATGATCCTATACTACTGTACATGGAAAGAAAACTTTGTTTTCAATGAGGGAACTCTAGGATTGTCCATGTACTAGCAATTTCGGGCCCCTTTTGAATTCCTAAACTAATGTGCATGGAAAATAATGTTTTAAGAGGTTTGTTAAGAATTGTCCATACACTGGCAATCCTTAATCCTCTGTTACTCCTTAAGAGAATAAATTCTTTAGGAGCTTCCCATGTACAGGCAACTCCTGCTCCTCTCTAGACATGTTCTGCAAATAATAAGAATCCTCCCCTCCTTTTCTAATGATCACAAAAGGTCCCAACCACAAATCTTCAAACTTTCCATGCTTTCTCTTCTCCTGACATCAAGCATTCCACATCAACACTAGATCATTTTCTTCAAATTTTTGATCTTTGGCCGTTTTATCAAAAATATATTTCATTCATGATTGCAGCTTCACATTTTTCTTTTGAGCCATTCTCCTTATTTCATCAAGTTTTTCAAGCTGCTCCATTCTTTCCTCCATTGGTTCAAAAATATCCAAATCCTCTTGCAGAATAAAATTATAAACTAGTAAAAGATTATGTAGTGGCATCTTGGCTTGTGTTCCATACACCAGTTCAAACGGAGACTTTCCAATTTCCCTTTTTACTATAATCCTATCTGCCCACACAACCATTCTCAACTTTGAATCCCATGCCCTTTTATTTGTATCTAACATTCTCCTTATTATCCTTAAAAGACTTTCATTACTGGATTTTGCCTGACCATTTGCTTGTGGGTGATAAGGGGCAGCATAGGAAATAATAATGCCATATGTATTGCAAAATTCTTTAAATTCATCATATCTAAAACACATCCCATTATCTATGATCACTCCTACCGGTGTGCCAAATCTAGTTATGATGTTTTCCATTAGAAATTTCATTACCACCTTGCTTGTTACTTGTTTATTTGGGATTTCCTCCACCCACTTAGTAAAATAATGTGTAGCTACTAGTATCCATTTATGTCCTCCACTTGACTTTTCCTATATTTCTCCAATAAATTCAATTCCCCATTGGTGGAAAGGGGCTTCTACCTACAAAGGTCTAAGCGGTAAATCCCTTGATACTTCAATTTCCCTGAGAACTTCTGACAAGCCTCACATTTCCATACATGTGCAAAAGAGTCATTAAAAACTTTAGGCCAGTAATAGCCAACCCTGAGAATCTTATGTGTAGTGGTTTTGGTAGAATAATGACCTCCACACACCCCTTCATGCATCTCCCTCAAGACATGTTCTGCTTGTGATTCATCTAGACACAACAATAGCATTACATCCCTATTCTTCCAAAACAGGTCCCCTTTTATAAATACATACTTAGATGCTTGTAGCTTCAAAGTTCTCTTTTGATTATCATTCAACCCCTTAGGGAATTTCATGTGCCTGAAATAATATATTATGTTTGTGTACCAAGGAGTATATTCGATACTTGCAACTGCATTCCATTCACCCTCTATATTGCAGATTTGGTTTGCTTCAAGGTTTGTTTCTGCCATTAGCCTGGCCAAACCCTATCCCCTTACTAGCCTGGCAATCTGAATTTCCATATCAAATTCTTGGATTTTATTAATCCATCTGCATCTTTTCCCTGTCACCTCTGTCTATATGAGGATATCTTTCATAGCTACATGTGGGACATAGGCAATTACTTTAGCTCCAACAAGATATGGTCTGAAAGCTTTTGTTGCTTTGACCAATGCAAAGGCTTGTTTTTCCATAATATCATATTTCAATTTTGACCCCTACAAAGACTTGTTGAAAAAGGATAAAGGTTTCTCATGACCTTCATCATTCTTTTGTAACATAACAGTTGCTATGGTGTGAAATGAGGCAAAATAAAATATTTAAAAAGGTTTCGTAAAATCAAGGGATTTTAGGATAGGGGATTCTTTGATAGCTCTTTTGATAGATATAAAGGCTTTCATGGCTTCTACAGTCCAATCTATATTTTCTCCTTTTTTCAGCATCTTGGATATAGGTTTAACAATCTCAACAAAATTTGATACAAATCTCCTAACAAAGTTAATTTGACCAAAAACTGATTGGATTGCTTTAACAGTTTTGGGAATGGGGATTTTGTCTATGGCTTCTACTCTCTCAGGGTCTATTCTAATCCCATATTTTGATACAATATGTCCCAAAAGCTTACCCTCTGTAACAACAAAGTGACATTTTTTAGGATTAAGACTAATACCATATTCCAAATTTTTGAGAGATATATTCTCCAAGTGCCCCACATGATCTCCTTCTTTTTTGGAATAAGCAGTAAGATCGTCTTGGTACACCACCATTATATAATTAATCAAATCTACAAATGCCACATCCATGGCCCTTTGAAAAGTAGCCCCTGTATTTGTGAGACCGAATGGCATTCTAACATAAACATATGTCCCCCATGGTGTAGTAAACATTGTCTTGTATTGCTCAGACTCTTTGACTTTAACTTGGTTATATCCAGAAAACCTATCCATCATTGACAGTAGCTCACATCATGTTACTTTGTGAAATATTGCCTCCATATTTGGGAGAGGATAATTATCTTTAAGGGAAGCAACATTCAAATTTCTGAAATCTACACATAATCTAATATCCCCATTTTTATTTATTACTAGAACCAGGTTTGAGACCCATGTTGAATGTCTAATGGGTTTAATAATACCTCCATCTCTGAGTTTTTCCAGTTCCTCCTGCATCTTAGGTTCCAAAGTTGGGTTAATAGGCCTCTGCTTTTGTCTGAATGGCTTTGTATTTGGTTTAAGTGGAATCTCATGCTGGAAAATATTTCTCTGTATGCCTTGAGATCCTCATAAGACTAAGCAAGCACATGTTTTTATTTTGTCAATAATGCAATCAACATTCCCCTAATGGTTGGACTTATCTTCTTTCCAATGTAGACCCTTTTTGGTGCTAACTCAGTTCCTAGATTTATTTCTTCAATATCTTCTTTCTTGACTAGTGTCTGCTTCATGAGAGAGAGATCATTCCCATCATACACTCTTTCTAGTGCCACAATCCCTTTGGGGAGATTGTTGGTTTTAAGTTGCAAGAATTCCTTCCCAAATATTGTCTATTTCCCATCCACTTCTTCCACAAAAGCATTGAAGTCAATCTCTTGAGCCTCGTACTGATCTATGCAATGAAGAGACTTTAGAAGCTGGTATCATCATTGAAAACTTTCCAACTGTATATGTTGTCAAGGATAGCAGGTCTTGTTTTGAATTCAACCTGAGATATTTCAGCCAAGGTGATATCATCTCTTTTCAGGGCTACATTAGCTAGAAAATTTTCCATCAAGTTTTCTGATCTGTTTATCCAATCAATTGAGAAAGCATCAAATAATTCAATTGTGTCCCACACAACATTTCTATATTATTTCAATCTCTTGTTCTTTGCAGCATATCTTGATCTTATTTGTGAGACAACCAGTTCAGAGTCTCCTAGGATAGTTATCAATTTTATCTTGCGCTTGATAGCCATATATAAACCAATCAACAAGGCCTCATATTTTGCCAAATTGTTTGTACACTCAAAGGTTAGAAAAAATGAATATTTGAATGTAATACCTTCAGGTGATATAAACACTACTCCAGCTCCATTTCCTTCTTGGTTGCATGCTCCATCAAAATACATTTTCTACACCCTGTTGATCTTTAGAAACATGCTTATCAATTGGGTCAGTATTTGCTAATTCAGGCTGAGATGATTCCACTCTGAAGCTCCCTAAATCCACATCACAGAAACAATTGAGCTATCCTTGAGGAACACAATCGACAATCTGATTCATCATTGGTTCTTTATACAGCTTGACTTCTTCATTGTTGACCAATATTGTGGCATATGATAAATCAAACTATACATTTCCTCCAACTATCACAGTCCATTGTCTTGACAAAAGCATTCCAAACTGAGGAGGTGTGTCAATCATAGTTATATATATTATAAGTTTCTTGTGGGTAAGTAGCCAATTTCACTTCCACATATTTCATAATTCCCACCACTGGGATAGGTCTACTGTCCATGGAATAACATTTACCACCTTCAACATCTACCCACATACCGAGTCGTTTCATCACCCCTACTGGCATGATGTTCATAGAAGCACTTGAATCTATCATACAATTCCTTACCAGCTTGTCATTTATAAGTAGGGTAGTAAAGAATGGATCAATTTGTGGTGGATTTATCAATGCATCGCTTAGAAAAACCTCTGGAACTTTTATCTTTTCCTTCCTATTACTAATTTCAAGAATCTCCTTATTTTCAAGGTTTATATTTTTATTACCTCCACTAGACATTAATTGAATAACACTTTCCCTATACTCTTTAATCCTTATCATTTCAAGTAATGGGACAAACATCTTTACCTGGGACAAAGCTTGCATGAAATCAAAAGAGGCACCCTCTGCCCTGATCATCTTCTTGTTCTCTATTGACTCTCCTTTGTTCTCCTATTTCTCCTTTTTGTTTGCCTGATCTGACTTTTGTTTGTCCTTGAACAATTCTTTGTTTTCCTCCTTATGAACATACTTTGGTTCTTTTTTATCAATTTGCTTATCATCTGTCCTTTTTGAAGCTTCCCGGGGTATTTTCTTATCCTTCAAAAATATTCCTCTTGGAACACCTTCATTCTCATTTACTATTCTATTTCTCAACCAGTATCTGCTTTTGGCTTATACAACTGCTGCAATAGTTAACCTTTTAATTTCTTCCTCAGTCAGTCTTCTTCTATTGCATTTATTTGTCTGATATGATGTACTAGGAGGACATTGTTCATTATCACTTTCTTCATAATCAGAAAAAACTTGTTGTTTTTCCATATGGATATTGTATTTTTGGTGATCAACATCATATTCATACCCTCCTTCGGAAGATGAATATCCCTACTCAACAGAGTGAAGAGTGTGGGAGGTTAAATAGATAGTGTGGTCCTCTTCATTGTTGTCTTCTGGTATGTCTTTTCCTGGTATCGACTGAGCTACAATACAATGATCTGGAGAATGTGGCAAGTCACAAACTGAGCACCAAGGATTTTTATTTACCATATACGCCCCTCTTTTCTTTAAAGGATCAGGTGTCTCTTTATTTTTAGGCCTATCCATCACTAGCTTTCCATCCTTCCAATTTGTATTATACGGCATGTCATACAACCTTGGCCTTTCATTTATGTATGTATTTTCCTACCTATTTGCAGGATTATATTGGGAACCCTAGGATTATCCCTCTTTCCAATCATTCCTGCAGCTTTCCTATTATTTTCAATAGTTAGTGTAATCTTTTGAGCTTCAACTAAATTTCTGGGGCACCTGTTCCTAAGCTCATATCTTGTCTTAGGATCAAAAGCTTTTAAATACATACTTAATGCAGCAGAATCGGCTAATTTGGATCCAGGAGGTATCTTATTATGTAATTTAGAAAACCTCTGGTTGAAGTCATAAGCTGACTCATTCTAATGCTTCTGGATAGTTACCAATTCATGTAGGGAAAAATCTAGTGCACATTCATTCCCATGCTGCTCAAGGAACTATTCATAAAACTCTTGAATGGATTCAATAGAAGTTGTTGGCAAACTGTTAAACCAATCTCTAGCATCTTCAATCAATGACATCATAAAAAATCTCATTTGCACATCCTCATATTGTATATCCAAGTCTTGAATAAATGCATTAAAGCTCCTTAAGTGTTCTTCAGTTGTGACTGCACTACTTCCTGTGAATTTTGGGATAAGGCTTCTCCAACTGTTATCCATGGGATAAGGATATATTTGAATCCAACCAAATCAAATTGTCTGATCATGGTTGTGTATGGTGGATGAAGTGGATTTTGAGGATGTTGGTATTGGTACAATGGATTGTTGTGAGGTGGTGGCACATATTGCTGAACTTGTGGAGGCATGTGTTGTTGACCATGTGGGGGTATATATTGTTGGTGAGGGGGTGGCTGAGAATTTTGATGTTGTGGTGGAGAATTTGGGGGTCTATATTGATTCCTTGACTGATTTTGTTGTGCTTTAGGGGGATTTGAAGGTCTTGCATTATTATTCCCATTCCTGTGAGGTGGCACACATTTAAGTAAGTTAGCCATCTGAGCACTAATCTGGGCTTTCTGTAACTTTAATTCTTGAAGCTCTTTTATTGCTTGGAGCCTCTGCTCATACTCCATTGGTGTTCTTTCCACTTCTTGTCTTTCATGTTCCAATCATGCATTTATCTCATCTCGAGCCATGTGTTCAAATTTCTCTTCGGAGGCTGCTTCATAGCCAAGTCCATCCTGATTTTCTACAAGTAATGTCATTTTCTGATCATATTCATGTTGTCTCTTGAAACTTTCAGCTTCACATTTGGCTTTAAATTCTTCTTCTTTCTCAGGATCCATTTGGTAAAACAGATTCCTCTTTTCCTCAGGAGTGTGAGGTTCTCTAGATGGGTTGTTTTCAATTGCCAGTGTACCATAGGAATTATATGTCTCTAGGTGTTCTTTTGATGTTTTGTCTTTATTTGTTAGGCACATGTCATCAGACACCTTCTTTCCCTTATCATTCTTATGAGTCCATTTACTTTTGTCATTATTAGGATCCTCCTTATACAAAGACCTTCTTCCCTACATTTTGTGAGTAATTTTGATAGTTTGAACTCTAGGATGGTTCCTTTCTGATGTATACTTCACTTTATCGGTTTTAATGCACTTGTTCATTTAGAGTCACCATTCACTTTCCAAAAGGTGAGAAAATTTTGTAGTTCCTTGTTCCCAGTGGATTCTTCTGCAAGGTAATGACTCTATGATGAAGGCTTGGGTTCAGTTTGACTCCCTAGCAGAGTCACCAAACTGTTAGGTGTGTGACTCGGATAGGGAGTGCAAATGACACAATTATGAACCTTTCATTGAAGACCAATTTGAAAACTTTATTGACTCTATAAATGGATAGGCTGGAACCGAATTTCTTTATGGGTTTTCCCCAGTAGAGTCGCCAAACTGTTAGGTCTCAAACACGCAAGTTTGAACCACAAGAGGTTGCCAAGCTCTCACAACATTTTTGGCTAATTTACAAGGCCAAATAATGAATTTGAACCTTCTACTCTTTAGGTTTTTCCAGACGTAGGCGGGTAAACCTATATGAATGAAGCAGATTTGAACTATGCTTCCTACTTAATCAATCTATCCACAATGGAAATTTGACAATGGAAAGATATGATCCTAATTTGGTATAAATAATATAAGCAATATCAAGGTAAAATCTAATATGTTCAGTTAACAGATGTAAAATTCTGAAAAATGTTTAACGAAACTAAATGAATAAAAATAGGTGAGACCAGTGCCCTATTGGGTAAAACGGAGTCCAATGAAAGTCTTTGATGGGTGGCTTCTATTTAGCAGAAATTCTAGTTGTTTGGCACACAAGAATTCATTTATAACTTGTATAAACATGCAAGATAGTGATTGACAAACCCTACTGGAGGCATAAAATCAAGCCTAATTATATGATTCTTCTTACTAATCCAATTGAAACTTCCAGATTACTGCAATTGACTAAAAGGAATTTAATTATTCTTTAAAGAAACCAGTTAATCATACCACACAGATACAATAAATGTGCACTGATAAGTTGAACACATGCTTGATATATCAACTTAAATAATCGAGAAATATTAAGTTGGAGATAATCAAATAATTGAATAATTTCATCAAACAACCGATACCAAAATGAAACCACCGAAGTAGAAGTCTTTCATTATCTTCCTCAAAATTAAACTTGCATCATGGTCTCTGCTGCGTAAACATTCTGAAAATTATTTCTATTCTCTCTCACTTCTAACCCCCTTATTTTGTATCTATCTCCTGCTTTTATATCTTCAGAAAATCCCCCATGCCTTTTTGTCTTGGTCTCCTCGTATTCTCACAAGAGGCAACAAGCTTCAGACCAAAGTTCGCGCCGTTTGAACATAACTGAAAGATAACAAAAATAACTAATGCAACAGTAACAACTGCTTTACCACATTACCTCACACCTCCTTTTCCTCTGTTGCGGTGCCACAGTGTTCTTCTAACTCCTTTGTTAGCTTACCGCCCTACCGCGGTCTATCTTTCACCTTCTCGCGGTATCACAATGTACCTGTTATCTTTTCTTGCTTTACCACTTTACCACAAGCTTTGTTTCTCCCTCCAACGGTACCGCGGTGGTATCTATCCTTTACCGTCATCTCTACCACTCTACCATAGGCTATGCTTTGTCCCTTTGCGATATGGTAGTTGCTTTCTATCACTGCTCAAATCTACCATGCTACCATGGGTCTTGTTTTGTCCCTCCATGGTATGGCGGCATATGCCTTTATCAACGCTCTGTCCTTCTACCACTCTACCGTGGGCCTAGTTTTTTCTCCCAATGGTATGATGGTGACACTCTTCACTTCATCGTTGAACCACAAGCTACTTTTTGACCCCCCGAGGTACAACGGTAAGGGTATAATGTGACTACTCTTAACCATGACACCGCAAACCATCTTGCAAGGGGCTACGATAAGGAGGTATGTGGTGAGGGCTATGAAGGGTGAATAATGTGGTAGCAGTATGGTGGTAAAAGGCTATTATGGCTTTGTGGATGGCAATAAAATGATTTTTCATGAAAAAGATAACATGAATTTGGATTCAAATGGATAAAAGCCTCTAGAATTTATCTAGAAATTTTGGTTCTAAGAGCACCGCGAGCTAATTGTTGACCCCCTGAGGTACAACGGTAAGGGTATAATGTGACTGCTCTTAAACATGACACTGCGAACCATCTTGCAAGGGGTTGCAGTAAGGAGGTATGTGGTGAGGGCTATGAAGGGTGAATAATGTGGTAGCAGTATGGCGGTAAAAGGCTATTATGTCTTTGTGGATGGCAATAAGATGATTTTTCATGAAAAAAATAACATGAATTTGGATTCAAATGGATAAAAACCTCTAGAATTTATTTGGAAATTTTGATTCTAACAAACCCTAAACCCTTAACCCTTAAACCCTAAACCCTTACACCCTTAAACCCTAAACCCTTACACCCTCTATCCTCTACCCTTATCTCTCTACCCTCTATCTATCTCACACTCCCTCCCTCTCTCTCCCTCTCAAGTTTCTCCCTCCTACCCCCTCTCCCTCTCTCAGGTCTTTCTCTCTCTCACACACACTCCCTTTATCTCTCTCCCCTCTACCCTTAACCCTTTACCCTAAACCATCTACCCTAAACCATCTACCCTCCACCCTCTACCCTCTACCCTCAACCCAATACCCAATACCCAATACCCTAATCCCTCAACCATATACCCTCAACCCTCTACCCTCAACCTTAAACTCTCAACCCTCAACCCTAATCCCTCAAACCTATACCCTAAACCCTCAACCCTAAACCCTTAAACCTTCTACCCTCTACCCTCAACCCTCAACCCTAATCCCTCAACCCTATACCCTCAACCCAATACCCTAAACCATCAACCCTATAGGTCCTCAAACCTGTACCCTCAATTCTCAACCCTCTACCCTATAAATTGGATCATCAACCCTCATCTAAATTTTTCCCTCCCTCCTCTTCTCTCCTTTATATCTCACTTCTCCCTCCACCTCTCCCTCCATCCATTCCACCCTCTCTACCCTAATACCTCAACCATATCCCCTCAACCCTTAAACCATTAAACACTCAACCCTAAACCCTAAACCCTCAACCCTCAACCCTTAAAACATCTACCCTCTACCCAACACCCTCAACCCTCAACCCTAATACCTCAACATAATACCCTAAACCATCAACCCTATAGGTCCTCAACCCTATACCCTCAATTCTCAACCCTCTACCCTATACATTGGATCCTCAACCCTCATCTATCTTTGTCCCTCCCTCCTCTTCTCTCCTCTATTTCTAACTTCTCCCTCCATCCATCCCTCCCTCTCTACCCTAATCCCTCAACCCTATACCCTAAACCCTTAACCCTCAAACACTCAACCCTAAACCCTAAACCCTAAACCCTAAACCCTCCACCCTCAACCCTTAAACCCTAAACCCTTAAACCCTCTACCCTCAACCCAATACCCTCTACTCTCAACCCTAATCGCTCAACTCTTAAACCCATAAAACCAAGTAATCTCTCTACCCTAATCCCTAAACCCCCAACCCTTAATCCCTCAACCCCTATACCCTCTACCCTATACATTGGACCATCAACCCTAATACATAAACCCTATACCCTCTACCCTCTACCCTCTACCCTCTACCCTCAACCTTAAACTCTCAACCCTCAACCCTTAAACCCTCTACCCTCTACCCTATACATTAGAACCTCAACCCTCAATTATCAACCCTCAACCCATAATCCCTCAACCATAAACCTTTAAACCCTAAACCCTCAACCCCTATACCCTCTACCTTATACATTGGACCCTCAACCCTAATCCTTCAACCATATACTCTCAAACCTATACCCTAAATCCTATACTCTTGACCCTAAACCCTCAACCCTTAAACCCTAAACCCTTAAACCTTCTACGCTCAACCCTAATCCCTCAACCCAATACCCTAAACCATCAACCCTATAGGTCCTCAACCATATACCCTCAATTCTCAACCCTCTACCCTATACATTGGATCTTCAATCCTTATTTATATTTGTCCCTCCCTCCATATCTCCCTCCATCCATCCCTCCCTCTCTATCCTAATCCATCAACCCTATAACCTCAACCCTTAAACCCTTAAACACTCAACCCTAAACCATAAACCCTCAACCTTAAACCCAAAACCCTTAAACCCTCTACCCTCTACCCTCAACCCAATAACCCTCTACCCTCAACCCTAATCCCTCAACCCTATACCCTCAACCCTTAAACCCAAGTAATCTCTCTATCCTAATCCCTCAACCATCAACCCTTAATCCCTCATATCTTAAACCTCAACCCTCAACCCTCTACGCTCAACCCTTTAACCCTAAACCCTCAACCCCTATAACATCTACCCTATACATTGGACCTTCAACCCTAATCTATCAACCCCCTACCCTCAACCCTTAAATCATGAACCCTTAAACCCTCTACCCTATACATTAAATCCTCAACCCTCAATTCTCAACCCTCAACCCTTAATCCATCAACCCTCAACCCTTAAACCCTAAACCCTCAATCCCTATACCCTCTACCCTATACATTGGACTCTCAACCCTAATCCTTCAACCATATACCCTCAAACCTATAACCTAAACCCGTAAACCTTCTACCCTCTACCCTTAACCCAATACCCTCTACCCTCAACCCTAATCCATCAACCCAATACCCTAAACCATCAACCCTATATGTCTGCAACCCTATACCCTCAATTCTCAACCCTCTACCCTATACATTGGATCCTCAATCCTCATCTATCTTTGTCCCTCCCTCCTCTTCTCTCCTATCTCACTTCTCCCTCCATCTCTCCCTCCATCGATCCCTCCCTCTCTACCCTAATCCCTCAACCCTATACCCTCAACCCTTAAAACCTTAAACACTCAACCCTTAAACCCTTAAACACTCAACCTAAACCCTAAACCCTCAACACTCAACCCTTAAATCTTAAACCATTAAACCCTCTACCCTCTACCCTTAACCCAATACCCTCTACCCTCAACCCTAATCCCTCAACCCTATACCCTCAACCCTTAAACCCAAGTAAACTCTCTACCCTAATCCCTCAACCCTTAATCCCTCAACCCTTAAACCCTCAACCCTCAACCCTCTACCCTCAAACCTCAACTCTCAACCCTTGAACCATAATCCCTCAACCCCTATACCCTCTACCCTATACATTGGAACCTCAACCCTAATCCATGAACCCTATACCCTCAACCCTCTACCCTCAACCTTACCTCAACCCTTAAACTCTAAACCCTTAAACCATCTACCCTCTACCCTCTACCCTCTACCCTCTACATTAAACCCTCAACCCTCAATTCTCAACCCTCAACCCTTAAACCCTCAACCCTTAAACCCTCAACCCTTAACCCTAATCCTTCAACCATATACCCTCAAACCTATACCCTAGACCCTCTACCCTCAACCCTAAACCCTTAAACCTTCTACCCTCTACCAACAACCCAATACCCTCCACCCTCCACCCTCCACCCTAATCCCTCAACCCTATACCCTCAACCCAATACCCTAAACCATCAACCCTATAGGTCCTCAACCCTATACCCTCAATTATCAACCCTCTACCCTATACATTGGATCCTCAACCCTCATCTATCATTGTCCCTCCATCCTTTTCTCTCCTCTCTATCTCACTTCTCCCTCCCTCCCTCCACCCATCCCTCCCTCTCTACCCTAATCCCTCAACCCTTAAACCCTAAACCCTCAACCCTCTACCCAATACACTCTGCCCTCAATCCTAATCCCTCAATCCTAATCCCTCAACCCTTAAACCCAAGTAAAATCTCTACCATAATCCCTTAACTCTCAACCCTTAATCCCTCAACCCTTAAACCATAATCCCTCAACCTCTATACCCTCTACCCTATACATTGGACCCTCAACCCTATATCTTCAATCCTCTACCCTCAACCTTAAATTCTCAACCCTAAACACTTAAACCCTAAACCCTTATTAAACCCTCTACCCTCTACCCTATACATTAAACCCTCAATTCTCAACCCTTAACCCTTAATCCCTCAACCCTCAACCCTTAAACCCTAAACCCTCAACCCCTATACCCTCTACCATATACATTGGACCCTCAACCCTAATCCTTTAGCCATATACCCTTAAACCTATACCCTATACCCTCAACCCTAAAACCTCAACCCTAAACCCTTAAACCTTCTACCCTCTACCCTCAACCCTTTACCCTCAAACCAATACCCTAAACCATCAACCCTATAGGTCCTCAACCTTATACCGTCAATTCTCAACTCTCTACCCTATACATTGGATCCTCAACCCTCATCTATCTTTGTCCCTCCCTCCTCTTTTATCCTTCTCTCTATCTCACTTCTCCCTCCATATCTCCATCCATCTCTCCCTCTCTACCCTAATCCATCAACCCTATACCCTCAACCCTTAAACCATTAAATACCCAACCCTATACCCTCAACCCTTAAACCCTTAAATACTCAACCCTAAACCCTCAACCCTCAACCCTTAAACCCTAAACCCTTAAACCTTCTACCCTCAACCCAATACCTCTCTACCTCAACCCTAATCCCTCAACCCTATACCCTCAACCCTTAAAACCAAAGTAAAATCTCTGCCCTATCCATCAACCCTCAGCCCTCTACCCTCTACCCTCTACCCTACCCTCAACCCTCAACTCTCAACCCTCAACCCTTAAACCATAATCCCTCAACCCCTATACCCTCAACCCTATACATTGGACCCTCAACCCTAATCCCTCAACCCTATACCCTCAATCCTCTACCCTCAACCTTAAACCCTCTACCCTCAACCCTTAAACCCTCTACCCTCTACCCTATACATTAAACCATCAACCCTCAATTCTCAACCCTCAACCCTCAATCCCTCAACCCTCAACTAGGGAAAACTTTAGTGGTGAATCTTCGCTAATTGGAGAATAATTGAAATCGAGACCTCCATAAATGTTGAATAGTACAAGCTAAAAAGGATGTTGAATTGCCAGGTTTTTACAAAAAAATAATTTTGTCTCGATTAATTTTCCTATGCATTATTTATTTAAACGATGCATCATTGGAACTGATTTGTCAGTAGTTTATACTGTAATTAGAAATATTAATTATATTCACCAGTAATATTATATTCCTATCATTAATTTTTGGGTAATATCGCCACTAATAATAAATTACCATTTCATTTTAGGGATATTTTAGCCTTGAATAGGGCTTTTATTTATTGCCATCGATTAGCTTTTTAATCATATGGTTGTAGGTTAATTTTGTGACTTATATGCACGTGCATTTTAAAAGACTTGTTGAGGCTCTAAATTCATTTTGTTCCACACGATTAGATTTAATCATGTGGCCCAAAACAAATTTTGGGCCTCAACAAGCCTTTTAAAAGGCACATGCATATAGGTTGCAGAATCAACCTGCAACCATCCGATTAAAAAGCTAATCGATGGTAACAATTTCACTTTTCATATAGTCTATTTTTAAAGTGAGAATTTTTTAAAAATGCTTAATCCATGTGTGATTAATCATATGTTTCCCCTTGACCTCGTCGGTGGCTGCCACCCCCAAGCCCCTACTTTAATATTACAAATATATTTATATATATGGGGGAACTGCGCCGACCAACTATGCAAATTTTTAAAGGAGAGATTCATCATTTTAATTAATCTTTTTAGTGATTATTCACTAGGATTCGCCACTATGATTATTATTTTTACCAATTATTCATTAAGATTCGCCAAGATTTTACAATTTTTTTAATAATGTGCATAGATTTTCCAGGAAAATTAATATTTTTTTTCAAATAAAAGGAAAGATTCACCAGTATTTTACACCTTCACCAAGGGGGGGGTTTCTTAAAGTTATCCCTACCCTTAACCCTTAAACCCTAAGCCCTCAACCCCTATACCCTATACCCTATACATTGGACCCTCAACCATAATCCTTCAGCCATATACCCTCAAACCTATACCCTATACCCTATACCCTCTACCCTCAACCCTAAACCCTAAACCCTAAATCCTTAAACCCTAAACCCTTAAACCTTCTACCCTCTACCCTCAACCCAATACCCTATACCATCAACCCTATAGGTCCTCAACCCTATACCCTCAATTCTCAACCCTCTACCCTATACATTGGATCCTCAAACCTCATTTATCTTTGTCCTCCCTCTTCTTCTCTCCTTTATATCTCACTTCTCCCTCCCTCTCTCCCTCCCTCTCTACCCTAATCCCTCAACCCTATACCCTCAAACCTTAAACCCTTAAACACTCAACCTTCAACCCTCAACCCTTAACCCCTAAACCCTTAAACCCTCTACACTGTACCCTCAACCCAATACCCTCTACCCTCAACCCTAATCCATCAACCCTATACCCTCAACCCTTAAACCCAAGTAAACTCTCTACCCTAATACCTCAACCCTCAACCCTCAACGCTCTACCCTCAACCCCTATACCCTATACCCTATACCCTCAACCCTTAAACCCAAGTAAACTCTCTACCCTAATACCTCAACCCTCAACCCTCTACCCTCTACCCTCAACCCCTATACCCTCTACCCTATACATTTGACCCTCAACTCTAATCCCTCAACCCTATACCCTCTACCCTCAACCCTCAACCCTTAAACCCTAAACCCTTAAACCCTATACCCTTAAACCCTATACCCTATACATTAAACCCTCAACCCTCAACCCTTAATCCCTCAAACCTCAACCTGTAAGACCCCGCCCCTTGTGACCGTGTTGATCTTATTAGTCATCAGTAGTTCATGTCCTATATTTTATGTTCTTTTGTGTTGGGAAATATACATTATTGATTATTGTTCCTATGCATCAAGTTGTTTATATTTTTTATTGTTAACTAACTAACTAGTGGTTGTTGTGATTTCATTTGATAGTCAAATGACGTATATTCCCTATCTATATAAGTATGTAATGATTGAGAGGTTTTGTTATTGGTAATATCATTATGTATATTAATGGATTTCATCATGTTAGGTGATTTATATTGTGAGTGTGAGTAAGTGAATATAAAGGTAATGATTGATATTCCATATTTGGTTGCAGTAGTATTCATTATGGATAAAATATATTATTGATAAGTGGAAATATTTTGATATTAAATACAAGAAATACTATCTATTTCAAATACTATTAATTACGAGAAATACTAACACCTCTTGGTTGAGTAAACAGGTTAAAATTGGCCACTATTGATGAAGGGGTCACATAACTATTTCCCTTATGTCATTCTTGGAAAATTCTATTATTGTCAAGGATATGTATTCAACCTTGTTTTGTAAGGGTCAAGTGCATGTGGGAGATGTTGTTTATTAGACCCTTGAGTCACCTTTTTAAATGTCATTATTTATTTTAAGTTTTATAATGTCTTTATGTGGTTTTAATTATTTAAAAGGTGCCCTAGGTGGTAGGTCTATAGAGTAGGGGTCTTTTTATTCTATAAAATCACTTACATGAAGTTTAAAACCCACTCTAATTTCCCACTTTTGAAAAGTGACGAAAATGGGAGTTGGTTAGGTGCTTGGGAAGTTTTGGGGAGTTAGTTGCCTTTTTCCATTCTATATATTCCTTCTTTTTGAAAGGAGAAGGGGATCCCTCTTTTGGCTTGGATTATTTCTTGCCTTGGCTTCTCTCTTTTCTTTTGGTTGCTCTTTTTTTTTATCATTTGGGAAGGAGCTCTCTTGATGGAGAAAAGGAAAGGATAAGAAAGGAAGATTGGAAGAGTAAGGCTTGGAGAAGAAGAGGTTGTCACTTTTGGATTTGCTCTTGTTTGGTAAGGTCTAACCTTTTGTAGATATTTTTTAGATGTTAAGGAATATTGTTTATGCTTTGAATTTTATGTGCAATTCAATGCTAGATCATTTTGTGGTATTTGTTTAAATTGTGTATTTGGTATTGTCTTGTGGAGTTTCATCTTGTTTTAGTATCTCTTTATGTGAGTAGATATTTAAGGGATAGGGTGGTGAATTATAGTATGTGTTTTCATTGTGCATAGTATGTTGTGTAATTTGTTTAATCAACCCTTGTGAATAGTGATAGTGTGTGTAAGGGAAAGCTATGTGGCCCTTAGAGCTTGGGGTGGATTGATTTTCAATCCTATGGTTGGGAGGAGAGTCCATTGGCCAAGATTATTTGAATTTGATATTTGTCTTTCAGGTACATATATTGAATAAGAAATATTATCTTAGGACTTTCAACCTATGGATTTCAAGGGAGAAACATGTTGGTCTTGTGGGGGTTTACAAAGTTATTAAGAACCTAGATATGCATTGAAATTTAGATTTTAATTGTGGTAGAAGGAGTTATACTTGATCAAAGTGAATAAGAAGAATAAAGGTTAGTTATTTTTATCTTGGAGGATTTTGGAATTAAAATATAATATTAATGTAGAAAGAACCAAGTTTTAATGAAACATTTGTGAATAGGATGTCATTGTGTAAATGTTTAATACATATACTTTCCAACAATGTTTAATTTTATTTAAATAAATTTTATAATGTATATTATATTGTATTTATCTTGAATAGAAATAATCAATAATAAGTTTATATAAAAACAATGTCAAATACTTATACTAACTCACTTGATTAATCAATTGTTGAGAATTACAACATTGTTGCCCCTATGCCAAACAATAAACTGGTTTAAAATATTTTTACAAATTTGATCATAAAAACTGATCCACATGATATTGAAAGATAAAATTTAATGGGTTTTCCAGTAATTAATCTCAGTAAAACATATTCAAAACTTGTATCAACCCAAATTGCCAATTAGGATTTATTAAGAAAACATTGACAACCTTTTTCACAATAAAAATTTGTCATAAAATAGTCTTAAAAATCTGATCACACAGAACGGAAAACACAGAGTTAGGATAAAATTGAAAGGGTTTTTGAAAATTAAAGTTTTATATAACATATCCAAAAATCAGATTAACCCAGTTCACCAAATGAAAGTTATGATTAAAACATTATTGTCCCCTACTTTAAAATTAAAATAACAAATTGGAAAAACCAAATTGAGTAGAACCAAGTTAGGGTTTCATGAAGGCAAAAGAGTTGAGATATGTTTCTTTCATCTTATCCTCTTATTAACCCGCAACATAAAATTTTATAAAATATTTTCTTTTGCAAACAACAATTGAACGGAGGAAATCAAGAAATAACATTACACATGTGAAAAACAATTTTCAAAGAGAAAAGGACAAATAGTTGAGGAGACTCATATTTAAGGTATCATAAGTTAGTTTGAAATTAGTTTTTAGTTATTTATTAATTAATTAGTTAATTAGTGTTTAGATATAAAAATTTCATATTTTTGTTGTTTCCTTTATTTTTATAATTCATCTCTCCTTAAAAAAATCAATTCAAGAATTACTTAATAAATTTTATATATCATACATAACAATGAGTCTTAATGTGAACATGAGTGTGAGCGGGAGTGTGAGAGGAAAGGCACGCGGAGGGAGTTTGAATTCCTCTGAGGGTGAGGAGGAATCAACAAAGGTGGATGGAGATCTTGTAGATGCGGATGGAGTCCAAGTTTCACTGTGGGTTGTGGTTCCTGCGAGGAAGGTTGTATGCTCTTTTTTGAGTTGTTCTCTGTTTTTTCCTGTGGAGGCTTCACGGGAATGTTTATGTTGCTAGTTGTGGGGGTCTTGGAGATATCCTTTTCTTTTCTATGAGTTGCGGTCTATTCTGGAGCTTCTTCTTTGCTCCTTAGGTTGTGGTGTTTCTTACAGCAGCTTGGTGTTCTCTTCATGATCTGGCTTTGTTTGCCTGGTGTTTAGTGGTTATTGCTAGCCTTACAGATGGTGCAGGTGTGCTTGGGGTTTTCTGAGGTCGAATGGTGGATTGATGGGCTTATTTTTTCTCCTATTCGACGTAATAGGAAGGCTGCTGAGTGCTTCGTGTTGGCCTGTTCTTCTGCTTGGTTCCTCTTGGTCTCCCTTTGCACCTTCTGGTTGTGTGGGTGGTGGTATTTTTTTGGGGGTTCCTGCTCTTGGCGAGTTTTGGTTGCCTTTGGTTATCCTCTTGTGGAGTGGGCAGTTGTTCCTGGATATTAATGGTGGTCTTTTGTTTGGAGGATGGTTGTTCTTCTTGCTTGGGTTGTGGTCGGTGATGTTGGCATTGATCTGGTTGATGTGTGGCATCTAGTGCTATCTTTTTGGCTGCCTTCTAGGCAATGGGTGTGCGGTATACTTTCTTAGGTTGACTGGTTGTGGAATGAGCTTATTTTTTCTCTGACTCAGTGTAGTTGGAGGGCTTAGGGTTTCTTAGTGTTTGCTTGTTTTGTTTCTTGGATTTTCTTGTTCTTCCTTTGCTTCTTCCTGCTACCTTCTTGGTGGCTCTTTGTTGTTTTCTGGAAAATCTCTTTGCAGGTGATGTGGGAATCCGTTGGCTATTTTTTGGAAGTTTGTTTGTTGACTAGGCTTGTTTTTGTCCCTATTCAGCGTAATAGGGAGGCTTAGGGGTTCCTTTTTTTGGCTTTCTCTGCTTCTGGCTTCCTTTTAGTTTTCTTTCATTTCTTCCTTGCTCTCTCTACTGGCTTGTGGATTGCTTGTTTGTTTTTATACCCTTCAGGCTCTTTTTTTCTGGGCTTGGGGGTTGTTGGTGTGGTTTTGTTGGTCTAGGCAGGGTTGTCTCTACCACGTCTTGTTGTGGATTCCATCAAGTTTCTTATGGATCTGATGGTTATGTCTGTTTCTTCTTATTTTGGTGGGGTGCTTCTGGCTGGGATGAGTGTTCTTCTATTATTCCAATTGTTGTTTTTGGTTAGGGGTGATTTTCCTACGTCTAATAGGATCTTTGTTTTGTTAGAGGTGGTGATGGATCTGGTTGCTAACGAAGGTTTACCTGGCTGAGGCATGTGTTGTGGGGTCTTCTTTGTTGATGACTTGTTGACTAAAGGGTCATGCTATTTTGGACTCTATTCAGATCTTTGGTGGCCTTGTTCTCTTAGCTGGGTGGTTTTCAAGTCCTAATCCTAGATCCCAAATGTTTTTGTTCCTGGTGCAAGGATTTCCAAAGGAGGCTACAGTTTTTTTCTTGGCTACTATGTCAAATTTCTCCTTTGGTCCTATGGAGGTGGTCCCCCCTCAGCAACTGTTCTTATTGAGGTGGGCAGTTCTATGGAGGTGGAGGTTGAGGGTGTTGGTGATGCCTGGCTGCAATGGCTTTAATGATCGTTTCTTCCTCTCCAATAGAGGGGAGCTCACTTCTTTAGAGGTGGATCTGGAGTTGGTTTCCTGTTACCAAGTGAATCTGAGCTGCAAGGAAGTTGACTTATTGCAATTTTTTGTGGTGGATCAAATTGTCTCTATTGAGGTGGGGTGTTTGGTCTTACAAGTGGCTCTTACCAGTGTGTTCTTTTCTCATTTAGTGATGATTATCTTTCTTGGCTCATTGGTGTCTTCCATGAGCGGTTGGTTTGTTGATGTCTAGCAGATCCAAGCTTGTTCTTTGTGTAACTAAAAGCATTTTTGGTCCTGATTAAAAACTAGTTGGTTCAAGGGTCTTTGGCCCTTGATTTTTTGTAAGATGCAGTGTGTGTAGTCCTATTTATCTTTTGAGGATGCAACGAAGTTGTTGTTGGTCTATGGTTTATCTTTTTGGGCAGCTTGTCTTCCTTTGTACTAGGTTCTGAGCCCCATCAAAACCCGCTTTTTACCCTCTAATCAAAACAATGAGTCTTAATGTTCAAACTCGAAATTGTAAGGTAGTGAGTTTGATGAAATGTTTTGTTCATTTTTAAATTATCAAGAGACAAATTAGACTTGATTAAGAATTGTTTAAACATGTTTTGATATAATCAATCATATGGGAAGGATTAAATGAGTAGTGAATTTGAATAAATTGATGTTCAAAATACAACCCTCGATTGAGGAAATGAATTTGATAAGGTGGATTGAATAAAAAATTAATTTGTGAATTTCTAATGGATTCCATAAGGAAAACTTACATTTAGGGAATTTCAAAGTTAGTTTTAAATCAATTTTCTTTGTTAATGGGATTAGTTCATGTTTAAGTTAAAATTGTGAATTAAGGGTTATATCTTTATTTCTTTTTTTTCCTTTAAAGAGTCTTGTTTCCATTTGGAAATGGTTTCTAGTTATCATTTAAGAGTTATAATTAACTAGTGTTTAGAATTAGTAGTTCCAATTTATTGGTCTCATTTATTTATATATGTTTTGGGTTTTGTTTCTTATTAGAGAGTTGGAGTCACCAATTCGATTGTTTAATGAGTTGGGAAATATTTCCATCCAAGAAGAAGAGTATTTCATTATATATGTATATATATGCTTGGTAAAGAAGTGTCTAAGTAAAGTAGTTGATTCAATCACCTAAAAAAGTATTTAAGAAGAATATTAGTTGGGTAGAAACACAAATTACAATTGGTAGAGTATCACCTAAATGCTTTTGAAACTTTTTAGATTAAATTTAATTATTAATAAAAGATGGAAAATTTAAATAATTGTGTATTTGGTGTGTGTGTTTGTACATTGCATATATGAATAATCACTATTGGGTTGTTGGGTTGTTGGGTTGTTGGTCCAATAGTGTTGAGCATTACTTGTGATAATTTGATAGATAAGTTTTTGTTTGATAGCTTATTTCGTACATGTTCATGTTAGTGAGATTAGTTTAAGCACTTTTTAATGTATCGATTTCATCTATAATGATTGAGAATTAAATAGGTAACTTGGAAGGGTAAGTAAATTGAAATTGATTCACCACCTTCGACACATCTCTAGTATTTGAACTTATTAGCGGATTATAAAAGTTTAACTCAACTTTTAATAATGTGGAAAGAAATTGAATCCAATCTTAAGTCTCTTCGAATCTTGGGTTGTCCATCACTAATGACTTTAGATGCATTAATTGATTTTATATTTTAATTTAATGGGATAGGGAAATAATTAAGTATCAACTACATCTTTTGGGATTAAGATCACCAAACTTGTTGTCATGAAATCTTTCTAAAGATTTGAACAATTTTCCTTAAGTAATGACTACATTTGAATATGGTGTTTCTTTATTTGTCTTATTTCATGGATAATATACCTATATAGAATTCTTATTTCCTAATTAACATTATGTTTAGTGCTATTGATTAAGAATATGTCAAAAAGAGTAATGGGAACCATATCAACTGATGATGTTATTGTTGTGATTTTCAATCACAATAATATCTTCATTAGTTAGGAATTTATGTGACATGGATATTAGCAATACTAACTTTATGGATAACATTAATATTGTATTGTTAGTTAGTGGTGAAATCTATAGTTGGTTAAGTAGCAATAATGGTAAATTTATATGTTGCTATGAATCATGATGTTAAGTAAGTTTAGAGTTATATATGAAGGGTAATATTGAATATAGATATGTGGATGATTAATATTTAACTTGGTACTTATGAGGAGGGTAATGAGGAATAAATATTAGTATTGAGTGTTAAAGGTAAGATTATTATGTTTATTACTTATCAAGAAATTAGTAGTGTTGATGTTAGTAATGTTACTAGATATAGATGTGAGAAGGGGTGATAAGACTAAAGGTAGATATGATACTAATATAAGTGTTATCAATTGTTGTGATTAGGAGGTATTCAATATTCATCTTCTCATTGGTGTGTGTCTATGTTTCTTGTGTGTTCAATGTCTATCATTGTTTATGCGTGGTTATTCAAAAAAAAAATTAGTTGTGTTTTTTATGTGAAAAAAAATTGGGCATAACAGAACCCTTAAACCCTAAACCCTCAACCCCTATACCCTCTACCCTATACATTGGACCCTCAACCCTAATCCTTCAACCATATACCCTCAAACCTATACCCTAAACCCTCTACCCTCAACCCTAAACCCTTAAATTATAAACCCTTAAACCTTTTACCCTCTACCCTCTACCCTAATCCCTCAACCCTATACCCTCAACCCAATACCCTAAACCATCAACCCTATAGGTCCTCAACCCTAATCCCTCAACCCTATACCATCAACCCCTATCCCTCTCTCTCTATCTATCCATCTCACCTCTCTCTCCTTCCCTCTCTCCTACCCTCTCTAATTGTCTCTATCTACCCTCTCCCCCTTTCTACGTACCTCTCACTCAATCAATCCCTCTCTCTCTCTCTCTCACCCACTACATCTCTATCACTCCCTCTCTCTCCCACTCCCTCACACCCCCTCTCTCTCAGGTCTCTCCCTCCCACCCCGCTCTCTCAGGTCTCTCCCTTTGTCACCCTACCTAGGTAAATCTCTCTCTCCTCCATCTCTCTATCTATCCCTCCCACCTTACCCAGATAAGTCCCTCACACTCCACCCCCTCTCTCTCCCTCTCTCAGGTCACTCCCTCTGACACCCTCTCCCTCTCTCAAGTCTCTCACTCTCACACTCCTCTCTCTCAATCCCTCTCTCTCCCACTCCCTCTCACTACCTATCTCTCAAGTTTTTCCCTCTCACCCTCTCAAGTCTCTCCCTCTAGAACCCTCCCTACATAACTCCCCTTTCTATCCTTTTCTCTCTCCCCTCTCTCTCCCCTCCCTCTCTCTTAGTTCTCTCTCTCCACCCCCCTCTCTCTCTCTCCCACCTCTCTCTCTCTCTCTCCCTCCCACCTACCTAGCTAAGTCCCTCTCACTCCAACCCCTTCTCTCCCACTCCTCTCTCTTAGGTCTCTCCCTTCCACCCCCCTCTCTCAAGGTCTCTCTCTCACTACCTCTCTACCTCTCTCTCTCTCTTGTCTCTCCCTCCCTCTCTCCACCCTACCTAAACAACTCTCTCTCTCTCTCTCTCTCTCTCTCTCTCTCTCTCTCTCTCTCTCTCTCTCTCTCTCTCTCTCTTAGAATTATCCCTCCCTCTAAAGACATACATAAATACATACATAAGAAGACATACATACATACTTACATACATACAAGTATAAATACATATGTACATACAATCTTACATACATACATACATATAAGCATACATACATACATGCACTGATACATACATATATACATACATGCATACATACATACATACATACATGCATGCATGCATACAAGAATGCATACATACATACATACATACATACAAGCATACATACATACAAACATACAAATATACATGCATTCAATAGAGTAGCATTTAACACAAAGCAAGACATACTGTGAGTGTGTTATAACATGCTCATGTTATAACGCGCTCGTGTTATGTCTTACTAGATGTGTCTTGCACAAATGCAAAAACCATGTCAAAACTAAGAAATAACACGAGTGCATTATAATGCACTCGCTTTATATCTTGCTTTGGGAATCCCCAAGCCTTGGGATTGGTATTTGCCTTGGAATACCAACCCAAAGGCTTGGATGGCCTTCCCTATGTCCAAAGATGTGTTTTTATAAATTCTACAATATTTCGCATAATCGGGTTCGTGCTCACCCTCAAGATTGCACGTGTTTCAATGTTGAACAAATCAAACACCTGGATAATGTTAGGCTCTCTCTTAACTATCTAACGATGTAATTTGTTTCACTTTTTGACAATGTTAAGCCTTTGATCTATAATTTCTTTTGTTTGTGTGTCTATTTTTTGGAAAAAACTAGTGTTTGGTATTTTTTTGTTATAAATTAACCGTTCATAAATTTTTTGAGTAAAATACATTTTTAGAAACTAGACTCCATTCTACACATATTAAAAAAAAAAATCAATTAGTTTCCAAAAATTTATAGGGGTAGCACGGCTAAAATTCTATTTTTCAAGAAGTGTCCACCTTGAAAATTAGTAAAAATTCAAATATTCATTAAAAAATTATCAGAAAAATTGAGCATAAACTACATACTGTTAGCTAATTTCTCACAAAAGTGATTTTAAAAATACTAAAAAAAATTTCACCATGCTAGGGAGCCACAAAAGTTGCTATGTTATGTTTTTTGACAAAACCAACACCAATTTATGTGGTCCCCTCTTTTGAACCCCTTAATCTCAACTATTTTCAAAATAAATTAGTAGTTTAGAAAGTAGACTCGGAGCGCTACGATCCTTTTTTTGTTGCATCTCAAAATTTTGAGTGTAACTATCCTCAATTTCACGTCCAAGGTCACTATTTCTTGATTTCAGAAGAAAAAAAGTGGCCACTTAAGCCCCCTTTTTGGCCCCCCATATTTTTGCACTTACCCCAAACCTACATACAAAATAATGCAAAACCAACCAAAACACCCACTCGCAAGCAAAACTACACCAAAGAGAAAGAGAACAAAAAACAACTTGGAAGAAGCACCAAAAGACTATAGGCAAAAGAGCAACACCTGAGGAACAATACACAAACACGGGCAAAGAGGGCAAGACTCTAGAGAGAGAAGGAAGACGCTACAGATGAGAGGGGAAGGAAGCGAAAAAACGCTAACAAGAGGAAGGGGGGTGGGGGGATATAAGGCTAGCTAACAAGGGATGCCACAATTGACTCAACCTCATCCTTCATCACGATTGAGGTTTAGGGGGTGATTGTTAATTTCGATGGCTTCTTTGAGTTTCCTTTTGAAGAAATTGTCTTATTTGAACAAGATTTGAGTGTTTTCAAGAAAAATATGGTGTTTGGTAGACGAGGAATGGTTGGCTAGGGAAGATTTAAGAACCCGCTCATGTCTAATATCAACACTATGATCTTTGATTCTAGTGTTGAACGAGCGACAAGTTTCACCTATCCTTGGGGTCTTTAAGAGAGGGGATGCAATTTTTAAGAGTGGTGAAGGGTTTGAAAGCACAATGAAGGCCTTTTTTGTGAAGGATCTTGGTGATTTTTTGGGATATGCCTTCAATATAAGGGATATCTTTCTTGATTCAGGAGTCTATAAGGTGGTTTGTTCTTGTGGTGCTCCCTATATAGGTGAAATTGGTTGCTTGTTCAACACTAGAATCAAAGAGCATAGTGTTGATATTAGACATGAACGGGTTCTTAGATCTGACCTAGCCGACTGATCCGGTGGACATTTTTTCAGTGAAAATTGAAGTGTCTCATTTTTCTCCAGAATCTGCACCATCAGAAAGAGCTCGACGTTCTGATTCCAACGCAACTTGAACGGAGCGAAAAGGTGTCCGTTTGCGCAAGTTACGGCCAGTCAAACCTTGGGTCAAACTGGAATCAGGGGCGTCCAGAAGGCAAAAAAAAATGGCATCGTCAAAAATCTTCGAAGTTGGCATCATCGCGAAGAGCTCGTCGAGACGATTCCGGCAACATTCGTTTCGTCAAAATCCGACATCGTATGCGAGAGTTATCAGCGGTCAAAGCTCTCGGTTGACTTGGTGACTAGTAGGCACAATGATGACGTCAGCAAGTGGTACGGAATCTGATGTGAACAAACCAGTGTGACATGTGGCATTTGTACGGACCAATCGTAGAGTGACACGTGGCAGTCCGTACGCCCAGTCAGTAGGCCACATCATCGTCTAGTCAGCAGGCCACGTCATCATGACACGTCAGCGTCCACATCAGCATCCGAGTTGGCAGACACGTCATCAGTTTGCACAGTCAGCTCTCTGTCAGCGACACATCAGTTCTTAGTCAGAACTGTCGTCGAATCAAATTTTGCCACGTGGCACCTCCTCGGCATGCCACGTGGCCTTTATCTTCGGCCGGCGGATGGGATGAGTTTGTTGGTTTGTTATAAAAAAATTTCTTTGCTGTTGAGCGGATTCGAACTCTCCACCATCCAGCCGCGAGAATTCCGGTTCACCGTTGCACCAACGCATTCGGGCTTAACTACAAGTGGCGACGGTTTCGTTTTGTTATGAAATGGCCAGAAATTGGCTATAAAAAGCCAGCGGCCGGGGTTGAACCCTCGACCGCCGGTCTAATAAAATGTTTATCCACCACTATGCCATCCGACGGTTTTGGGAAAAGTTGGCATCGGTTGGTTTTAGTGTGTTGTTAACCCGAATGCCTTTAAAATAAACAAAAACTCCCTAATTTAAATTAAATAACAACAAACTATAATCCTTTTAAAGGATTAAATGTAACCTCCAAAACCATAAAGCCCGAAAAGAAGAAAGATTGAAGGGCTCTAAAATATTTTTAAAGATTAATATATGTTAAAAAATGGAGGAGGTTGAAAATATTATGTAAAATAGGGAGATTTTTGAAGATTTTTATGTATTTGGAGAGATAAGGTGGATTTGGGAAATATTTTCAAATCAATTGGTTAAAGGCTAATTTGAGGAAATTTTATGTATTTAAAGGGGGCTTGAGGTGAGAGTAGAAATCAAGTTTTTTTCAGGTGATGAAGTCCTAATGCTGAGGCGTCAAAAGAGAGATCTTGTTGGAGAATTCTTCAGATCATTCTTGCATATCAGAGTGTCGTTACGCTGCCGAATTGCTTGAAGAATGGTGGTGCTATTGTAATCGATTTTGGAGTATAATCGGATCGGTCACTCCATTGGAGAGGGGCCCGGAGACGTAGTCACGTTTGTGACGAACTCCGTTATCAAGCGTTGTTTGCACTTCTCTTCTTCTTCTCTCTCTTTGTGTCTCTCATTTCCTTTCTTTCTGTTATAATCACCTTGTTATTACATTCTTTATGTTATTTCCTTAAGTTAATTTTGTTTTAATTAACTTGAAATAATCATTGTAAAGCATTGTAAAAATTAAACATTTAAATACTGCAATTTAGTCTAGATCCTATACAGATCACCGACCATTCCTCATCTACCAAACACCATATTTTCCTTGAAAACACTCAAATCTTGTTCAAAGAAGACAATTTCTTCAAAAGGAAATTCAAAGAAGCCATCAAAATTAACAGTCACCCCCTAAACCTCAATCGCGATGAAGGATGGAGGTTGATTCAATCATGGAATCCCTTGTTAGCTAGCCTTAGATCCCCCCACCCCCTTCCTCTTTTTAGTGGTTTGTCTCTTCCTTCCCCTCTTGTTTGTAGTGTCTTCCTTCTCTCTCTAGAGTCTTTCCCTCCTTGCCGATGTTTGTGTATTGTTCCTCAGGTGTTGCTCTTTTTCCTGTAGTCTTTTGGTGCTTCTTCCAAGTTGTTTTTTATTCTCTTTCTCTTTGGTTACATAGTTTTGGTTGCAGGTGGGTGTTTTGGTTGGTTTTGCATTATTTTGTATGTAGGTTTGTTTGGTATGCATACAATTGGATACACACACACACATACATTTATTTTTTAGGTTTTTGTATATATGGAGTTGTATATGCATGTCTATGTTTGTGTATTTATGTGTGTGCATTCTTCAATTTTTTGCATGTTTTTGTATATTTATATTTGTTTTCCATGTTTTATTAGTGTATGTATGTGGTTGTGTTTGTAGGGGTTTGGTTTTGCCTATGTATGTATTTTTTTGTATGCATGTTCTTATTTGCTCATTTATAGATGTCTTGGTTTGTATGTTGTGCATGTATGTGTATGTGTATATTTATATATGTGTTGTGTTTGGTATAGGTATGTAGGGTAGTGGTTTTTGTTGGTATTTGGGCTTGTATGTGTTTTTATTCTTGTGTTTGGGTTTGTTTAGGCATGTGTGGTTATATATATTTGTGTGCTTGTATGTGTTTGTGTTTGTTCTTGTTTAAGCATTCTTGTGTTTTTGCATATGTTTTTGTTTATGTATATGGAGGTTTGGGTTTGCTCGTGTATGTTTTTTTTGTGTATTTGTATATTTTGGGTGCATGTCCTTGTTTGTTATTGTGTTTGTTTTTGGTGTGGGTATGTATTTGTTGGCGTAAGAACTAACACCTCTGGAGTGTGAGTTTGTACAAACAGCTATGCACACTACGTAATGAGTGCTCTTCAAATTAGGAGGGGAAGCTCCCTCGTTGTGCTGGAATGCATGAAATAGAAAACTAAACTAATGTCCTATCTTTTTGTTCTTAGCTGGTAGAGGCACAAGGTTAAGAAAACCTAGAACGTTGCAGCTAAGTATTTTCTGGTTTCGCAGATCATGTAACTACAACTAAGCTAACTTCTTTAATATCTATCCAATTTCCTCAAAAAACAGAGCATGAGGAAATGGAGCAGGAATGTATTGTACGATAAACTCCAGGTGCGGGCTCACAACATGAAGGCAAGGTAGGCGCAACTATTTGCTAATCTGGGAAGAAGTTTATTAAAACAAACAAATGAACGGTAAACCTGGTACAGCTTCACAACATGAAGGCAAGGTAGGCACAACTATCTGCTTGGTTGAATGAGTCTACTATAACACACATCATACGATAAGCTTTGAGTACAGTTTCGCAACATGAAGGCAAGGTAGGCGCAACTATTTGCTCTTCTGAATAGGCTTATAATCAACAAAACAAAAGGTAAGCAACTAGGACAGTAGATTGTATAGACGCAACACGCATGCAATAACGATCAAACCAGCAACCCCATTTAACTAAGATCGAATAAACACCATAACAATAACATGAAGGCAAGGTAGGCGCAACAATTTATTATAACAGCAATTACTCTTTGAACAGATACAATAATAGCAATACTACAGGCAAGGTAGGCGCAGCATGTATGCTATCAAGCAAAAGTTAAATTACAAATGAGCTTAAAGCTCTTATTTATAGACTTCAAGGTGTAGGCAACCCTAAAATCACCTTGAGTCAACTAAAGTCTTGCAATGCATGCAAGATCTTATTCCTAAACCCTAATTGAATGAAACTATACAGTTAACTGGGAAACTATCATCAGTTAACTAAAACATCTAATCTAAATGGACAAGGTGCAACATGCACGTCCTTATTGAAAGCAAGTCAACTGGAATGCTATCATCAGTTGACTGAAAGATCTAATCTAAACTCCAAGTGTTTGTAGATATTTCCAAGAAAGACATGGCATGCAATGTGTAACAACCAGTTAACTCGGAAAGAAGCCTCGAGTTTAACTCCTGTGTCTAATGTCTATCTTGGAAAAGGTGGGACGCCTTGAACTGAAGTTCACTGACCCTGATCTCGAGCAAGTAACCCCTCCACGAGGTTAGTGACTGCATCACCATCTAGAGGTCGTCACATGTCTCAACTGTCAATTCACTGCTTCTTAGCAACTCAAGCAAAACTGAAAATCTCTGTATACTTAAACTGGCCCTTCACTGGCTGGTAACTATGGTGGCTTTGTAACTGAAGTGATGGCCACTGTTTCCTCTGCAGCTTGATGCTTCTCACGTTTTTCATGCTTTTCTTTATGGAAGAGTGTTGCATGATGAAACTGCGAACTCTTTGGTTGTGAGAAATACAAATGAACATGCTGCATACACAGAAACCCAATGGTATCAACCCTCTAAACTGGCCTTGGAAGACAATCAGCTATACGAGACATGAAACCATGTGAACTTGAGTGACTACTCTTGTCAACCTTTCCGATGCGCTTGATACAAATCAATGTCAGCTTTTCTGATGAAATCATGAATTAAGACTGACTTGGTCTTGAATTCGTTCTGCGTGAACTACATCCTGAAAAACTCGCCTGTTGACTGTGAACATGGCTATATTCTGACAACTTCTCCAAAAAACCAAAAATCTCTCCTAATGAGGCTAAAAATAGCTTGTCGGAGGGCAATTTTCACAGAAAATTCTGAGACGTGGGTTTTATGTAGAATCAAATTCTAAGATGACCCACAATGTCAGAATTGTGAAAAAATGTGATTTAGGCCCGCATGCAAAAGGTTTTTAGTTGAGATCTGAGGGGCTGTGAGGACATTTTTTCTCGAGAAAATCTGAGATATGGGTTTTGTCCAGAAGATATTTCTAAGACAACCCACAACGTTAGATTCGAAAAATATCGACTTCTACTCCACCATGCAAAGGAATTTCACTTCAGAAAATCAAAGCCTCAAGAACTGATGCTCTGGAACAAATTTTTCTTGAAAATTCTAGCACATGGGTTTTGCTGAGAAAGCAATTCTGAATCAACCCAGATGATTTGTTTTGCCAAAAACGCCAATTCTTCAAACATGTGAGAAAATTTTAAGACGAGAAGATGGAAGAAATCTAGAGAAGAAGAAAGATGTTTTTTAATTTTTATTTATTTATTATCTTCTTCTGTCAAAATCGCCACTCTGCCTTGAATTCTGCTGATGAATCTTGACTTGTACCTGCAAAAGAATATTTTTTATGCCTTCACAACTGACCGCTGAAGAAATTCGCCCAACTCTGGAAAGAATTCACCTCTGCTCAAGCTGGATGAATGAAATGATGAATGCCATGCTTGCATAACTAGAGCAAAATCGTACTACAAAAGCAAGACTGCAAGCTCAAACCCTAACTGTGAAGAAGGAATCCGATTGGCCCTTTACCAGTTGAACTGCTGCTGTCTCTGAGTCTTTAGACTAAAAATAATATTTTAATTTCAAAGCATGCAAAGAACTAAAAGTGGCACCAATATTTATCTTTGAAGAAATTCGTCACTTTTTAATGCCTTGCATGCAAAAATATTATTTTTATCATTTTGCCAAAAATAGCATCTTGTTGTGCTCAACACACTTCCCTGATTCTAAAAAGTCAAATTTTGATCTTTTAGGCTTCCATTTGCAAGAGTTATGAGATTTTTGAGAATCTCCTATTTTGTAGCTGACTGCAAAGTTACAACTGACCATGTTCAACTCTGATTTCTGGATGACTGACTGAGCCTGCGACTGTGCTGAGATATCCACTGCGAAGCCTGCATGACAAGGATGAAATGTCTGCTGGGAACAACAACTGCTAAAATCATCATCTGATACCTTAGAAAATTAGGCGCCTCTGATTAAATTGATGTTTTGACTCCAGACTTGGTCATTTCTTTGTTTTGCCTTTTGATGCTTCAAACTGCCGTTGACGATGAATGATGAACTCCACTGACTAAATAATGGATTCATTGCATGACTAGAAGTATTCTGCATCCAATGACTGTATATGAGGGATTTGAAAATTGTATTAAGAACCCCAAAAGAATGAGCGCCCCTATTCTGTGATAGCTCAAACACCATTTTGACAAAAGTGTGATTTTCATCTGAACACCATACTTTGACCCTTGATACCGGGAACTGGAATGTTTCGATATGCGTGCCGTCTGTCTTGCTGTACAGTTTGGTCAACTTGCAAGAGATGTTCTTGGAGACGACGAAGCCAGAAAATTGCTTTTAAGGCCTCTAAAAGAAAATCGCCTTTTTCAAAGAAAATAATATTCTTACACTTAGTCATTTTTTGAACTGCCTTCAATCAACTCTTCTTTATAGGATTATCATCTTGACCTCGCACGTACGAGCATTCGCCAAATCCCGGAGGCTGTCGGCTAGACTCGTTGGATAGCTTGAGTAATTGCACACAAGTCTTGTGAAGACTGTAATTGCAAATAACCCCGTCTGGCAGGCCTAAAGGAGAATCGCCCCTAGCCTACAGCTGTGCAGCTTTGTGTAGCTACGCTTCACCATCCTCTGTTTTACGTGCTCGGTAGGACCTCTGTCAGAATTACTCAGAATGTCGGATCGTCTTGTGAACGGGTGCACTGCAAAGCTGGACTGAGCTGGAAGAGATCTCAGGAAGACCTCAATTGCAAATTCATCCATCAAACAGGTCTTATTTAGGATCGCCCCTGGGCTACAGGGGAGCAGATTTGCTTTGAATTCATTTCTTCTGACATGTATATTGCCTGCAATTTCCACTTCTAACACTGATAACCGGATTTCTGTACTGGATACGCTTTCGCTTGATAGCTCGTTGAAAAGCTAAACTAATTCTGCAAAGACTGAAACCATCAAAACACACATGCATCTAGATATGGGCCTTCAAAAAGAAAATCGCCCTTGGGCTAGAAGGGAGCGGATTTGCATCTCTAGACTGCCTCCTTGATGAAAACACTCTTCACAACCTCTGCTTCTGTTTTCGTTTGCCGAAGTTCTGTAACTCGAATAATCCTGCTTCATGGCTAATCGGAAAGCTGACTGTAAACTGAACATAATGAATGTATCCTTCATCCAAAACACTCAAATCTTGACCTTCAAATGGAAGGGCGCCCCTGGGCTGCAGGGGAGCGGATTTGTTTTGAGTTCATTGATTTTCACCATTTTATGCTTTGCAAACGTTGTATCCATCCCTGCGGTTGACCATGTCGAAGCGTTGTGACTGCTGAGGTGTGTGGATGACTATACTTCATCATTTTCACATGTACGGACACTATAAAGTTGATTTGCACGTTGATTGCGCAAGTGTCTACTACGTTACATAGTGAAAAGTTCCCAGACTTAGAATATTTTAGCACTTTTTGCCAATCTGAAAATCCCCTCCATCAAAAAGCATTATTTCCAACATCTTTTATCGTAGAGCGTTCCTCTTTGAGTTTCAGGCTTAGATATTGATACCTGGTACTGGCCAACTGCCATTGATGACCCCGAAGATCCTAACTTTTCTCCTGAAAAAGTGAAAACTACCCACCAGCCTTAAACTGACTTTTAACTGAAACTGACTTCACCACTGTGATTGTGATGTGAAATAAGCCAATCAAAATTAATTTCAGCCAATTCTGACAAGTTCCTATTTTTTAGGGTTTCGAGCTAAAAATAGATTTCAGAAACCCTAATTTTCAAAATTTTCAAATTTTGCCAGTATCTTCCTGGCATCACACTGACTAAAAGCCCATACTTTATTTGCCCAAAAACTGAATTTTGACCCCACTTTTACAAGGTTTAGACCATTTTAAGCAAAATGCTTTAATGAAGCAAAAATTTCGGTTTGGGTACAACAGTATTTAGTTGGATTTGTTTGGTTGTTCGTATGTATTTGTTTTGTTTTGTTTATTTGTAGATGTAAATGTATATGTTTGTGCATGTACTTGTATGTGTTTGTTTTTATGGTTGTATAAGTTTATTTATTTACATTTTTTGTTTGTTTGGTTGCAATTGTTGTTTTTAATTTTTTCTTTTATGTCTTTCTTTTTGTTTTCGTCCTTTTGTCTTTTTTAGTCTTTTTTTTTTTAATCTAAATGGAGTTTTCCTTTGGGTTTTTGGGTCTTTGATTTTGTTTGTATTAATATTTTTTTTTATTTGCTTAGGTTTTTGTGTGTTTTGTTGTTTGGTTGGGTTGTTTTTGGTTTTTGGGTGTTTTGTATTTTCATTGTCTTTGTAGTTGTTTTTGGTTGTGTTTGGGATTAAGAGTAGGTTTTTTTTGTTGTTGTTCTTGTTTATATATATAGGTTTCTTTTAAATTTTTCTTTTTTGGTCTTTCCTTGTCTTCTCTTACCTCCTTTTTGTTCATATTTTATTGTTATTATTTTGTTTCAATTTTTGTGGTTTTGGTGGTAGGTTTTTTTATTTGTTTGTGTTGTATTTATTAATTTTTATTTAATTGTTTGGATTTTTCGTTGTGGTTTTGGTTTTTATGTTCTTGTTTAAGTTTTTTGTTTGGTTGTTTGTTTATGCTTGTATTTTTGCTCTTTAATTTTTGTGTTGTTAGGTGTAGATTTTTAAGTTTATTTTTGTTTGCTCTTATTTGTGTTTTTGGTTTTGTAATTATTTGTATTTTTTATAAATAAACACAGATTTATTTTTATTTTTTTAAGTTTGCAAATTTATAAATGTATAAAGATTTATTAAGCTGAATTTGTTTTTAATTTATTGATCTCATCTTCCTTGACCTTCGGGCAGCCTTCTCTTCCCCTTTTTAACTCATTATCCAAACCTCAGTTCTATCTTTGGTGAATTTGAATCAATCATTCCAAAACTATGATCTTTTAAATTGAAGTTACATGTACTTTAATTGTAATATATTTGTTTTAATCTATAATTATATTCTGGATCTTGAGCCCTGCAAACTGGACTTTAGCCCCGATTTGCAAGGGGTAACTTTTATCCAGGACACTGAAACGACACAATGCAGTGGGAAATCAAAGCGCCATTAAAGGAATCTCACAGGGTATGAACAAAAAACAAATGTTGAAAAGGCTCAAGTAATGTTTAAGCAGATGCAAATGGAGGACGTAAAGCAAAATTTCACAACCTTTGGAAGCCTCCTCACCGCGCAGTCAAACTGTTTCAGCAGATGCAATGAACGCGCCTCGAACAATTCAATTTGACAACATGCTCCCAGCCTATACTGCAGCATGGGAGCTTTAGATGAGGTATGGATGTCTGTCAAAGCATGATGTAAGGAAGGCTTTTTGTCAGATATTATAGTTGGAAATGCTCTGGTATACATATATGCAAAATGGGGTCACATGAACAAGGTGTGTGGACCATTTGATAGATTGCAACAAAGTGGCCTCATGGAAACGGTATGGCTGAGGCAGACATAAAGTTGAATTCTGCTTTGACAGTGTCCTGTATGCCTGTCACAAAACAACAGACTTTTATGCAAAATGAGGAACCATGGATAGAGTACGTGAACTGTTTGACATAATGCCTTAAAGAAATGTGGTCTCAGGGGTGCCACATATTTCAAGCATGATCCAGATTTGAAAAAACAATTTTACCCATGGGCTCGGCACTCTTGGTTCTAATCTCGTAGAGGTAACAAAGCACAAGTGAAAAAGTCCCACATTAAGAATAGAGGTACATCATAATCTATATGTCTCTCCAAGTGAAACTGTGCAGCATGACAATGTGCCATCACACAACAACTAATAAACATAAATATCTTTGAACTCTCCTCCTTCAAGTTTACAAATTTGGCCAAAATAGCAGATGGATTGTTTAATAGAATCAAACCTTAGGCTTGGATGAGAGGCAAGAATGTGTTTGAACCTAATTCTATGATACCTAATGTAACAAGTTCAATCATCACAGGACCGTTTGGATTACAACTTGCTACTTATGTTCCTAAAGGAAACGGTCTTTAAAGGGCTTTAGAGCCTACCATGAGTTTGTATGACATAAAATGGAGTGTTCCTGGATGTCTTACCACAGTAACACAATATCATGTGGAATCTTTTTATACAAGAAACCCATTAACAACCAGCAATGTATTCAAGATTGTACCTAGTGCCATAAAAAAGGTTGTGTACAATTATGACATGCCCAAATTGAGTATTGAAAGTATTCTCCCTCCCACAACATCAGGTCTATCAAATGGCACAACATTACATGTAACTCATAGTGGCTCTGCTACCTCTAAGGCAATGAGGACTGCAATTCCTGGGGAGGCATGGGTTATATATTCCAGGTTGTCTGTTTCTGGAATTGTTGATGTTAATGATAAAAATTCATCGAGAAAAATATATACTAGTTTTGGGAGCCATGTTATGTAACTATTCCTAATAGTTACACACTAGTGGAAGGAAGAAATCAAAGTGGGAATTTAATATTGAATTCTAAATCAGGAATAACAGCTCATTTGAAGGAAATCAAACCAAACACTTTCTGCACCTTCATATGTTTTATGAATGAATGTAGCTGATTACAGTTGGCTAGTCCTTGGCCAGATCACCACTCAAGACAGAATTAGTAAAATCATCTCTTAGAGAATACTATGGTGTCAAGGACAGGTCATAAAAGAGGGACCATCAGAGCAGAAGTAAAGAAAGCTTTCAATCAATTGCTTCTCAAAGTGCATAAAGGTCAGTCTAAGAAAAGCCAAATAGAGGCTTCATCTTCATCTCATACGACTGATTCTGATTTTGATACTAATGAGCAATAGTTGAAGTTTGGGAACAAATCACAGTGATTACATATCTTCAAGTCCTCGAAGAAGAACAAGAATGAAGAACATATAGATGACCTTCCCCTAACTGCTGAAAGAGATTGGCACAACAAATCCTTGACCCTTTTTTATGGATAAACAAATTGAACCCATTGCAACATGGTTTCCTGTTGATAAAGCAAACTTAAATCTTTTTCCTATGTCACTTCTCAAGGAAGAAAATTCCAAACATTCACTAGAAACACTTAGAGATGTGTCTGATGTAGATGTGCAGTGTGAAGAAAGTGCTATTGATTCAAATATAAAAAGGATAAAGAGGGGGATGCTCTCATTTTCAAAGAGGAATATGGAAAAGAATTACTTGAGTCAATAGACACATAAACCTTTGCCCAAGGTGCACATATTGAGGGTAAAGGGAATGAAGGAAAAGTAAGTAAATCTATGGGAAAAATAATCAGGGGGATGATCTATGTCTAAAAGTTTATAACTTCTTGAAAATGAAATTAGAGGAACCTTACTCGAATGTTGTGGAAATCACAGGGTACAGATATATGCAACAATGCTTCAAATCGTGCTCAAGGGAACTGTAGATTTGGCAGGGAAGGGTCACCTCTATAGGATACCTGCAAGGAAAGAAAATAAAAGTGTGATATATTGAGAAAAGAAAGTAAAAGTGTGATATGTAGAGAAAAGAATACCTGACAACGTCTAAACATGTTGAGAGAAATATTCAAGAAGATGAGGACAAAATCCTATTGTTGAAAGGAGGATGATTCACCAAACTTTGTGATAGGAATGAATTAAATTCCAATACCAAAGAGCCCAGAGAAGTTGATGTTCCAACTACAATCGATAAGCTAGTTGGGAAGTATTCAACAGAAGAATTTATGCATAAGAATGAATCAAGATGGTTGCTCAAGTTTGCTCAATATCATTTGTTTTGATTAATTGATAATTTCTTATAAATTTAATACTTTGTTGTTATTGACTATAGGGTATTGATATATTTGACATGGTCATCCTAAGTTAGGAAACATTCTTCATAGAGAATGAAGACTATACACAAATAATGTGAATTGTTAAAACAAACGTAGAATTTGGTACTAGTAGAAGACAAAAGTGAATTAAATCTTCAATTGACAAAGAAGTTGAAGCTCTTAGGCATAATAGTTCATATCAAAGTAGAATCAAGTTGTTTTTTTTCTTCAAATGAATTAGGATTCGATGATGAATGAGAAGATGGGCTTGATATGGTACCTATCAAGCTGGTATTAGATAGAAGTTTTAATGTCCAATTGCAAGAGATTGTCTCATGGAATTTTGTATAGGACACTTAAGAAGCATGTACATAAGCATAACATGCATCTACAAGTCAAATTTTGACAAGAATGCACTAGAGGAATAGAATGTAATGGAAATTCCAATGTAAATTTATCTTGTAACTCATTTTAAAGGGTTGAAAATCCACAAATACTCAATTTTGAATATAATAGACCAATTTTTACTCCATTTTTTTTTAGGTTTTCATTTTAACTATGTTTTCCAAACTTTGAATTTGTTTTCTTTCCATAGTTCTATGCATTTAATTCAATGAATGTTAGATGAATATAATATGTGTTTATACCATTGATGCATGGTTAATGGTGAGAAATCGTGTCTGGTAAACCTAAACAATTTTGTGTGAGCTAAAATTTTACATTAATTATGCACATGATTTTTTTTTTCTTTGAAGTTTGCACTATCCTATGCTTGGATTATAAGTAATGGATTCAAAAAAGATTGATTTCTCATTGGATTTGTCCATTTGAAAAATGGTGTGGAAGGATTGAAGATAGGTTCAAATTATTTTTTCATGTCCTCTTTAACCCTTTTCTTGTCCACTTTCCTTTTTGCATTTTTTTGGAATATCAATGTTAGATTAGGTTTAGTTCTAAGTTTTTATGATAAATTTATTTCACATAACACAAAAATGTGAAATGATTTTTTAACTTCCATATGGTAAAACATCCACTTGTCAACATATATTTCATTATTCTAAAGACCAAAACTAAATTCTTATAAATTTGGAAAAAATTACACTTAGGACTCTTTGAAGTCCAAATAAATTCTGATTTTTGAAGAAACTCTACAATTATGTGTTTGAATTATTATTTGGTACAAACTAATGATAGAAAATCACTTGTGGGAAGTCCAAGAAACTAAGATGAAAATCATAAACATATTCAAAAGTGAAATGGAGGGTTTACGCTAGCTAATAGTGATCAACTTATGCTAAGTAGACCTCTTTTTCATGTGGATGACTCTTGATATTCTATATACCCCCTTGACTAGACTTGCCAAAGTGTTTTCCAACTAAGGGATTCTAGTAAACTTCATGAAAGCAATCAATGAACACTTTTGAGGATAGCCACCTTCCAAGTAGGGGAACCTTTATTGTCCCAACTTATTGGTGTGTCAAAACATTAATCAATAGAAATGGTGTTGGAAGAAGGGCACTAAGGTAGAATATTAGGATAGTTCGTAGGTATGAATTATTCTTCTAAATTTTCAACTTACCTTCAAACTTGCTATAATTTATAAGCTCAAAAACAAAAAGAAATTCAAAAATTCAAAAATTCAAAAAAGTATAAAACTTAAAAAAGAAAAAATCAATATAAGTTTATTCACAAAGAAACATGTGTCTATTGTGTTGAGAAATTTGATCAAAATAAAATTTTCCATTGACATGAACAATCTACATGAGATAACATTAGTAGGTGATTTCATTCTAATGGTGAGCCATGTGTGTATACTTGGAGGTTTTTACCTAATCCATGTGAGTGCCTACAATTGGATAGCTAAAGTTTCCTCTAAAAATGGATAGAATTATTTTGAGCATGTCAATATTTGTAAGGATTTGATGATAAAAAAAATAGATTAATCATGAGGTTTTTCCTTTAGTTGTTTGATAACACTTTCTGGGATGCAGCATGTCAATGGTATGCCTATCTCCTACCAAATTTCATTCCTCTATGGGTTGAATTGGAAAATGTATTCTTGAGATAGTTTGGGATTTAAATATAGATACACGAGAATCCTTCATTAAATTTGTATGAGTAAGGAGACAAGTCAATGAGCCTATTTCCTAGTTCAATCAACAATTGTGTTGTGTATTATTAAATGTAAACATTATGCATAGGTCAAGTCAAATTGATTTGTTGAATCATTATTTATGGGGATTAGATCTTCCATTTGCTACATTGATAGGGGATATAGTAGGAGTAATCATAGTGCTAGCTACTTCTCTCATAGGTCTAATCATATCCCAATTGGAACGAAAAATCACATATTGTATCTAAATAAAAAATAGATACTAATCAACCAAACATTAAGATGTATGGAATGCAAATAAGTCAAATGAGAGCTACTACCCTCATTCATGTTTGATGCCACAATAAAATCAACCAGCTCATCAATAATATTTTATATTTTACAATCCTCAATTGAATCAACATGTGCAACCACAAATGATATTGGATTCAAACGATTATAATAGACAAATCAATCAAACCTACTCATTGCTTATTCAAGGCCAAGACGAGTGGATGCCACAACAATATCAGCAAGTTGATGAAAACAAAATTCTTACATTATTTCCTTGGAAACCAATATGAATGTTTATCAAGCTCATGTTGTTGCCCCAATTATTCCACATGAAAATGAAAGAGTAGATCCACTAGAATCTAGTGATGAATATAATAGTGAAATAATCAAACCCATCAATGAAGCTATGAGTTGATGAATAAATGTTCTTACATTATTTCTTTGGAAACTAATATGAATTTTTATCAAGATCACGTTGTTGTCCCAATTATTCCACATGGAAGTGAAAGAGTAGATCCACTAGAATCTAGTGATGAATTTGATGGCTAAATCATCAAAACCACCAATGAAGTTGATACTAAGGAGGGAACAATTGAAAATAATGAAATGAAACTTGACATGAGATATCATAACAATGTAGTGGACCAAAGTAGTGTAATAACAAAGATTTATGCACCTATGCCTGAGTAAGGCAATGACATGAATGCACACAAAGAGAATAATGGCAATACACTAAATATTGAAAAGGATAAATTTCTAGCAAACGACTATAGAGAAGGTCATCAACATAATGATCCTACACCCCAACCACACAAACTAGCCATCCTAAGCTTTGAATTAAATATTCCAAAGGTGATTGATAAATTAAATCACGATATGTCAATTGGATTTTCATGCACTTTTGGAAATAAGTTTGTATGACCAATGTCAATTCAATTATATTTTTAAGCATGGAAAAATCATTTGTCTTGAGGTTATTACAAGGTTGGATATATCTCTCAACAAAATGATGAATTTCATAATTGATAAGAAGGTTGAGTCAAAAAATCTTGAAATTGATAGATGAACATGGTGTTGTTCTACTAAGTGAAGAAGTTCATAAACACATTTAAGCCAACAAAATCGAAGAGAACCATTATTACTAAGGTCCCTCTAATATGACACACAATCTAGTAGTACTAAAACTTCAATAATCAACAAGGTGTGATGTCAATACACTCACAAAAAACTTTGAAAAATAAATTAAAGTTGAAATAAATGATTTTAAGGTGTTGATGTTGAACTTTATGGTAATTATGTTGAAATTTTTGAAGAAAATGATAGAGATGCTTGTGAGCATGAAAACATGCAATTGACAATACTTCTTAAAATACAATGATTTAATGACATATTGATTAAGGAATTAAGCTCAAGAATTTTCTTAAATAGAGAGTCGTGGTTTTCTTGTATCAAAGGAGAAAATGATGGCATCATTGATTTCTTGGTGCTCGTAAGGGGTGATGGTCAAAAACCTAGTGAGTTGATAATAAACAATTCACTTTACTTCAATAAGAATGGAAATGTTGCAGAATTTCATTGTTTAAGTTCACAAAATTAGACTTGCCAATTTCATGTGTATTAATGCTAATATCGTAATATAGAACTAGATGACCTCAATTATAAGCTTGAACATGAAATTTAAAAATGATTTTGGTCAAGAGAGGTAAATGATCCTTCCATAATTAGTTTTAAAATCTATAATAGCCATATGTGGATGATGTATAAAATGATGCTTCTTATTGGATTTTATGATTCATGATAATCCCATGCTTGAATATGTAGAAAATGATGTTAATTATACAAAATATAATATTACTACTAAAATGGATTTACTTGTGTGCTAGAATATTTATGAATTGTTAAAACAAATGCAATATAATTTCTCATCAAAGTTTTGAAATGATGGATTGTGTATGCATTCTAAAGGTCAACAAGAAAATTTAATGGAAAAGTATAAAAATAATTTAAATTTTTGGTTGATTCTAGTATATTTGATATAGTGTTGACTAGTTATTTTGTGTTTTATGTGCATGTACTCAATGATAGTGTTGAGTTGAATGGAGGGACATACCTCATGGAACATAACACACATGATAATAGAAAAAATTATTTGATGGATGACATCATAGTATAGGATATATCTAACCCCTTTTCTCTTTGTCATTCATTTTGATATTTTTATTTTGATGGTAAAATTGATGAAATATTTTTTTATGTTACCTACCATCAAAGTTAATGATAACTTGAACATTGGAAATATAAATCCTCACCTTGATTTAAACTTCAATAATTTTAAGGGTACTTTAGTTGATCAAAAGGGTTTATGTGTTCACATAAGACTAAATAAGAAAACTAAACCCTCTTGTTATTTTGATTATGGGGATTCAAGCTAAAATACATGATTGTGGATAGATCATAAGGATATAAAAATTCATCACCTCTAAATATTTCTTATCAATCATTTGCATTTGGAGTATACTCCAAGGTGGTTCAAAATCTCAATTTTTGAATTTAAAAAAAATATGTAGTGTTTAGGACTACAACCACAAAACTCTTTTTATTGGATAAAATGAAAAAAAAAGGGAGCTTTACTATCTACCTATATAACTAAACTCTCAGACTTACACTAATTGAGTAGGGTAGGAAGTTTTGGTTTGTATTTTTTTGTTTTATCTTATTCTTATTTTCATTTGTTGTTTGATTGTTTATTTTGGTTTCAGTTTCTTTTGATCCATATGTATGTTGTAGACCTATTCATTTATTTATTCTCGTACTATTATCAATTATTTTTTAAATTGACAAGATCATATACAACTAGTAGATTGATCTAGGTACACTCCAAAGATGCTTTCGCCCTAGAAATTGATCTATTAAGGTGGTTAAAGATGTTTTAATGTGAGGAGATGGGGGAATTGTTTTTGCTCTCCACAATATTCCCTTATCTTTTCAATATTGGGGATCCTTTTCCATCATTCTTTTAGTCCTAGCTCTTGTATTCACCTTTCATGTTTTAGTTTGGAAGAAATCAGGTTTATTTATGTCTTAGACATATTATTTAATTTTGAGTCAATATCATCCCTAGATGTATCTTGATCTTTAACATTCTTGGTTAATATTTGGGAGTGATCTAGTCTAATCATCTTTTATCCATACACATCAATTAAACATGACATTTTTAACTTTAGCTTAAGTCGATCCATATTTGTTAATGTAGACACCTAAAAATGTCTAACGCATCACACATTCCTCTAATTCATCATTTTCAGTCATTATCACTTATCACCCTCTTTCATCACTTTTAATTAAATAATTTTCAATTATTTGATTAAACTAACTTATTTTCCTCTATTAATTAAATAATTTTGAATTATTTGATTAATTCATCATATTTCCCTTCAACACCTTTAATTAATTAATTTTTTTAATTTAATTAATTTCAAATATTCCTCTCATGCACAGATAAATAATTGTTTTATTATTTAATTAAATATCATGCAGTCTTCCTTACCTCCCATAATTAAATAATTTCCTAATTATTTAATTATCTAATTTCTCTTCCAAGATTAAATAAATTCTTTAATTTATTTAGTTGCACATTCCCTCCAAAATGGAGTATTTCTTCTTTATTATTCTAAATTCAAATTAAAAAAATATCTCAAAATATCTCCCTAAAAATAAGGAAGTAACTTCAATTAACTAAACTATTCTTCAACATGCATGTCCTCTTGGCTCTCATTCATCCTCAACCCTTGATCTAATATTTCATCCTCAACTGTTGATCTCAAGTCTTGGCAATATATAAAACAAGCATTCATTGATAACTAATCTCCTCCCCAATTTTGATCAAGTCTCTTTAATTTGGAAATCAAAGCTCTCTAATCTTGATCATTCATGTTCTCAAGAATTTGAATTCAAGATCCATAGCACATCATCATCAAGCTTTTGTACAATTGGGTTATGATAAGCATGAGAAAGCCACATATCTTAAGGCATAATCTCACATTTTCAACAATGGAGTAAGGGTTTGGCATTCTTTGGATGAGGTAAAAGTAGGCATAATTTGATTTGTGTTCTTGTTATTTTGATTTTCTTTCATTTGATCTTCGTTAAATCACATCATTGGTAATGGGTATAATTCAATCATTTGTCTTCTTGGGTTTTCATTGATTTAATCTAACCCTCTTGATGTCTTGAGTCATTTTGGTTGATCTTTCCATTATTCCCGTTCACATTTAGTTACTAAGTTTTTGTGTCATTTGTTTCAAATTGACTCATTAAATTATTGAAGGAATCCTACTTGTGTTTGAATTTTAAAAGAGTTTTTCATCTTGGTTTATCTGAAGAACAATTGATTCATCAACATCACAAGTCATCACTCAAGTAATATTTTTGTAAGTCCTCTTAATATTTTAAATCCCTCAACTTTTGGACCTTGTCGCTTTGCTTTTCATGTCACCCAATGGATTTATCAACTTGTATTAATCTCATTGCTTTCTTTCAAGGTGTCACATTTATTAATATGTTGAGGGTTATTCTATTTTGATCCCAATTAGTGGTTTTCACAACCTTACTATCATGTGTGGTGCATTGTCAAGCAAGAGACAATATCATGTGACCCTCAACACTTGATATAATGGAGGCCCTATTTTGCATGTTTAGAATTTTAGGTGTGAGTTTGTAATTTGATATTGTATGTCTAAAGATGTCACTAGGGCATAAAGAAAGTCTCATTCCATCTCTTGGTTGTATTGAACACTTACACCTTGCAAGTTGGTTACATGATTAGATACATTATTCATTTGAAATTAATTCAACACCTAATAGTTTCAAATATTCATTTTCATCGTCTATGTCATGAATATGGCCATCTATAAAGAATATGCCCGAAGTCTAAATATTTTCAGTCTCAGAATACTTAGCCTCCTCACGACCCCCCGATGGTTGACAGAGGCAAGGACCCCATTCCTGGTGAGGTTGTTGGTGTGAAGGGTTTTATTCTTGTTAAGGCTCATAATAGGAATCAAGATCAAAAGAGGACTCTTAAGGAGTGTTAGGAAGGAGATACCTTTAATATATTTGAGGTTCTGAACAATCTCAGTCAAAAGGAGGTGAATCCTAGTATGATGCTTATGGATCTAGCTATTTCAGAAGGGGTTCAAGAGGTATTATCCCAAATTACAACCAGTCTTACCAGGAGGCTGGTGCTTTGCAAATGGAAACGGATCAGAGTTTGGTGGTTCATGGGATGTTTGAGCCTCTTGTGGATTCGAAGATGGGGGAGGGAGAGATCTCTACTCCATTTGTGAAAGTGGGATCTGATTCAATAAAAGGCAACAAGGCTTCTCCTTCGTTGGGTATTCTTCATAAAGACCAAAAGAAAGGGGTTGCTAAGAAGTCTTCCAAAGTTGGGAGAAAGAAGGACTTGGAAAAATAAAGATGATGGGGGAGACTTTGGTGGAGTTTGGCTCTGTTAAGACCTTGGATTCCCATTTTTCTAACCCTTCAAAATGATCGTCCTCTCTTGGAATGTAAGGGGCTTGAATAGTGGCCCTCGACAAAAATTTGTTCGTGAATTGGTGAAAATTCATTCTCCTTATGTTCTTTTTTTTACAAGAGACTAAGTTATATGTTGAAAGTATGAGTGGTTTGCTACCAAAAATGTGGGGGTGGGGTGACTACCAGTGTATTGGGGCTCAGGGTAGTCCAGGGGGTGTGGCTTTCCTATGGAACCCCTTGATGATTCGTCCTCTTTGGTGGATGTCCTCCAAGTCTTCCATCTCTCTAGCTACTTCAAGTCTGGATTCAGGGGGAATGATTCTACTTTCAAACATCTATGCACCTACTAATTTCCTTGGTAAGCAATTATTGTGGTCTCATATTAATTTCATTCAGATCCTTGCTCCTTTTTTACCTTGGATTATTGCGGGTGATTTTAATGTCATTATTGAGTTGGATGAGAAGAAGGGTGGTATTGCGAGATTGGAGCCCTTGGCTTTCCTTCTTCGTGATAACATATCTGCCTTGAATTTGGTTGAAATTAAGCCCCACAATGGTTAGTTTACTTAGAACAATAGGAGAACAGGAGAGAACTGTATTGCTAAGAGACTTGACCGTTTCTTGGTTTCATGTTTCTGGATTGGAGGATGGTGGTCTACTTGCTCTGAGATTTTGGATTGGAGGGGCTCGAATCACTGACCTATTAAGTTATCTACTACTTCAATGTGTGTTTCTTGGTCCCCCCCTTTCAAGTTCCAGCTTATGTGGTTAAGATTTTATTCTCTATAGGAGTATATGGCTGAATGGTGGTAGAGGGGAAGACCTGCTTATGGCACTACTATGTATTCTTTTTCCAAACTACAACAATATGTGAAATATCAACTCAAAAGATGGAACAGGCAGTGTTTTGGAAATATTTTTCATCCTAAGGTTGTTGCTCAATCTGACTTGGATGTCATCACTCAAGAGATAAGGTAGTTTGGTCTTTCTAAGGATTTACTCAAGGAGGAGGCTAGGTCTTTGAAAGCTTTGGAAGAGTGTGAGCTGAGTAAGGAAATTTATTGGAAACAAAAGGCTCGAGTTGAATGGTTACAGGAGGGAGACAAAAGCACTTCTTTATTCTTCAATTCGGTAAAATCCAAGAGACATGGTAATTCTAGGCGTGTTCTTGTGAATGACAGCGGTGAGCATTTATCTTCTTTACATGATAGTCTAGAGAAGCTTCGCAGTTTTTTTCTTTATTATTTAGAGAGGATTCCCAAGATGGTTTGGTGAAAACCATGTTTTGTCTTGTATCCCCTCCTTGGTTACTGGTGAGATGAATGAGCATAATTTGGACCTTATCTCGTTGGAGGAATTGGAGGCTACTATTTTCCAAATGAAGAAAGGAAAAGCTTCGGGCATTGGTGGCTTTTCGGTTGAATTTTATAAAGAATTTTGGGATATCATTAAGCCGGACCTTTTGGAGGTGGTATGTGAGTCTCAGAGGAATAAGTAGATGTTGCGAGCTTTGAACTCTACCTTCCTTTCTCTCATTCCCAAATGTGAGGGGGTGGATCAGTTAAGTCAATTTTGGCCTATTTCGCTTCGTAGTGTGGTTTATAAAATCATCTCCAAGTTGATTGCTGAAAGGTTGAAGTGATGGCTTAGAGGGCTTATCTCTTAGGAACGGAGTAGTTTTTTGGAGGATCAAAAAAATTTAGATGGGGTGGTCATTTCTACTAAAACTATCTAGTTTATGGCATCCTTGAAAGAGAAGTCTATGTTCGTCAAGCTAGATATGGAAAAGGCCTATGATAGAGTTAAGCAGTCCTTCTTGCAAAAAAATATTATTACTTTTGGTTTTGTTGAGGAGTGGGCCTAGTGGGTTATGTGTTGTGTTACTTCCACTTCTTTATCAGTTTTGATTAATGGTGAACCTTCTTCTCTTTTTTGTGCTTATAGAGGCCTTCGTCAAGGGGATCCTCTCTCTCCTTATTTATTTATTCTTCTTGCTAAAGGTTTGGGGAGAGTGGTGAAATGCAATGTGGAGCTGGTTTTGATTCAAGGATACGTGTGGGGAAATGGTTTGCCTCCTCAATCTCACCTGCAGTTTGTGGATGATACTGCCCTGATGGGTATGGCTAAGACCAGAGAAGCTATGAATTTGCGTAAGGCTTTGGATATCTATCTTGTTTCTTTTGGTCAAAGGATTAATGAAGATAAATCTTCCATTTTCTTTTTTAATACTTTGTAGCTTATTCAGCAAAGGATTTCTCGTATCTTGAGGTTTCAGATTGGTTCTCTCCCTTTAACTTATCTTGGCATTCCTATCACTTCCGGTAGTCTTCCTAGGGAGTCATGACAAAATATTTTGGACAAGTTTCATGTGAAGGTTAATCATTAGAATCATAGATGGTTGTCCTTTGTTGGATGTGTTCAACTGCTTAAATCTATGGTGTAGGCTCTTCCTATTTATAGATGCATGCTCCAAGTGGCTCCAGTTGGGTTTGTGAAGGATTTGGATTCTTTGGCTAGACAATTCTTATGGGTCGGAAGCTTGTCCTCTTCTATGTGGAGCTTAGTGAAGTGGGATATTGTGTGTAGCCCGAAGTAGTTTGGGGGTCTTGGATTGTGGCAGTCAACTTGGTTTGGGTTGGCATTGGCTGCAAATATTTATTGGAGGTGGTGTGTGGAACATGATCATATCTATGCCAGGATTTTATCTCACAAGTACCTACTGGGGGTTTTGAAGGAGGAGATTCCCCGATATCCTCTACTGGGGAAAGGTTTTGTGATTTGGGGAATTCTTAAGAAAGGGGTTGTGCTAATCAAGGAGGTCTTATTTTGGATATGTAATAGGGGGTTGAGGCTCTCTTTTGGTCTAACTCTTGGGATGGTTTTCCCCCCATTTTGAGCCAGTATCCTAATTTATTGAATCTTTGCCAGCTTGGAGGTTGATTGGTCAAGGGTGATTTATTTTAAGATTTCTTGTCCATGTGGGTTGATGGAGATGGTCAGGTGGAAGGATTATTATGATTGTCCTATGGTTGGATTGGAGGACGTCTGTGTTGAGCTTCAAAAAAATTTGGTTGGTAGACAATGCAACTTCCTTAGGGATAAGGATTTTCTGGCTTGGAGCCTGAATCTTAAGGGTGCTTTCACTGTGGCTAGTGGGTATTAGGAGTTGTTGTTTCATAAGTTTGGAGGGGTGGAGGTCCCTTGGTGGAAACTATTGATGGTCAAAATAACATAGCAACGTTAAACAAAATATTTCTACTCTATTTCTCCTGAAAAAGATAATTGATCTAAAATCACCTGTCTTCCAAGGTATTTGTAGTTGGTTCTCAACTATGTTGTTTTTGTTTATTATTCCATGTAACTGTAATGTTCAAGGGAATTGCTAGTAAAGGATACAAATTGCATAATGTAACTTATTCTAACGTTTTGGGGGGGTGTAAATAAATAGAAAAAGATAGAACAGAGCGTAGAACAGCAAGTCAAAAATGTAAATTCCTTTCAATTCAGACATAAAAATTTCATAATGAGTATTCCTTTCAAATAACTAAAACCAAAAAATGATACAATCCACAGAACACTTTGTACCACTACATGCATTTATAGTGCTAATTCAGGACGTACAATCATTCATCATCGTCAAATTTGAAACCAAACCAAAATATATTACCAACTCATTACCTAAACTCATAGATCAACAAACATAAAGAACTTGCATTCATAGATAACTCGATGAAATAGTCTCAAATTCAAAGTCTTCTATTGATTTTTATCAAATAAGAAACACTTAGCACAACATTCACTAGCATACGAATGACTATGGTTCATCAACATTACCATTAAAACTAATTCAAAAAATAACATAACTATATTGAAAACTTATAAAAATGTGTCCAAGTATCTTTGCATAAACTGTAAAAAGCTTCTAAAAAACTATAAACTATCCTAGATCTCCTTTAGGTGGCCAATCTTGCTTCAATGAGCCAACCTTTACAAAGTGGAGACAAATTTTGCATATAGACTTGTCTAGCACTAATTCCTCTCATCAAAAATCCAGATCCACAAATCATGGGGTGACTGGGGCAATGTAGGATGAGTGTCCATTTTGATCTTTAGTTGTTGATTGAGGACTCCTTGTCAAAATCTGCGTTCAAAAGGAGAAAGATGGAACTGCTAAGATTTTCAGTTGAACTCATGCCACTTCCCTACAAAATAGGAAAGAGATATGTCCAACAAACTGTGCCTTCTTGATGTTGATCTGGAAAAGGGACATGTGAATTACAACCTTAATCTTGTGTTTTCTACTCCAGAATGTACTCATCATAACTGGTGATCACTTGTTGAAGCACATATGTATTCGGCCCATCTACTCATCTATCTTCAAAATTTATTCTCTTTAGTTCAGCGAAGGAAAAATCTTTCATATCTCCCAGTTTAATGAGCTCCCTTCTGGCAGCCTTTACCTCTTCCTTAACATCCATAAGCATATCCATTATGAGGTCATCACCATCATCCCTTTTTGCATTATCTCTTCAAATATACCACTCCACTTTTCCTTGAGTATATCAAGGAGGAGGCCATCTTCCATAGGGATGTCTTCATTAACAAGTATGGAAATACTTGCTCCCGATTCCTCAACCTACTCATTAAGATCCTTTCTAGCCTATTGCACCTCACTTCTATGGCCAAAAATAAATGAAGACCAGAACTTGATGATGATAATGGTCTTTTCAACAAATTCTGCATTACCTTCCTCGAGGATGGAATGTTCCAATAAAGTTTTCTTGGGCATCTTATTGATGTCTTTCAAATTTCTTGCATGCTCTACATATTCTTCTTCTTGTTTCCCAAGAGTTTCATCATGTGTGACCATGTCATTGATCAACTCTAATGCTCCTTCAAGAGATTTGCAACTTGTACTCTTCTTTAATTAGCTTAATAACTATGAACATGAATTCCTCTACTTAGGGATTGAATATCACAACCAGCAGCCATAATCTGCTAAAGAACCTCATTTAATTATCAACCCAAGGACGTGAACTTGAAATGGGTCAGCACAATATATGCACTAATCACCTTTCCAGACATGCATGATTTCCTAAGATGCTCTATACTAGAATTCCTTTACTGAATAACTTGCTTTGGAAATGGAAACTAAAAGATAAAACTAAACTGCATCTAGTGGTTGCAGGAACAATTGACAGCTCTATGTTTCTGCTAGCTATTTGGAATAGACACATTAATTTCTATGAAAGAAAGTGCAGCTATCCTAACTTACAGAATGAAAGTATAGCAATTCCCTAAGTGTGCCCCCTTAGGTAATGCCAAAAGTAGAAAATAGATTAGGCGAAAAACTTCATAAGCTTTATTGATTCAAGGTAAAACAATACATAGCACGCAATCTCTCTTGATTGTATTTCTGAAATTGAAAAATGTGTTTTACATAGCAATCTTCCAGCCCATTCTCTGAAGGAGAATGGGCTATTTATTGAAAACTAAATCTAACTACTAACTAACCTTCCCTTATAAATCGGGAGGTTTTTATTACATTCAACTAACTTAGCAAAGTGGTGGATAGAAATGAAAGAACTAAGTCAAATCAGTTTATCAATCTTAAAGTGCCATCATCCTGGATTTATGCACCATCAAGATGCCTGAGCTAGATTTTTGAAACACTCCTCTTGTATGGTGGATGAGTTGAAACTAACTCCCTATTCTTCAGCAGCTGAACCAGTCTTCATTGATTTGGTCTTCTACCCACGAGTGGGAATTGAATTCCTTCCTCCAATTGTGGTACTTGAAAAATATTCTACCCGCTATTCCTGAGGTAGAGAGTTAGCTCAACACATTCAGCATTTAAGATGATTCATCATTTTATTTATACATCTATTTAAGAATTAATCTAAAGCAAACATTATTCCAGGCATGGCTGCAGGAAGTTCAACAGTAGAGGTTGTAGGAGGTTTGTCATCACACAAGGTTTACTAAGGAATTCATCAAACTAATAAAACATTTAAAGTAATAACCATGGAAGACTTAGTGTAATATACTTATTACATTAAGCATAAAGAGTTTGTGTTTTATCCCATAATCAGCACCAAATGTTTGTTTTAGCATAATGAAAAAGCATAAAAGTGTTTGTAAAAGTATGATCTAGATGTGCCAAAAACTGGGCTCATCATTCCCCTCAACCGACTATTTGTTGGACCCTTCAGCAAATCTAGCATTTCTTCTCCTAGCAAATTCTCTTAAATTAGCATTCTGCTGCTATCCACACTCTCCATGCTGGAAACTCCAGAAGTGAGCTCGCATCGCCTCTAGCCTTTGCCATCTGTTATCCTCATAACTCCTATTATATATGCAGTTGTCCCCCTGCATAGACAATAATGGCCATAGGAGAATAGGTGGTTGCATAACCAAGGGCAAACAATTCTCCCTTTTTGTCTTAGCATTCCTCATGTATCTCTCTGCCCTTCTGGTTGCTGCATACAAGGTATTAGGAGTGTGTGGTTCTGCTCTTTTTAATTGAAATGGAAGATGTTCCCATCTTGTTTGAATGTGCAGGTTTGTAGCCCCAAGATCATTGTTTATTACCTGGGAATACTGAGAAAATATTTCTTGCCTTAAAGGCTCAATCAATGGCCTAGCTCTTTCATCTCTCCACAATTTTTTCCAATCAAAGTAGATACCCATTCCATTCTTTGATTCATTCCTCACTAATAACGGCATATTGACTTCATCATGTTGATGACTATCAAATTGTTCCCCCCTGCTTATCTCATTGGTGATCCAGGAGATCAAAGCGTTGATATGAATATCGCCAACATAACATAAGGGGTTCCAATCTTTATCCTAGGGTACAGCCAAATTATGTAGATAAAATTCACACAGAAGATTCCTGATGTGCAAAGGTGAATCTCTATATGCCTCATAAAATTCTTCTGGGGTATCTAATGAAGGATTTTTACCTTTCCAGATTCTAATCAGTTGGAAGTTCAAATACAACTCTTTGAGATACATTTCATAAACAGGCGAAGGTGCTTGACACTACATCAGACGTGGAACAATCTCTACCACCTGGTTGAGAGTGTCATTTAAGTTAGCAATTTCTAGATTCTTGTTTTGGATTATTCTTTGTAATCTCTCAATTTCAAGTGCAGAAGTAGTCTGTTGATGCTGAAGTTCTTTAAAACATGCCATCCCTGCAGCAAATTTTATGACATGGAGAGGAGGTCTATGATTATAGCTTACTCCAGGTGATCCCTGTATTTCTTCAGTTACATCCACATTTCTTTGTTCCTCTTCTCCAATTACTTTTGTATTATTTGATGGTTCGAAGTTTTCCTGTCCTGAATTACCTTCTTGTTGCCAACCTTCCTGATCTTCCTGGGCAGCAGGAATCTCATCAATCATGCCAATGTGGTCACCCTCTTCTTCTAATGGAATCACAAATGTTGTTTCTTCCTTCCCAACATTTCCTACTTCTTCCTGTAGTTGTCCAGCCATACTTTCTTGTATCTATTCTACAATGGCAGCCAATTCATCTAGACTCGCTCCTTTAGGTGTACCTACGGTCTCCACAACAACAAGTTTCTCCATTTCTAGTATAGGACTGGAAGGTTTTGAGGTTGGTGGTGCGGCAGGAATAGCATCAAGTGATTGTCGAGCTTCCTATCTCTAGAGTCTAGAACTCCTTCTTATGGGAGTAGGAATTGTCTTATGCTTCTTTGAGGGCTTTGTCGTAGGAACAGAGAGGTTTTCTTTTTGTTTCCTTTTTGCAGGCTTAGGGGTTGCCGCAATGGGTGACTTCCCTTTCTTAACATTGGAAGAAGACTCAGGATTTTTGATAGGGTTTTTTTCAGAAAGAGGAATGTCATCTTGTGAATTGGATGATTCCTGAGTAGGGGACATAGCGACAGAGGTTTGGCCTATGGACTGGGAAGTTCATTGCTTGAAGGTAAGAGGTTCCCCTCTAGGTCCAACATTTTGAATTTTGGGATTAAAATTGACAATGAATTCCTCCCGGGTCATCCCTGATGTATCTTGAACAAATTTTTCAACAAGTAATTTAATAAGGCAGTGGTGGGATACAGAGTTAACCCTACCCTTTCTAAATTCAGCAGCGCTATTAGATAACAAATTGTAAAGGAAGTCGGGAACATTCATCAACAATCCATGGCATAAATGAGACAAAAGTTTGAAGTGATGAGAATGCAGGACTGAAAACCTACCTTCACAAGTTATGTATTTGATTATATATCCCACCCGTGACACCCAGTCCTGCAATAGACTCATCCTTTGTGCACCTTGCTTATCTACCCATAGTGGAGGGTCATTCGGCTGAGTAAACTCTACCTTGGCACTCTTTGCATCCCTTCCTCAAGGAAATGTTTCTCCGACTTGAGGTAATCCCATTATATCTGCAATTCTGTCAATTGATGCATTCACTGTTATACCTCTAAATTTTGCTTCTCCTTCCTGAAATGTCCTTGTAAATTCCTCTACAGTGTCTACATCAAATTTTTCAAGCTTCAGGACGTAATTAAGCCACCCATATTGCCTCAATGGCGGCACATGCAACACATCTTGCAGCAGGATGTTATGATCTGTAGGCTCATGTCGAATCGACTGACCTCCCATCTCCTTAGTTTTCTCTAATCTAATCCTTTAGGCGATGGTCACTTGGATTTTTCCCAAACTTACACAACCAGAACTTCCTACAACCCAACTCTACAGCACTTTCCTCCCCTCAACCAAAATTTTTGAACCCCTCTTCAAAAGATACAGAAAATATAGGAAAAGGAATTCAAACATTAAAGCCTCTTTGAAGGAGAAAGTAATCATAGATGAGTAAAATATGTTTAGGTTCATTATTGCAGGAGGTATGGTGTTCAGTTCATTAATTGGAGATTTCAAATATCTAGAGCTCATGCCAAAATGATAGTGACAATGGACATGATAAGGCCTTGAGGCGGTGGAAACAATGATGTGGCGCAAAGATATAAAATGGGTGACACCCAGTCCTGCGACAGACTCATCCTTTGTGCACCTTGCTTATCTACTCGTAGTGGAGGGTCATTCGACCGAGTAAACTTTGCCCTGGCACTCTTTGCATCCCTTCCTCGAGGAAATGTTTCTCCGACTTGAGGTAATCCCGTTATCTCTGCAATTATGTCAATTGATGCATTCACTGTTATACCTCTAACTTTTGCTTCCCTTCCTGAAATGTCCTTGTAAATTCCTCTGCAATGTCTACATCAATTTTTTCAAGCTTCAGAAAGTAATTAATCCACCCATATTGCCTCAATGGCGGCACATGCAGCACATCCTGCAGCAGGATGTTATGATCTGTAGGCTCATGTCGAATCGACTAACCTCCCATCTCCTTAGTTTTCTGTAATCTAATCCTTTAGGCGATGTTCACGTGGATTTTTCCCAAACTTACACAACCAGAACTTCCTACAACCCAACTCTACAGCACTTTCCTCCCCTCAACCAAAATTTTTGAACCCCTCTTCAAAAGATACAGAAAATATAGGAAAAGGAATTCAAACATTAAAGCCTCTTTGAAGGAGAAAGTAATCATAGATGAGTAAAATATGTTTAGGTTCATTATTGCAGGAGGTATGGTGTTCAATTCATTAATTAGAGATTTCAAATAACTGGAGCTCATGCCAAAATGACAGTGACAATGGATATGAAAAGGCCTTGAGGCAATGATGTGGCGCAAAGATATAAAATGGAAAAACATGCCCAATTGTGCGGAAAGGCCGAAAGGGATGACATCCATATAGGAATGTAGTTTGCATTAATTAATATCGAAATAAATGTAATAAATAAAATAACTAAGCAATCTTAAAGTGAAGTGGAACTCACCTGGATGGTATGGAGAATGACAGGTGGATGAGGTGGCAGAAAGAGTATGAGTGGACGGATTACGAATGGAGTGAGTGAATGGAATGAAGATCCCAGTGGATGACCCCTTTATTATGACAGTTTTATGCACTTTTATGCATGGTCTATGGAATTGAGTGATAACTCTATCCCTTTGGCTGCAGGATCAACTATTTCCTACACAAACTCGAACTGGCTCAGAAATTATTCCTTGTCAATGGGCTTATAGTAGATCTTGAGATGATTCACATTGACTAGTAGCTTGAATCAGACCTCATCAATGGTCCTCAATTGTACAGCACCATTTGTGAATACTTCCTCTATCTCATATGGACCCAACCATCTAGTTTGCAGTTTGCCTTGATTGTCCTTATACCGTGAGTCATATAACAAAGCTCAATCTCTTGTTTTGAATTTATTTTCTTTAATGTATTTATCATGCCATTTTATTCGTTGATTTTGTATTATCTTAGTGTGGTGCAGGGCATTCTTCCGGAGCTCATCCAAGGCATTGAGCTGCATGACTCTTTCCTTTTGTGCAGTTGTTAAGTCCATGTCCATTTCCAATGTTGTTCTTAGAGTCTTATGTTCAAACTCTATTGGGATCACAGTTGTTTTACCATACACCATTTCAAAGGGTGTATATATTGTAGCAGTCTTCCATGTAGTTCGGTAGGCCCATATAGCTTTTGGTAATCTTGCAGCCCAGTCCTTTCTATGCAAATCTACAGTCTTAGTCAGAATGGCCTCTATATCCCTATTGGTGATCTCCACTTGGCCATTAGCCTGTGGATGATAAGGAGTTTATTTTCTGTGCCTTATGTTAAATTCATTGACTAAGGCTGTAATTAGAGTAGAGGTAAATTGTGCCCCTTGATTTGTCATTATTTCCCTAGGGACACCAAATCTGGTGAATATTTCCTCATAAAGGAATTTTGCTACTTTATTATCCCTAGCATGCTTCATAGGTCTAGCTTCGACCCACTTTCTCACATAATCTGTGCATACAAGGATATAAGACTTACCATTTGAAGGCGGATCAACTGGTCCTACAAAATCCAGTCCCCATTTGTCAAAGGGGGTAACAATCACTTGTGGAAATAGAGGCATCTCGTCTAATCTAGTTGGCCTTCCCATCCTTTGGCATCTGTCACATCTCCTGGTGTATTTGGCTGCATCTCTATGCAAGGTTGGCTAGTAGTAGCCAGTATTTAACATTTTCATTGATGTCCTTTTTGCAGCAAAATGACCACCACACGGCTCATCATGACTTGCATGCAGTATATTGTGAGTATCTTCCTCTCATACACATCTCCTCATAACTTGATCTGGCCCTATATAAAACATGCAATCTGCAATCCAGGAAAAGTTAAAACTTTTCTACCAATAATCGCTTTTCTTTAGGGGAGAATTAAGGAGGAATTCTTCCTACAGCAAGATAATTTTCTATATCCGCATACCATGGGTGAATAACCTTGATTGCAAAAAAATGCTCATCAGGAAAGGAATCCTCAATAAGTGCAGAGTCATCTTGTCTTTGAATCCTAGATAGGAAATCAACAACCACATTGGCTTTACCTAGCTTGTCCACAATTGTAATGTCAAATTCCTGTATGAGCAACAACCACCTTGCTAGTCTTCCTATTATTGAGATTTTGTTGATAAGACACCTGATTGTTGCATGATCAGTGTGGACAAATATTTGATAGCCTATTATATAATGCTTGAATTTGTTGAGGGCATAAATTATTCCTAACATTTCTTTTTTTTGTAATAGTGTAGTTGACCTCAGCTCCCTGCAAGTTCTTACTGATGTAATACAGTGCATGTTTGGTTGAACCACCCGTTTGTCCTAAGACAACACCGATAGCATAATCTGACGCATCAGTATGAATATGGAATGGAGGTGACCAATCAGTTCCTTTCAACATAGGTACTTCTGTAAGGGAAATTTTCAGATCAAGGAATGCTCTTTCACATTCCTCTATCCAGGCAAAATCTGCATCTTTCTTCAACAAACTGTATAGAGGGGCTGCTGTTTGACTGAAATATTTGATGAATCTTCTATAGTATCCAGAATGTCCCAAAAATCTTCTTAGTTCCTTTTGTTTGGTAGGAAAGGGAAGATTAGAGATGACTTCAATCTTAGAAGGATCAACCTGTATCCCTGCAGCAAAAATATAGTGACCAAGCACTATTCCCTCTTGCATCATCATGAAGCACTTTTGACTATTTAGTGGCAGGTTATGATCTTCACACCTCTGTAGTACCTTCTTCAAGTTGTCCTGTGCTTCCTCAAATGTTACACCATAAATAGTAAATTCATCCATGTATATCTCCATGCAATCATGTGAGATATCCGAGAAAATACTTATTACAGCTCTCTAGAAAGTTGCAGGTGCATTATAGAGACCGAAAGGCAAAACGGAGGCAAATGCCCCCCAAGGGCATGTAAAAGTAGTATTTTCCTGATCCTCTAGAGCAATCTTGATTTGAATATATCCACTGAAACCATCAAGGAAAGAGAAATACTTTTTCCCTAATAAAATTATACAGTACTTGATCAATGAAGGGAAGAGGAAAGTAATCTTACTTTGTTGCAAAGTTGAGATCCCTATAATCTACACACACAGTCCATTTTCCTCCTTTCTTAGGAACGATAACCAGTGGGGAGACCCATTGGCTATCCAAGATTGGGTAGATAAAGCCAGCTTCCAACATCTTTTGCAATTCTTATTTAACAATTTCTCTCAAGGCTGGGTTGATTCTCCTTTGGGGATGTCTAACAGGTTTGAACTCACTGTTGATGAAAATTCGATGTGTACATAGCTTTGGATCAAGTCCTTTCATGTCACTATAATCCCAGGCAAAATCTGGTTTATGGGTAGTAAGCATTTTGACCATTGATTCTTGTTGCTTGCTGGTAAGTTTATTGTTGATATTCAAGGTTTTTCCTGTAGCTACTTCTACTTGGGAATTCAATTCAAGCATGGATACTTCAAACAGAAGAGGCATGTCTAATTCATGGGGCAATAATGTGTGCAAACAGTTAGTTGTTGCAGGATAATGGGCTGATATGGGCGGAGGGAGAATGGTATGTAAGGTGCATGGACTTTCTTCACAATGAGGGTGTTTGGTACCATAATTATTCAGTAGGACATTGTATAGTATCTCTTCCTCCTCTTGTTGTGCAATGAAAGTATCTCTAGTAATCATCATGAGACTGGCCACCGATTTCACTTCCTCTTCTTCTCCCAAATCAGGCCAAACGACCTATCCAAACTCAAGTTGAGGTTGGGCTGGAGAATAGAGGGTAAGCTTCTTTGTGTTATACCCATCAGATATTGTCATGTTACCAGTCCTACATCCTATATAAGCATCTACAGTGGCTAACCACAACCTTCCTAGAATTACAGGATAACCTCCTAATGATGCTTTTGGAGACAAAATCATAATATCAGCAAGATATTCCCATGAATCTAGGGTGACAACTAAGTCTTCCACTACCCCATCAGGTTTGACAGTTGAACTATCAACAAGTTGCAAGACTATAGGTGTAGGTCTCGGGTCATAAATACTCAGTTTAAGCACAAGGTCTTTGGTCATGACATTGATAGAAGCTCCAAGATCTACTAAAGCATTCTTAATTTAACCCCATTAATATTAATTTCAACAAAAGGGCTGCCAGGGTCTGAATATTTTGGGATAGTAAGCTTCCCTAGTATCAAATCAAAGAGTTGGCCTAAAACATGAATAGTCTAAGGGTCTTTCTTCTTCCTACCCATCTTCTTTAGGCATGCTTCTTTGATGGCCTTGCTATAAATAGGTACTTCCTTAATTTCTTGAAACAAAGGAATTTTTACACATATGTGCTTTAGTTGGTCAAGAATGTCAAAGGTAGGCTCTTCTTGCTTTTTCACAATCTCACCTTCCAACCTTTGTGGGAAAGGAGGTGACGGTATATTGGATACCTTAGGTAATGATGGAATCTGTATTGGCTCATTGGGTTGGACTAGGCCATTGGCATCTTCTTCTTGCTCAATCACCTCAGATGGCAATTATGAGATTATGGGAGGAGATGGTGTCGGAAACGCAATTCCTGAACGTAAGTTGATATTATTCAGGTTGAGAGCATAGGCAAGATGATTATTAGGATCAGCAAAATAAACTTGTTGTTGCTACTGCTGAGGCTTATTATTTGGATTGGGTGTTGCTTGAGCAGGCAGTTGGGTTGGCTTTGGATTCTGGCTTTGATTGGCTACAGGAGGTGGCATAATTGACTATTGTTGGGGTTGTTGCAGGAAACTAGTGGGTGGATTTGACCATTGTTGGCCTCCTCTCCACTGATTAGACTGTTTCCAATTCCCCTGTGGAGGTTGCCACTGATTATTTTGTGGTGATTGCCAGTTTCCTTGTGGGGGTTGTCAATGGTTTTGTTGAGCATTTGGCCAAGGATTATTCCATTGAGGTTGAGAATATGGGCCATAACTTGGAGGGTACTGGTTCTGCCACTGATTATTATATGAACCAAAATTTTGCAAGGGGTCTTGAGGCATACCTTGTCTTGGGGCCCATGGCCTACGCTGAGCAACAAAGAACACTTCTTCCTCTCCTTCAATGGCTTTGAACTCAGTAGGAAGATCTTGCACCTCCAAATTGGCCACTGCTCTGCATCTGCAGTCCTTCTTCCTTTGTTTGTAGTGAGGGTAATATTCAACTAGCATCGCATCAGCTTCATCTTTCTTCCTTCTAGCTTGCATGGTGTCCAGCTGAGTAGCTACATCATTTATAATATCTTGCTTAAAGTCAGACAAAATATTAGAGAGTTCTCCTTTTGATACGCCTGAAACACTTCCTTTTGCAATAGAGGGTTGGAACCCCCTGCCTTTCTTCACATTTTCCCTAGAGTAATTGAGATAGATCTTCTTAATTTCATCCCAATTACTTTGGGTGATATCTCCTCTAGCCATGAGGTCTAGTGCTTCCATGCAGGTATCATTGACTCCTCTTAGAAAGAGAAGTTTTTTATACTCCTCATTTAGCTGGTGCTGAGTGTTTTTTTGCACACTGAACAAAAACCTGGATACATATTCCTCCAAGGTTTCATCCTTCTTTTGTTACATCTTGAAGATGTCATCTCCTCTCATATCATTTCCCCTACAATATTCTTTATACTTTCCTAAGAACAACTCCTTCAATTCATCCCAAGTGGCCGCTACATTTCCCCCTAATCCCATGAACCATTTTAAGGCTGACTCCTTTAAAGTAGAAGGAAATAATTTCATCTTATGGGCTTCAGTAGTATAATCATAACTCCTACATAGGATATCAAACTCAAACAAGAAGGTATGAGGGTCCTCTGTAATAAGGCCATAGAATGTTGGAAGCAATGAGGCAGGGATATTTTTGAGATTATTATTGTCATGCAAGTCAGGGAGTGGGAATGGAAAAGTAGGCCTTGCCATCCTTGGTGGTGGTCTTGGGTTAGCTCCTAGTTGGTAAACGACAAGGGAAAGTGGATTATTATGGGGGTACTGGTTATTGAAAGTGTGCAGGTTATTCAATTGTGTTGTGAGTAAATCAAGATTATCAAGCTCATCAAATAGGTTCAAACTGATCTCCGAGGAAGAAGAAGATGAAGTGACTAGGTCCTGACCAGCATCCAAATATGGTTCTGCTGGGACAATTTCTGGGTTAATCTCTGGGTCGTTTTCTTGGATATCTAAACTTCTAGGAAAGAATCTTTCAAATTGGTCTCTTCTTCAAAGCATACAGTAAGAAGTAAATCTAAACTTATGGAAAAATGTTGGAATAGTGAATTTTGATCTAAACTCTAGGAATAAAACTTCAAGCTACCTACTAGCATGCCCACAATAGGTCTTTAGTTTGACACCGTCCCCGGCAACGGCGCCAAAAATGTAGTGTTCTTTAATCAGCTTAATAACTAGGAACATGAATTCCTCTACTTAGGGATTGAACATCACAACCAGCAACCATAATCTGCTAAAGAACCTCATTTAATTATCAACTAGAGGACGTGAACTTGAAATGGGTCAGCACAATATATGCACTAATCACCTTTCCAGACATGCATGATTTCCTAAGATGCTCTATACTGGAATTCTAATTATTGTAATTACTTTACTGAATAACTTTCTTTGGAAATGGAAACTAAAAGATAAAACTAAACTGCATCTAGTGGCTGCAAGAATAGTTGACAGCTCTGTGTTTCTACCAGCTGTAGGAACAAACACATTAATTTCTATGAAAGAAAGTGCAGCTATCCTAACTTATAGAATGAAAGTATAGGCAATTCCCTAAGTGGGCCCCCTTAGGTAATGCCAAAAGTAGACAATAGATTAGGCGAAAAACTTCATAAGCTTTATTGATTCAAGGTAAAACAATACATAACACGCAATCTCTCTTGATTGTATTTCTGAAACTGAAAAATGTGTTTTACACAACAATCTTCCAACCCATTCTCTGAAGGAGAATGGGCTATTTATTGAAAACTAAATCTAACTACTAACTAACCTTCCCTTATAAATCGAGAGGTTTTTATTACATTCAACTAACTTAGCAAAGCGGTGGATAGAAATGAAAGAACTGAGTCAAATCAGTTTATCAATCTTAAAGTGCCATCATCCTGGATTTATGCACAATCAAGACGCCTGAGCTAGATTTCTAAAACACTCCTCTTGTATGGTGGATGAGTTGAAACTAACTCCCTATTCTTCAGCAGTTGAACTGGTCTTCATTGATTTGGTCTTCTACCTGCGAGTGGGAATTGAATTCCTTCCTCCAATCGTGGTACCTACAAAATATCCTGCCGGCTATTCCTAAGGTAGAGAGTTAGCTCAACGCATTCAGCATTTAAAACGATTCATCATTTTATTTATACATCTATTTAAGCATTAATCTAAAGCAAACATTATTCCAGGTGTGGCTACAAGAAGTTCAACAGTAGAGGCTGCAAGAGGTTTGTCATCACACAAGGTTTACTAAGGCATTCATCAAACTAATAAAAAATTTAAAGTAATAACCATGGAAGACTTAGTGTAATATACTTATTACATTAAGCATAAAGAGTTTGTGTTTTATCCCATAATCAGCACCAAATGTTTGTTTTAGCATAATGAAAAAGCATAAAAGTGTTTGTAAAAGTATGATCTAGATGTGCCAAAAACTGGGCTCATCACAACTTTCCACAAGCAAATCCTCTACTTCTTGATTTAGTCTAGCAATCCATCTGTCCATCATTCCCACCCTATTTCTCAATTCAATCAGGTCATCAGCTTGTTTCTTACTTAAAAAAACTGGTGTCTCTGGAGTAGCAGATTGTGAAGAAACATGAGAAGAGAGATCCTTCAGGAACTTATGCAATTGATCCAACTAGAACTTGAGCTCATCTTTACTTTGTTTATCTTTCATCACCCTTGATTTAGTGGATGACGCTACAATTTCAATGAGATTCATCTGTTGATTCCTCGTTGGTCTTCCCAAATTTATAGTACCCAATTGGTAATCACTCAACTACATGTCTTATTTATCCTTATCAATCATTGGATTAGTGCATTCAACAATAATCTCCCCAGCATCTTTTAACCTAGTGGAATGGAGAACTCTAGACCTTTTCTTTGGCCTCTCCTTTTCCATTTATTTTCTCACATCATCCCAGTTTTGGGGCTGGGGTTGTACTATCTGATTTCTTTCTAGATTAAGTTTAAACCATGTCGGGGCAATAGGGGGAGTTATCACCTCTGTTGAGGAAGATTTAGTAGGAGAGAGGGGTTGCCAAAGCACTGCCTTGGGTTGAGAATCAACTTCTTGTTGTTTCTCCTTTTCTACCTTCTCTCTGGCTAGTTTATTAGCTTCAACTTTTATATGTATTACTTTCTCTACTTTGGCCAATTGTTCCTCTTCCAATCTCTTCTCCTCCAACATCTGATCTCTTTTTTTTTCTAACTCCTCCACCCTTGCCCGTGCCTTGGCTGCTTCTTGGTCAATTTTAGCCTACTCTTCTTCTTCCAATCTCTTCAGCTCGATCTCTTCTTCTTCTTTCTTCCTCTGATCCTCCTCTACTACTTTCAACTTGGCTTCAAGGGATTATTTATCTCTTCTTTGTTGAGCCTTCTCTTCTTTCAACTCATAGATCTTTTGTAACAGAGCTAACTTATCTCTCTCTTCCTTAGCTATTTGCTTTGTTTCCATTTGTTGCAGCAGAAGATCCTCTTTCTCCTTTTTTTGCCTTGCCAACTCTTCAGCCTTTGCTAAAGCTTCTAATTCTTGTTGTTTGGAAATTTCCTTAGCTTCTGCTTTATCATTAGCTTCTCTCTTTGCATTCTCAAACAACTTCCATTGGTCTTTCGGAGTTAACGCATGTTCTTCTTCAACATTTTTAGTAGACATAACTTTAGCAACCTCATCATCAAAAATGTGTATCTTTTGAATCAGTATTTATGTCATGAATTTCAACTTCATGCTCTTTTCCTTTGGATTGTTCATAAAGGCTTCCTGTAGGTATATCCTCAGTTGTTGAGGTTCCAACTTGAGAATAAGTCTCTCCTCCAACTTATGTGGTTTCCTTCTCCTATGCTACATGAATTTCTAGGGCAGGCATTTCTAGATTAGCCTCTCCTCTAGAGTTGGGAGGAAGATACTCCAATTTGTTCTTAGGAGTTGTCTTCCTTTTAGTTCTTTTGTACCCTTGGGTAACTTGTGCTTTCCTCTTCTTCAAACCTTGAGCTTCTGCCTCCTAGAAATTTGCTTGATGTCAATGAATTCTTCCTCATCCCAATTAATGGGGGCTAAGTCCTTGGTGCCAAAATTTTCAGCTTCATACCTAGGATCCAAGGTTACACCATCATCACATAGTGTGTTAGGAATATCTTCCTTCTGTCCAAATTCAATCATCCAGGGAATAGGAAGTCTTTCATAATTTCTCTTTCTCACATCATAATCATCTTGCAAATCCAACCTAAAATCCTCTAGCAAACTGTAGTGTTTCTCAAAAATAGTGGGAAGCAACTTATTCATCCTACGCTTTGGGTCAAAATACTTCCGGGAGGTGTACAATCCCAAATTTAAATAGCTCAATTCATCACACACTGCTTTTGCAGCCACAAGATGAGAACACCAGTATTCTCCCAACTTCATGGGAAATTTGTGACATCCTGTTTTGTGCTTGTTTGCAAATTTGATATTGACTTCCAAGGCTTGGTATACAAATTCCATGAGAATAATTCTATCATTGCAACACCTTGGAAATAGCTGAGGGTGTCCATCAAATCCCACCAACCTGAAGTAGGAGAACTTGGGGTATTAGATATACCAATTTCCCCCCTAAGAAATAAAAGCCATATCATCCCTACTTAGTTTGTATCCAACATCTCCAGTTAATTTATTGATGATGACATAGAGGAATGCATCATTGACCCTTCTCCAATACAGCTTTTATATGTGCAAGTTGAGTTGATCATAATGTTCCTAGGGCCTCTTTTGTCCAGGGGCTTCCCCATTACTCCTACAACATTCAATCCTAGGAAAAGACCCCTTCTTGCAACAACATAAATGACATATGAATTCATAAAGAAGGTTTGTGTTTGATTGAACTTTAGTATTTGGTTGTGCAAGAAGTCTAACAAGATCATCGTCCAATCAAATAATTGTTTTCCACCCAAAATTGTCTCAATAAATGGAAACATCCATTCTTTGAAACATGTGGAATCCCTCTTTCTAAACACTCTAGACAACATCATGATCAAATCGCCTATGTGCTTTTGGAAGTCCTCTCTTTTGGGTTGATTTGGCACTTTAGTTAAGGACTTATTTTCCACCTTTAACCATCTTTTGTCCATGTGAGCCATGTTGGCTTCCTTATGCTTGCTGAAAAATTGCAATGCCTCTACCTCATTTAATAGCTTGGGATTATGAGGGGTAGGCGCATTGCACGTGAGTTTCATCATCTGTGGAGACAAATCAATGATTACATTTCCTTGAAGGTCAACACATTGCCTGGTTTCTTGGCTATAATCCCCTACCGCTGCAATGATAAGTTTTGAGCACTGGACTGGAAGTGGGAAGATCGTGACATGTGCCAATCTAGACTAGACTATTCTCTCAGTCTGTCCAGCCACCTCCTTAGAGAAGGTATCATCCAAAAACTCCTCATAATTCAATGGGCCTAGATTGGTGTTTGTGATATCAGCCAATTCTGAATCCAACTTGCTTGCAATAAGAGTGGGACTTTGATGTTTGTATCTCAAAGTGTATGGAAGTTGCTCCACCTTGATCCTCTTAGGCTTTACTTGTTTTGAACTTTTTGCAATTTGGCCTTCCATTTTTGAAACTTTTGTAGAGGCTCCTGACATTGCTCACTTCTCTAAAACAACCTTAGATTAGATCAATACAAAACATGAAAATTAATATTATAAAATTACCTTCCATTTCACCTTGTCCTTGTTGAGGTATCCTTTTCATACTTAGTAAAATTTACAACTCATCGGAGGTGGACCCAAGAAAGGAATCATCATTGGAAAGCTTCAAGTACTAGCGGGATAGAGGTCGAGATCATCATCGGAACTAGGACTGGGATCATAATCAACATCGGCGTCGGGACCGGAATCGAAATGAAAACCAGACCCAGAATCCATCATTAAAAAAAAGGCGTGAATCCATCATTAATGTGATCATGGGAAGACCAAGCCAACTAGGGCAGAATATTGTAAAGATGACGCACAAACCCTAGTTTGCACAACCCATCAACTCAAGAATTTAGGGCATCAAAAACCTGACATAGAACCCATTGAATCAAACCATGACTAAGACTAGACAGGTCTTTAAATAGGTTTGAAACTTCCAAAAGCCCTCAAGACCTGTCAAAGACAAAACCTTAAACAAAACTAGGGCATGATAGTACAAATACCATCAAAACAAGAAAACGACAGCAGGGCAACCAAAAAAAACAAGAAAAGACAAAAAGAAAACAAAAAAAGGAAGGGAAAGGAAAACCAAAAGAGAAAATGAAAGCAACACAAGAGAATGGGCGAAGATATACGAGAAAGTTCTCTCAAACACGTGAATAACACAATGAAGAACAAGACGAGAAAAAAAACATGAAATGAAGCGAGGAAAACCCACCTACCTCAAACGCTACCAAATAGGATGAAAACTCAATCCAAATCCGCTTGCAGATGGTTGCCCTTGACCAAATCATGCTCCACTTTTCACTTTTCTGTGTTGCTTCACAAAAATAACTTAGGCAATAATAATAATGTGCCTCTTAACCTTGATTAAGGTTTTGAAATCAATTTTGGGCGTGTGGAGGGCCTATAATCAATTTCATTAATGCGGTTGGTCGAGTGCAGGATCAAAGTAGGAATGAGCACATAACAATCATGTAATAGAAGTAAAGTGGAGAGAAGAAAACAAGAAAGCGGGGGCAGGATCAAGATCGGAATTAGTCAGGGAAATTTTGCAAAGTTCTCAGTTTAGTTTTGGTTCCAATTCCGATTCCACCAAAGGATGAAGAAAGTGCAAAGAATGAAAGGGAACAAGAAAAGACAACAAAGTGGGATCGGGACCAAGGGAACTGAGCCCAAAACAAGACAAACAAACAAAAAAAGAAAAGGCAGGGGCAGAGATGGAACGAGAAACGAACTTGTAAGTTTACAAAATTTTGAGTTCAAAATTTGATCCCGTCAAAGTAAAATAACATAGACCAAAGACAAAACACAAGGAAGGAATGAGAGTGGGACCAAGGCCAGGTTTGTCCCAAACGAAACAAAGAGAAACGACAAAAGCATAAGGAAACAAATGAGAGTGGGATCAGGACTAAATCAGGACATGGAACCTTGCAAGTTCTGAATTAAGGTTCGGTTCCACTTCCGCTTCCACTAGTGCAAAAGAAAAAGACAAAGACTTAGGAGAAAAGAATAACTCCTAAGTCCCGAACGAAAACACCAAGGACAAGAAAACAAGGGGGGGCCCATTTTGACCAAAGTTAAGATGGGGTGATTATGCAAGGTGTAATAGAAACATTTGTGGAACAAATTTTCATGGCCAAAGTGTAATTGTTTTGTGTGGAATTTAGCTTGGAATAGATGTTTGACTTGGGATAATCTTCGGAAGCAGGGATTCTAGGGTCCCTCTATTCATGTTTTGTGCGGTTGCAATGAGGAGGATTCTTCCCATTTGTTTTTTCGTTGTTCTTATTCTATGTTTCTCTAGAATTTATGGTGGGGTGTTTGGAAACATCCATATGTTCATGCTTCTTCCCTAGTGGAGTTATGGAGTAGTCTAGGAAGACCTCTTGCCCAAGCCTCTTTCCTCCAGATTGTGTGGTGCATTGGTCCTACGTTCATCGTTTGGAAAATTTGGTTGGAAAGGAATCGTAGGATTTTTTGTGGGGATGGCTTAATGGTTTGATAGGTTTGGCACATAATTTTTGGTATGATCCAGGAGATGGTGGAAGCCAAATGTGAAGTGACTTATCCTTTGGAAATGATTGATGATGATATTACGAATATATTGGGATTGCAGGGGTTGGCTTCTATCTTTGCTTGTGTCAGAAGAGGTAGGCGGGCTAAAAGAAAGTTCAAAAGGTTGGAAGATGGCTACCCCCTCTAGCAGATATTCTGAAAATTAATACGGATGGTTCCTCTAGGGGTAATCTTGGGCCTGCTGGGATTGGTGGAGTTGGAAGAGATTGTACTGGCTTGGTTATTTCCTTTTTCTCCATCCATAAATGGCAATATTTTTAAAAATTTATGGAGGGGTTGGTGATTCTCTCGGCCATTGAGTGTGCATGTGCTTTGGGTTGGCGTAGGATTATTTGTGAATCTGACTCAAAAATTATTGTTAATATGTTGCATGACAAAAAAGTGGTTGAGATTAATTGGTAGTTGGCATTGGTCATTCGACAGATTCTGTAGATGTGCTCTATGTTGGAAATGGTGTCTTTTTCCCACATTTTACGTGAATCGAATAGGTTACTGATTGTTTGGCTAAGTGGGCTTCGGAGCATGTGGATGATTGGAAGGTTGAGGGGTGGGGACAATTATCCATTGATTATTGTCATGAATTAGAGAGGGTCATTGCTAATGATATGGAGGGATAAGGTGTTTGGGGTTGTTTGGATGGTGGTTTTTATCTTGGTTGGATGTACTTGTACTTTCTTTCTTGGGAGCCTATGGGTTCCCTGATTCATATGTAATGTTACTTTTTGGATTTCAATAAAAAAATTACCCCTTTTACAAAATATCATAAAAATAAAAATAAAATAAAATATAATAATAAGATAATAATATTATAATAAAAATATACTAATATATTAGCAGTAATAATAAAAATAAATAAAAAATCTAATAAAAGTATTTATTAAAATTAATTCCTAGAAAATAAAAATATCTCTTCAAAATAAAATAGCTATTAATATAAATATTTCAAATACATCTTAGTTTTAAATTTTTTAAAATTAAATATAGATTCTATATCATTATTTTTTTTTAAAAATCATTACATGGTGATGGTGCTTTTGACACTCCACAATCTCTCAATGTAATTAGTATATTAGAATTTTTTTAATGTTGTAAAACTAAGGAAGGGTACTCCCCTTACAAAATCATACACACAACTAAACAAGAGAAATAAATGAGAAATACAAAAAGAAATACTTTCTCTCTATTATCTTGATGAAGTGAAATCACAATACTCAAAAAATAGCATACTACAGCCACATGGGCCTTCTCATTATAGAAATCTACAAGCCAAAACCATGATCTACACTATGAGAGCTCACTTATGTAACCCTTGTTCTCCATCTTTATCCTAGAAATGTATCTGCCTTAAAATATTTTGGAAGGTGTAACCTATTTTGGTGCCAAAAATTCCACCATCCATTTTCCTTCTCTAGAAGATTAATATTTTTTTTGTATAGTTACAACTTCTCAGGGTCATAACTTTTGATCCGACTATTTGATTTTCAATTGTAATATATCGATTGAAATATTTTTAAGAGATCTACAAAATGCTTTCTCCAAATCTATAAGATCAACACTTTTCAACCTATTTAGGACTTCTAAGGTCCTCAATTTTGAGTTTGAAACTTCATTGAAGAAATTCTTGGGGATGAAAATTTAATATCTTCCAAACGACACAAGATTTGGTAATGATTCTTTCACCAATATTTTTTAATTTTTTAATTTCGCTCCTTGGGGTTAGTTTTCATGTCCATAGGAACCTGAATAGGTTGACTTACTAAAAATAGCAAGTGATTATTTTCTGTTTGTTTCAAACTTTTGACTATCCCAAAGATTGCATGTGTCACCATGGACCCCAAAACAACTATAAAACAAAATGAAAATACAATATTTTTGGGTGATGCAAGATTGCCCTTACACCACTGCTCTTGCATCAAAAACATGGTTATATCATATAGTAATAATAAGATATAATGAGTTAATTTGTAATAAAGTGTTACAATAGATTCTAAGAATTAGCTTTTTTATGGCTACTTTTTATGATCATGGGTACTAGAATAACTATTTTTTAATTAATTTTCAAAGGTTTTATTTAATAATTATATATAAAAATTTAAAAATTATCAATTTATAAATGATGAAATATAAAATATCAATCTTGAATATAACTAAATAATTAACTTGTATTTGCATGATGGTCCTCATCAACAAAGTTAAGTGGTACATAAAGTTAAATTAAGTGCGGAAAGGAAGAACCAATAACAAACCTACCATGAAGTCAAAGTGAGTGAGGAATGAGAGAATAAGAGATAATAAAGTAATTCAATATCTAATATGATGAATTATACATAGAAAACATGAATGGCGTGCCCATAACAAGATACTATTCAGAAAAATAGAGGAAAATAATGTTAATTAGAATTACTTTATTGTGAGGCCATAAAGATGGTCAACTCCTTTTTAGCATATATATTTTACAAAAGGATTCAATCTTCTTTAAGAATTATCTACTCTCTTGAGATCTAATTGAAAATACTTCCTCCAACATAATCTACAAATCTTCAAGAACAAAATCAAGACAAAGATCAATTTGATAGGTGAAAAGAAACGAAGAAGCATGTTCAAGATCAATAACCCACAACGATGTTGACAACATCATTGACATAGATTATCAATGGCCTAGGTCCAAAATAACACACCCAAAATAGCAGTCTACATTTTAAAGGAAAAAATGGCATGAAAGAAATATAGCTTACAAGTCATTATACTTCCTAAGAGACAATTGTTGAGAATGGGTTTGATACCATGTTCTTTCAATCCAAACAAAGAAGCATAAAGGTAACATAAAGACCAAAACTATAGTAAGATAATTATGTGGGGTACATCATGAACTCAAAACTAATTACTTTATCTCCCAAACTCAACAAGATGTCAACCACCAAAGCCCCTAAGTAACACAATGAATTTCTCAAGTATAACCATAATTAAGACCACTCAAGCCCTATGAATTTCCTCATGAGGTAATTGAACCACTTAATAGACCATATAACACACCTTCTCCTGATGTTTTAACTGTTCAACCTCCAAAATACATATATACATGATGGGTGATCCCACAATGCTGGTTTACAATTTCTGGGAGATTCTATTTTTTGTTGAAATCACATATTTTTACAAAATATAATTATTTAAGCCTTAAAAAGTTCCATTTTAAGGATTCTGATTTGACCTTTGCTTGCTAAGGGTCTCTTTATTCATATGGTCCAACCCCACCAAAGGCCAATATGGTCAGTGCCATATTCCTAAGCCAAAATGTATCCACTAAACTGTATATTTGTTTGATTTAACTCAAAATTTACAACTGCTTTCAATATCCATATTTCTTTGGCCATTTGTGTCTTCACCCAATTTATTTTTCCGATGTCTTTCAAAGCACATCCAAAACATACAAATGTTTATATGTTATCACCACACATTACTTGCATTATGCAAGTCTTTTTCAGAGGAAGAATTCCTCAAACCAATGCAAACCGAATATGCTAGCTATTTCATTTTGTGAAATATCCTTCCCAGATGTATGAATAGATTTTACAACCATCCATAGTTTAAAATACATCAAAAAAAGATTGCACACAACATGAAATCTAAAAATTTATTTGGAAGTGCTCTTGATCAACAAACTAGCTAACTTACAAGCACAAGTTGAATCTATAACAATTTGCACAAAACTAGAAGGTCCAACCTTTTCTACCTCAAAAGCTAAAATTGTTAATCAATGGAGTAAGAACCCATTCCATAGCCCAACTATTCGATTCCAGTCCTGCAGCACCACCGATAGCATTTGAACCAGAGCTAGTTGATCTAGTCGAGTCCGGTGATCTTGTTGAGACCATTGAGGAACCAGTTACTCCATAGCTAGCAGTTTTTGAATGTAGGTTTTTCACCGAAAATCAAGCTCTTTGTTATGCACATATGGAAAAATAGCAGATTATCAAAAAAAAATTTAAAAAAAAAATCAGTGCAGTAGATATTGAAAAACTTGATCCAACAAAAAAAAATTGAATTTCGATACATACAAAAAAAATTATGTTGTATACAACCTGCTTATGTCTGAATTGTAATTGGTTTAACCTCGAAACTTGATTAAGGAAAAAATATTCAATAAAACACTATGAAACTAAATGAAAGCACTAGATATCGTAGTTACAAATCTAAATTCAAAAAAAATAGAATTTTATCCTTCATGGAAAAAAAATTATGTTGTATACGGTGAGCGTCACTCCTTAAAAATGGTGTTTACTGAAAAAAACTAGTTTTCAAAGGAGATAGAAAAAAAAGTGCAATTTGATTCCAAAATTTTTGAAAAAAAATATATTTAGAATTTGCAAAAAAAATGTCACAAATCACTAGTTTGCATCATCTCCAAATTCCTCACAGTTTAGCCGCTATAGGTGCTCGACAGTGAAGATTTAGTTAGAAAAAACCAGCTCAGTGTCCAATTTGGCCAAAAATTGTAAACCAGTTCCTCAAAGGTATTTAAAAATTGGATAGAACCCCGCTAGTTTACAATTCATTATTCCTCAAACTATGAGGGATAAACATTCATATTTTTTCATTGAAAGGGAAATAAGCATTTTCTCACATGAAGAAAAGAATATTGAAGGAGCCTCATTATGCACTTCAATTCATTTTAATGGAAATCACTATGAAATGGTAGCCCTTGGATTGTCAAGCAGAGGTATTCAAATAAAACCTAAAGTTTAATGTTTAAGTGACCCTAAAGCATTTACGTATATGTTCAACAAAACATGCAGAAAGAGACATTTATAATTTGAAAATTTCACAGTAAGGAGACTTTAGGGTCACTTAAACATTAAATTTTATGAGGACTCCAATAAAATGAAACACGATGTTGAGTCCTCATAAATTCTAGAAGTGGAATGCAAGAAAAATTTAATTTTTTAAGCTTAAAATAAGAACCCATTAACAAAGCAGCGAACTGTACTAGTAAACTTTTCCATGTAAAAATAAAATTATGCTAGGCCTCTTAGACACAAATAAAGTACTATGTGAAAACTGGTATAGAACCACAATTGGTAGGTGTAACCTTAAATTCCACAACCTTTTCTATCATTCTTCCACTTGTGCCAAAATGGGAGCTTGGGAATAAGGTGTGTACATCTATCAAGGCATAAAGGATATGAGATTTCTTATCATATGTTGTAGTTGCAAGAGTGACATTTGAAATGCATGCAATGTTTGGAGAAAAAAAGGCACAAATTGTTTGAAAAAATGCCTCAACGAGATGTCATCTCATGGAATGCGAAGATTGCATGATATCCACGAAATGCATTCGTTGATAATGTTTTTATAAACTTTCAAGAAAATGCATATGTTTGGTGTAAACCCAATTCTACAACCTTTCCCAGCATCCCCCCTGCCTATTCTGAAATAGGGGTTTTGGAGCAAGGCATGGGAATCCATTGAAAGCATAAATATTTCAAGTGCTTAAGTAGACATCCAACAAAATGTGGAGAAATAAACAAGGAACATGAACCATTTGGGAAAATGCAACTGGTAAGTGTAATGACATATCAACTATGGAAACAACCACATATTTAAAAACACAATATCAGTGCCCTCATTTAACAGATAACAACAAAATTATTTTGTAATGAAATATAACAGAACAATGAAATGATTTAGCTACTTAAAGGCTCGAGATAAACTAAAACGAAATCACTAAACCCATGACCAGAAAACTACCTCACGATTTCGCATAAATTCTGTCCTTGGGGGGATTCGCTTGTGCTTCCCAGATTCTTAACATTCCCAAAAAATTCCTCAAGGTACTGACAATCTGATTCTAGAGCTAAATTCTCCTCCATTTGAATCTTGGATAATGTAGCACGTTCTCTCTCCTCATTCCTAGTTTTGTAGTTATCCAAGGATACTTTAATGTTTCTTTGAGCTTCCTCACTTAGCTCATTCTAATGAAAGATTGTTGGTAATTGTTGTCATTGATGTCAAAATTTGAGGAGCTTTGTGTAAGATTTTTGGTTTTCATGTCAACATTGATTCTTGGTTATCTTTGATGTCAACACTTGATGAAAATTGTTATATGTTTGGCAGTGGTTGATGAGTTTTTTGTTAGTACCTGATGACAACACTTCGTGAATTGTTAGTGGTTGACATTGTTGTTAACACTTAAGAAGTAAGGGAGATTGTTGGAATTTGATGTCCTTGATGTTAAGTACTCGGTGAGAGATTGATGTAGTGTTTGTTTCGTAGCATTTGTTGTCATTGTTGGATAAAATTCAGATTGGGTTAACATTGATGTATGGAGATGCCTTGTTGAATTCATGGTTGGATGTCATGCCTTAACTAATGTTGTTGTTGAAGTTCATGGTTGGATGCCATGTCTGATCTAATAGTATTCAAAGAAGTATTGAGCATAGTCTCTATTAGCAGAGTTGGTTTCATAATGATATATTAAGATGAGGATTAGAAGCATTACAAGTATTGTTCACAGTGGAGAGATATTGTTAAAGCTCTACAATGTGTCTTATGCTCGCTCCTGATGTTCCAAATGAAGCATGTGTTTCTAAGAGAAATTTTTGGCCTCTGCAAGTTTCTTAAGTAGTTATGTTCCTAGAAGTTGCATTAAATTATGTTTCATAGAATGCTTTACATTCCTTCGCTATTGAAGATATGGTATTATAGTTTAGGATTCAAAGTTAGTGTTTTATGAATGTTGCAATCCTATCTTTTTAGGTCACCAATTTTGTCGAGGATATTTTTATGAATTACAAAAGGTTGGCAGTGTTCTTGGTTATAGAACTAGTTTGGGAAATGCTCCACATTTATCCACATTGATTTATCTACTCCTATGGCTTGGTGAATGTATTCTCAATGTATGTTCAGTATCTTAGTTCCAATTTCATGTGTTGAACTGGTCCACAAGTTTATTTGTTAATGTTATACTTCATGATTGAGCATTTTATGTTTCTGAGATGAAGTATTATTTTTCTGTTTGGTTTGTGGTGGTTTCTAGTGGCATGGTAGTACGAAGAAGTTGTAGGAAGTGTTGTTGGATATTCATGGAACATCCCCATATGATCCACACATTAGTGATGGGCATCTTTGGTGTTGTATTATGTCTTGAGTTAGATTTATGGATTATTTGTGGATATTTGGCTAACAAGGCTTGTTCTTTTACTTATGCCACATTCTTGAGGGTTTGTGCGAGTATTTGAATATGTTTTATGATAGATTTGGGTCCTAACCTATCTTGGTTAGAACCGCCTTGAGAAAATTTAGTTAGAAGTATATTTTTGGGCTAGTTGGTTTTGTGCTTTATGTTTTATCTACACATTTCATTGATGCCAACTTATGTTGATGTGCACCAGTGTGTGAATTGATTTGGATCACATTGGAATATGTAATTGTATAGGAGAAAATTTGTACCCCTGATGCAAATTCCCATTTCACATACCCTCACCTTATAAAATCAAATCTGAAGGCGAAATTCCACATCACCCAACTACCTTCCATCCACTTGGCATCTTTCCTTTGTGTCGGTGAGAATATTTGTCAGGGATACACACACGAAATGTAGACGTCCATGCAAAATGCTACCATCCCTGATGGATTCCTACATCTGAATTTTCCAAGGGCATTACACACCTGATTGGGGTCAAATTGTAACATCCCTCTTTGATCAACCCACCCCGAAAATGGCAGATTCTTCCCATCCCACCTTCAAATTCATCGATTCTCACTTCATTTCATCTCTTAGAAATTCAATCTCACTCTCTAGCATATAATTCTCTCTCAAGCATCACTTTCAACACTCCACTTCAGCATCAGGAACACTCCATCAACTCCACATTGCAAGTGTGAAGAAATCCATAGAAGCATGGGCTTGCAGTCTTGTGAGACCTTCCTTCATCACGGTTGTGGTTGTGGTGACTTTGCCAAGTTCATAACTCCTCCATTGGCTAGTGAGATTTTGGATGGAGGTGGTAACATTTCAATCCTCTCCTTTGTGATTTAATTGAGTAGCATAATATTGTTTTGTAGTGCTTATTAATTTATTTCCTATATCACATATTCTACTTCATTGCTTTTTGGTTGTCTGTGGAGGTGGAAACACTAAAATGGGGGTCTAATTGAGGCACACCCCTATACAACCCCAAAAAATTTCCCCTCTTTCTTATGTAGGTGAATGTGCATTTGGAGCTAGCTGACGAGTTGGTGCTTTTGTGAGATCATATTGTCACCCTAGCTTTCATTTATTTGCATTATCATTTTAGTATCTATTTCATATACTTTATCATTATGTTTTTACCAGTGAAACCAACTTACTAGGTTGTTAGTTATTTTTTAGGCATTATGTACTATGTTTACTATTTTTTGACTATACGGACACCGACGTGCCGCATTGTCATCCCAAAACTGCATTGTCATCCTCAGACAAAGAGTTTTCTGAGACACAGTACCGACTCTAGAAACCAGCTCACTTGGCCCAAACCTAAGTTTAGGGTTTGTAGAGTGGTAGTAAATTATAGTGCTCATCATTCTCGATCCTTATCCCAAGGAATATTTTAGAGTGAGGTGATTTAGAGCAACCCTCTGCTCTCAGCTCTTTGTGACCTAGAGCTTGGTGTGGTTGGTCCCCCTCTCTTACATTTTTGGTGAACCATTTTGGTTTCATCCTATGATACTAAAAGCTCATTTTCTCTTGTTCTAGATGCGTTGTAGGTGTGAGTGTTGTGAGGCCCTCTCCTTACAACCCAACCTATGACCCCTAGTAGGCGTAGTAAAAAGGTTTTATATGTGTTATGTAGCAAAACCTTAGTTAGGTCACTGTCTGAATGTGAACCTTTGGGGGGCTTTGTGAGAGGGTCGTTTAGTGCATGTGATGGCCTCTTTCCTGCATTTACCTATCCCCTCTGAGCATCCTATGGGTAGTGGTCCAAGTATAACCTTCACCTCGCAGGACCTACCGATGGGTTTCAATAGAGAACCATCTCCTCTTTATATCCCTATGTGAATCAATGGGAGCATTGTAGCAGGTGTTCTTATTGATCTAATGTCTCAAGTAAATAGCATAACTGAGGAGATTATGTTAATTAACTTCCTACAAAAATATGGTTATAATGCACCTATGAGCACCATCCGTACACATAACGTACTTTTTGTACCTCCCCTTGGTAGTATCATTTTTCAGTCCTTGTTGGACCTAAGTCCGTAAATCTATTGTTTGACATAATCTCAGGGTATGAACTCTTCAGAGTGAAGTTGGGTATCCCTTGGCTAGTAACTATGAACATAATTCCCTCGGTTGTGCACAAATGTTTGAAGTTTATTCATGGGGGTTCACTGCATGTGATTCATGACACTGGTTATAAACCACCAATCGCTCATGATAGCTATTCCTTATATCACTTTTGGCTTGCACTTTTTGGTCCTCTCTTGCCTAGGAAGGACCTCTTGTACTAGACATATCAAAAGTACAAGAAAGGGTGCTTGACGCCTAAGGTGAGGTACCCTCCATCTCCTTATGATGTCTTGCATAGGGCCTGCTTAAAAGTTGATAGTGATGCTACCAAAGCAAGTAGAAGAGAGGAAGAGAAGTGCTCTCAAAGCCCCTCTCCCTCCTCTTCTATCTTCCAGCCTAATGCTTCCTCTCACCCTAATGCGGTACCCTCAGATTTTGTTTTGCACCTACGAGAGAATCCTATGGTGCCCACTTGGCGAAAGCCAAAGCATCTCATGTTTGAACTTCATGTTTTTCCCATGGTCCTAGGCTTGTTCAATATGATATAAGAAAGGATTCCGTAGGGAATCCTTTATGTCTCAGCCTTTACGGCCTCCCACCAGTTTTTCTCCAAAAGTAGTAAACGGGAATAGGCCCATTGTCAAGGAACTAGAACTGACTCCCCCCATTATTTCTCAATCTACTTCTCTTGCTCCCATTCATGAGCCTATCCCTCTATCGAAAATGACTATAGTGTACACCCCTGTGGCTGAGCAAGAGCCTTCCATCCCTTCGTAACTCTCGACCTCTAGCTCAAAAAATCACAGAAACCGCCTTACGTGTGAGCACAAGTGTCGACAAAAGGCTATGGCGACTAAGCAGGATGCTTTGCAGAAGAAGGAAGAGGAAACAACTTCCCCTATATCAGGGTCTCCTATTGTGGCCTCCTCTCTCCTCCCCTCTACTTCCGCTCAATCGAGTCTAGTCTCACTTTCAGCTCCTATTGTGGATGTGAACACGCTTGACCCCAAAAAGGTGTAGGTGTTTATCTCCCCTTCGACTGATCCACCCTTGTTGATGTCCCTTATAGACATCCCGCCATTTCTTAAACCTATGGACATGTTGAATACCTCGGTGGTGTTCGTTGCAGTTTTCTCCTCCTCCTCTTCTATGCCTCTTGCCTCATCTGTGGGGATTTCACATCCCCCAATGAAGCAAAAGGTGGAGGTTGTCCCTTCTAGCAATGGAGGGCATAAGAGCATCCCACCTTCTCCAAAAGGTGGTCCTACGCTATCTTGTTTTGTCCTAGTGACGGAGCCAACTCTAGCTTCTCCTGAGTTTGTCACCACTCTCAAGATGCTCAATGAGCCAAATGGTGAATCTCCAGCGTCATCCTCTCCGTCTGTTAAGATACAACATGGTACTCCTATAAAGTGCATTTTCATCTCTTTAGATGAAGTTCCATCCTTATCGGTGATCGCGAAATCGTTGACCATAGCTCCATAAGAGTCGAGCAAGGAAGACCTTGTGGGGCTTCTTCCTTAGCCCTTATTGTGGGAGGGTCGAAAGCTCCTCCCCCTAATATTCCACCACTGCAAGCTCTTCCACCTTCCCCTTATAATGATCTAGATTGGTAAGCGGATGACCTTTTGGTTGATGAGTGTTAGGGGGAGGCCTCTTCTTTATCTCTAGATTAGAGGTGTGTGTGTAATGTGTTCCCCCGTACATGTGATATGTGTCCCTGGATGACCCTTGTAACCCTTGTTGGTGCTTGGATACAGGAGTGATTTTGTGTCGTGAGATTTCTTCTATTTGTATCATCATTCTTCCATGTTTGTGTTTGATTTTTGGCAAATTGGGGATGATGCAAAGTGTTGGGGGAAGTTAGGCTTCCCTTCCATGTTGACCAATTTTTTATTTTTACTTTGTTTTCCATGTATTATTCCTAATCTTGTGGGGATTGATGATCTTTCACCTTGCACCGTGGTTACCTATTATTTGTAAATGCATGAGAAGATCTGACCCCACAAAACCAAATCCCCCTATTTCCTATATTTGTGATTATTTCTCTTTTTCTCTTTGCTTATCTTTCTCTCTTCTTTTCTTGAGTTGTCCCTCTTATGTGTGACAATGTCTCTAATTTTCAAAAAATGCATTAGTTTCCAATGGATATTTTCTCGAAAACCTTTAAAAACTTTTTCAAGAAAATCACATTCTTGACTTGGACACCTAACAGAACGTGTTTCCTTCATCATGGGTTCAAAAAGAAAGAACTTGAAAACTTCCCTCTAAGGTGGGAGCAGCTTTGACCTTCCCCTCGCAAGGGAGCATTTTCTTCATTTTGAATTCCTTGATGATGAATTGATCTCTCTTGCACTTTCAAATAGCATGACCCTTGAGTGGACCCCTCTTCACGTCGAGTTCTCGAGGGACCCCTTTAAAAACCTTCCAATTTGTCAATGGTTTGTGTGACTGTCCACTTGATTTCCTGCATGGCTGCTTTTTGTTTCTTGACATTTTTTGTCTACGGATTAACATGTCACTTCATAGATGCCTATGAAGCCACTTTCTGACTCTGTGGAACCCTCTTTCATCGGGTTTCCTCCATTTGAGAGATCTTGGGGGATTCCTCCTTGCAGGTCTACGGGCTTGTAAGGCGCAAGCTTCATCAGGTTTCCTCCATGTGAGAGATCTTGGGAGATGCCTCCTTGCAGGTATGTGGGCTTGTAAGGTACTTGCTTCATCGAGTTTCCTCCATGTGAGAGATCTTGGGGGATGCCTCATTGTAGGTTGATGGGATTGTAAGGCACTTGCTTCACGGGGCTTCCTTCATGTGAGAGATCTTGGGGGTTGCCTCCTTGCAGGTTTGTAGGCCTTTAAGACACTTTCATCCTGCAGGATTTGTCCATCGTTGGTTTGAGTGCCTTCGATGTGCAGCTTCATAGTTCTACGAGGCTATAGAATCTTTTGTTTGAAGCTCTTCAAGGAGATTACATGTGGAGTCCTTTGTCTATCCTGTTCTTTCAAGCTTGACAAATCATGGTCTAATTCCTCGATGGTTCAGGTATAAATTTCTAACACTACTAACTCTTAAATCTACTTTACAGAAGCAATCATAAGTATTTGTGCTCGCTAAAGTGGGAGAAAAATGTATAGGAGTGAATTTTCACCCCTTACACAAATTCACCTTTCACATACCCTCCAAATTCGAAGGAAAATTTCCACATCACCCAACTAACTTCCATCCACTTGGCATATGTCCTTTGTGCCAGTGAGAGAATATTTTTCGAGAACACGTGAGTAGCGTGCAAATTTCCACACAACACACTATCATCCCTAATGGATTCCTACATTTGAAGTTGGAAGAGGTGTTACACACTCGATTGGGGTTGAATTGTAATGTCCCTCTTCAACCAACCAACCCCAAAAAAGGCAGATTCTTCCTATCCCACCTTCAAATTCATCCATTCTCACTTCATTTCATCTCTTAGTAATTCAATCTCAATCTCTAGCATCTCATTCACTCTCAAGCAACACTTTCAACACTCCATTGCAACAATAGCACTCCATCAAATCCACATTGCAAGTGTGAATCAATCCATAAAAGCGTGGGCTTGGTGTCTTGTGAGACCTTCCTTCATCATGGTTGCGGTTGGAGTGACTTTTTCAAGTCCATAACTCCTCCATTGGCTAGTGAGCTTTTGGATGGAGGTGGTAATGTTTCACTCCTCTCCTTTGTGATTTGATTGAGTAGCATAATATTTTTTTGTAGTACTTTTTTCTTTCTTTCCTTTATCACATATTCTACTTCATTTCTTTTTGGCTATCTGTGGAGGTGGAAACACCAAAATGTGGGTCTGACAGAGGAAGGCCCCTATACAGCCCCAAAAAATTTCCCCTCTTTCTTGTGTGTAGGTGAATGTGATTTTGGAGCTAGCTGGCGAACTAGCGCTTCTATAAGATCATATTCATCACCCTATCTTTCATTTATTTTCTTTATCATTTTAGTATCTATTTCTTATACTTTATTATTATGTTTTTACTATCGAAGCCAACTTGCTAGGTTGTTAGTTAGTTTTTAGGCAGTCTGTATTGTGTTTACTATTTTTTGACCGTACGAATGCCAGCTCACCCGAGAGATGTCGATGCACCGCATTGTCATCCTAGAACTACATAGTCATCCTTGGATAGAGAGTTGTCAGAGACATAGTACCGATTTCAGAAACTAGCTCACCTATCCCAAACCTAAGTTTAGGGTCTATAGAGTGGTAGAAGTGCATTATAGTGCTCATCATTCTCGATAATTACCCTAAGGAATCTTTTAGAGTGGGGTAAATTAGGGCAGCCCTTCACTCTCGGCTCTTCATGACCTGGAGCCTTGGTGTGGTTGGTCCTCCTCTCTTACAATAATAATTTGTTTTTGGTCCTCTCTATGCTTGGGATAGGACTGCAACATGTTGTTGTGGCCAACTTGGTGAATTCATCATTTGCATTCTTTCTTGGTTGGCCTAATTGATTTTTTAAGGTCTTCTGGTGGATATATATGCAAGAAAATTTCAAATGCAAGAAGTATGTAAGTTTAAATAAATGCAAAGAAGTGTGAATGTGGAATACTTTGAATATCCAATAGAGTTAGTGCTATAGTGTGAAGAGGAATGATTAGATGTGCTTGAACGCCTTAGTCAGCAGAGTGAATTGTTGACAAATATTGTAATTCTTTATAAACTCTTTGTATCCTACTCTGAGATAGTGAATCTCATCAGTTCCTTGTATCTTCCCCTGAAGTTGTGTTAGCTTCAATTTAGCAAGTCCTTTATATCTTGCACTAAGGTTGTTTTCCTTGGTCTACAAATCCTTTTTGGTACCGATCCTTTATATTATGAGTTAACTATCATCGTGGTTTTTCCCTTATTGTATTTTCCATGTAAATGTAGTTTCCTATTGTGCATGTATTTTTTTTGGTTCATCTTTCTTTTTTGTTGATCTGGTTAGAAGTATAATTAAAACATCTTTCATTGCTAAGGATTTTTGAAGTTACTTAAGGTTCAAACTTTTATATCCTTATTTGTTACTATTTTGTTTAAAGGTTTTGATATGATAAAGAGGGTTGTATTGTGCTAAAATATTTAAGTTCTAGAAGGGATTAAGTTTTTTATAAGAATGATTCACCCCCCTCTTAGTCTTTGGGTGTGTTCAACAATTAGTATCAGATCCAAGTTCCTCTGAAGAAAGATTGACTGCTTGAGACAAATATTTTAGATGGCACATGATAGTTCATAAAAGGGTCCTAGGTTTGATGGGACTAATTTTGGAAGTTGAGAATGGAAGACCACCTAAACTCTCTAGGGTTTGGTGTGTGGAAATCAGTAAAATATGGTATGTTTCTCCTACTACTCCTCTAACAGATCCATCTGAAATTAGGTTATATGAGTGTAATGGCAAAGCTAAGAATTCTCTCTTGTGTGGATTGGTTGATTCAAAACTTTTGAAGGTGATGAATTGCAGTTCTGCTAAATATGTATAGAGAAATTTTAGCAGCATATATGAAGGTGATACAAAAGTGAATCAAGCCAAGATGTAGACCTTTAAAACTAGTTTTGAGACTCTAAGGATGACAAAGGATGAAAATATTTTAAGTTATATTCTTTGTGTGCATGAAGTAGTTTTTGGAATCACTGGTCTTGGTGGAGAAGTAAAAGAGAATGAAATTGTGAAGAAGGTTTTGAGATGTCTCCCAAAAACTTATAGTCATAAAGTATTTTTTATTGAAGAATCCAAGGCTTTGGATCAATACTTTGTTGATGAAATATTTGGTGCTCTTATTTCCTTTGAAATGAGAGAATTTGATAAATATGTTCCAAAAAGGGAAGCTACATTCAAATCCAATAGAAAGATTGAAGATGAAGTTGTTGACCAAAATGATGACTTTGGTGAAGTTAAGAAAACTTTGTGATAAGGTTCAAGAAAGGAATTGGAAAATACAAAGGTAATTTACCTTTCAAATGTTTCAATTGTGGAAGAATTGGTCATTTTGCATAATGTCCTTACAAAGAATCAGATGATGATAACAAAGAGATAAGGTTAAAAGAGGTCTCCATTATAAGGAAAGAAGTTGTTCCTCAAAAGATGAGGAGAATGATTCAAATGATGAAACCCTTTGTATGGCTTTGGAATTTGGTGAAAAAAAGTGTGATGTTGAGAATTGTAAGAAGTTTAGATGCATGTGTGATGAAGATGTGTTTTCTTTTGATCTAAATCTAGAGTCAATGGAACCTAAAGGTTGGGACTTCAATCCAAATGATTGTGAAGTTTATTTTGAAGGAGAACTCTAGTCTATTCTTGAATATTTGGATGAAACAAGATTGAAAAATATCAAGTATGAGTGCATGTTGGAAAATAAAAAGAGACAATTGACAAATTAAAGGAAAAATCCAAAGAATCAAAAGAAGAGATTGGAAAACTAAAAGCTCAAATAGGAGGAGGAAATGGATGTGAGACTAAAATCAAAGAAGACGAAGATGTGATCTCAATTTTAAAAGTCAAAGTTGAAGAAGGAAAGAGGATTGAGTATTTCTTGAATACCAAGCTCAATGATAAAACTGTTGAAAATTTAAAATTTGAGGAAGAGATTGTATCTCTAAGAAAATAACTTAAAAAAGAAAAAGAGAAAATTGACAAGGGTCTAAAACTGAGAGGAGGTTCTTTAATTCTTGATGATTTTATTAACTCTCAAAATCCATCTAAAGAGAAATCTGGACTTGCTTTTAAGAAAGGGAAAATTTGTATGAACAATGCATCTACAAACTTGTATGATAACTTCAAAGAAGAAGGAATGCCTGAAACAAGGGTGGAGAAAGGCTACACTAAAAAACCTAGGGAGACATTCTTTGAAGATTCAAAGACAAATCAAGACAACAAGAAAGAGGGAGGTTTCATTCCTAACCAAAACAAGAAAAAGAACTTTAGAAAGACTACCCCTAAGAAAATTGCTCCCATCAAGTTCAATGGTAACTGCTATGCTTGCAATAAGTTTGGTCATAACGTAGTTGAGTGTAGAAGCAAGATGATTCAAAATTCATTTAGGCCTCCAATAATGCTATGACTTCTCAATCCTTTCAAGGTTACTAATTTTCTTGCAATAAATTTGGGCATAAGGCTATTGATTGTAGAATTAGACAAAGAAGGAATGACAACATGGGTAGAAGATCATTTATGCCTCAAAGAAATAATATTGTATTATTTCATGGATATTATAATGCTTGCAACAATTATGGTCACAAGGTTGACGAGTGCAGATCTAAGGAGAAGAGGAACAACTTTATTCTAGAGAGCACAAAATTATGTGCTACAAATGCAATAATATGGTACACAAGGAAAACTATTTCATGAGTGGTTTTGTAAAGTCACATGTTTAGAATAAAAAAAGGGATGACACACTCAATCAGAAACAGAAGGAAAATAAAAAGGTCTGAAAGGAAGACCATGAGATGATGGATGATTCTACACTTGTGCACTCTGCACAAGATTTTAAGATAAATTGAGATAGAGCATTATATTAGGGAGAGATTTCACTTGCAGAATCTCTTAGCCCTATAAAAAGGACAAGAAGTTGAAGACTTCAACATGAAAGAAGAGTTGGATCAAACCTTTTGGTGTACAAATTTTTTGTGTGTACCGCCCCTGCCAAGGAACCCCAGAGGACAACACTAAAGTAGGTCAAATTAATGGAACATTTTTTTTCAAACAGATAACTATAGAATGCATAACATAACATAATAATCTAATCCAAGGTCTTCTAAGGTTTGTCGACTATGCTACTCACAAAACTAACAATCAAGATTACTCGAAACATTTCATCAATGATAAAAGATAACATGAGTGATTTAACATGCAAGGTTCATTTTAAAGCACCAAGTTAAATGATCCTATATTACTCATTTCCATAATGTGGCAACTGATAATAAAACATTAGAATCATTTTCTAGCTAACTAACATATGAATGATGCATTACTTTACAACACTCTTTAAAAGAAGAGATCGCCAATAACTGTTACATCCTTACAATTATTATAACAATGCTTCCCTTAGTACATGTGGGAAGATTACATCATATTACATTAAGAGATACAATCCAATATACAAATACATGATAGGATGTCTTCACAACTATAACAAGAACTGGAGTCCACAACATAATGAACCATCTCCATGCACATGAACATGCAGTTTGAATACCCAATGGAGGAAAAGCACCAAGATCTCAACCATGTGGAACCCTGAGGTCCACCCCTCGTGCTAGGAGATAACACAAGGTCCCACATCCAACAAATAATCAGGAAAGCAACTAGCTAACATAAGAAAAAGGGTTATACATGACACCATAACAACACTGCTAACAACACCAATACTTTCAACACTTACATCACTTCTAGAGGCACATACATAATAGAAAGAGGAATTACAACTAGGGAGTGCTAGACTGCAATAAGGAGGAGTGTCATCACATGGTCCTAGCATGGGTTGTCCTAGCATTCTCTCACTAGACCTCAGCCCCCATCTATGGTTGTCCTGGTAACCTCTCACTAGGTCCCAGCCCCATAGGGTGACACATACGGAACCAACATTCCTTTCGTGAGGACAAGGAAGTTTATCTTTCCAACCAGGCCTTATCAACCCATCCTTAGCCTATACAAGCACTACAAAAATGGGTGAGGCATCCATTATCTTGTTTAATGTGAATTCTACCCATCCCCCTAATTCATTATTAAGGTTATCACTGGATTAAGAAACCCTCCAATGGGTTGTCCTAGACATGACTTTGGGTTTCAGCCCCCATTGAGAGTCACTCCCCCTACTTGCAACTAGAAAACCCTACATAGTACAAGGCATTGACCATCTTTTACACCTAACATAATCTTATAAACACCGATCAGGACAATAGGATCCCATGTACCAACCTATAGCCACAATTTAACCATCATGAATAAGTATTACAACACTTAAGGTTTGCATTTCACACAACACACATGTGCACACCCTTCAATAGAATATCATCAAAAAATCTCATGAATCCATAGACAGGAGGCAACACCCTTAGGGATTGTGTTCGTACAATACACATGACCATCAACATAGCCAACCATTTCCAAGGTTAAACACCCTAATGAACATACATACAAATATACCCCTTCCTAGGCCTCTGGAAAACAACATACTAAACACACTTCCCAAAGGCACAAAAACTTAAACACACTTTACCCAAACGACATCCATCATAAACAATTACATTAGCACTTAATCCAATAGACAAGACACGCTGCTTAGAACAACAATTAATCACAATGTTATAACCATGAAGACATTCCTTAAATAAGGCATTATTATATTAATAATAACTATATCATTAATAAAACCATTATCTCTATAGAACTAGTTACTATGAAACCCTAATATTAAATTGCAACTCTAATTAATTAAAATAACAAGATTCTAATTAATCACCTGGAAATTCTATTAATCATCTAGTTACTATGTAATGATGTCCCAAGTTTATGCTAATAAAAGACAACTAATTAGCTAAGCTTTCTCAAAATTAAATGAAATGAGTATTAAAATATAAACACAACACATTTAATTCAAATACTCTTTTAAGGTATGGGTAACTAAAATCATATTCGTTTTACATATTACCCATTAATAAGAAACTGAATATTTAAGTGTTAGGTGAGATCGTAGGACAAATAATAACGTAACTATTCCACCTACAATCACTAGGACTAATAACTATTGAAAATAATATAAATAAACATCATATTGATGACAAATACAAAAATTGTATAAATTTGAGTTGATAACTTATTCAATTATAATGAATACACAAATAAGCAATACCAAAGAATAATAACTCATTAAGTTTTACATATAATACTAATAATTAAATAGCCCATTAGGAATTAAGATAAAATAATATTGTTATTGTTACACCTAGTTTAAGGATCCCTCACTTAAAATTAACATTCCCCTAATAACTATGTAATTCCCACTCTTGACTTATCTAAAAACAAGAAGTAATTAATAGAATAAATCAACAATATAAATTCTTTCGCTTGATTCTTTTAAATAATTTTTTTGATTAATGTAGATGTAAAAAAAATTACGAGTTAGACCTTAGCAATACTTATATATATATATATATATATATATTTGTTATTATGACCACAAAATATTAATTCTAAGTATCGAATTTACTTTCCACTAATGATTCCAAATCAACCTCATACATATTCAATGATAACGGAAGGGCCAACAATACTACAAGCATTAAAGTTATTTACTTTAAGATGTAAGGCAAGAGAGTGTCACATACTTTCACTTTATTTCCATAGAGCTAAAAGAAAAACCGTTAGTAAAACATATATTACTTTTGTTTACCCAAAGATGGATGAAGGATAGTTGTGCACTGAAGTCTACATAACTAACTACGAGTTCTACTAAATACTTACATAAGAAAATACCCAAAACTAACTCTTAAACCATTTAATTATTTCCTCTAATTATAATAACCTATGTATTTACAGAACAAATCAATTCACTTAATTAATTACACCATTCTTTTACCTATAACAATTTAAATATTCACTGAAGTATGGGCGCACAGACCAGGCATTAGAAATGTTTGACAGAAGGACTCAAAGAGATCTCGCCTCATGGAGCAAAATGATAGCAGGATGTGCGCAAATTGAATTGTTAAAAAGGCTTTAGAAACTTTTAAGAAAATGTAATTGGCTGGTGTAGATCCAAATTCCACTGTATATGACTTTGCTTGCGTGTGTATATCAGATTTTGTTGTTATAGTTGCCCTGGTAGACATGTATGCAATAATTGGCAACGTAGAGAAGACACCCAAACTCTTTGACAGAATGCCTCAAAGAGATTTCATTCGTGGAATGCAATGGTTGCAGGATATGCACAAAATGGATTTGTTGAAACTTTCAAGCAAATGCAATTTGCGGGCATAAATAGATGTCATCTCATGAATGCAATGATTGCAAAATATGCATCATATGGATTTGTTTAAGAGGCTTGGTGGACGACGCCTGGAAGAAAGGTAACTCAAAAAAGGAGGATAGGAACATAGAGCGAAACACATAGCATATAAAAATGTAGCGACAGAAGCAATGGAACATTGCATTCAGAATAAAGGGGTTCGGCCACAACTGTAGAATATATATAAATCTATATATTAAATCATTTAAGGTGTTCAAATATATTTATTGGGAACAATGTAAAGAACAAAACGAATATAAATCTTTATTATTTGTTTTTATTCTGGAATAATTAAATGTTTCACTCATAGGCAGAATTAAAATAATCAACATTCACTTTCAAAAAGAAAAGAGAGAAGAATCAATTGATCTAATCATACAAATGGGCAAGCAAATGTAAATGAGAGATCAAGATCCAACCTGGACCCAACGTCTGGCAGGAGGAAAATTTGATTTCGAGCTTCAAACCTTCAGGATTTCCAACTTCTCCAATTCCTCAACCCAAAATACCAAAAAACCCCAATTTCCCAGAGTAATCCACCATATAAGAAAAATTTTATAGACAAGTTTCTCCCTCCCAAAAGAACAGAAAAATCTCCCAAAACCAAAACTTTTTCAGGAAGAAGAAGAATGTGGTTGTACCAGAATTCCCAACCAACTGTAGAAAAAATTATAGTTAGTTGTTAATTTATTAAATTAACCTTCTCCACATAACACAATAAATGAATTTTAAATTAATAACAATATAATATGATAGATTTCTAATTTTACACAAACGGGTAAAACCATTTACCCCCACATTTACGCCACCTTATAATTAATTAAGTAACCTGACATAATAATATTTTATTTATTTACCTTATTATTATTATTTGTTAATTTTAACATTACATTATAAATTTATTTTATTATTAATTAAGATTATATATTTATATATTTATTTATCAAAGTATACATTTTTTCTTAACAATGCATAAGAGACATTTATCAAACAATTTAAATTAGATAGAACCAAATGCTCAAATGATTACCTAACCACAATCTAGGGTCGAAAAGAAAAACCTCAAGCAACACTAACTAACCAAACTAGCATACTAACAATACTGACAGGGTATCAAACTGGATACTCATCCTCTTCGAGGATGATGGCTAGGGTAGGGGATCAAGTGCTATCTCCGATCAACTAATCCATTGAATTCAAGGCACACTCAAACCTCCCAATTCAAGTGGAGTCAATACCTAGTACTTGCAACCTGCAACACACAAAACAGTCGTGCATATACATGTAATCAGACACACTATGAAATGGAATTGCAATGTTGCAGGGTGCTCACAAGTGAGTGATGTGACATTGTCCCTTTCACTTAATCACATCCACAAAAGCAACGCCTAGTAACTGAATCAACTCATAAAAAATTAGCTACATAGTATTCAAGAAAAGATCAGTCACAATATAATCACATAATAGTCATACTCATGATAAAATAATCACATACTTTTGATTATAGGGTTAGTCCTCATAAACAAAGAAAATCTCCATAGTCACCTGAATAAAACCATATACTAATCATAACATGTGCATGAAATATCAAGTAACAGAATTTTCATCAATGGCATCATCATAACAATAAATCTAACATCATATAATATGTCATAATGTCTCATCATAAAATAGATCAGCTACCAGTCTATCAGGGAAAAAGTATGAGATGCACTACATCATGCAAGAATGAACCTTTTGATGAAGGTTTCGGTGCAAGTAGAAGATGTGCGAAGGTAGGTACACATATTATGATTTATATTATTCTAGTTTGGTGTACCACACTTGAAGATGAGTTTCAAAAGTTTTCCAAGGCATTCATAGTGTATACTCTAAGGTAGAGTCATGGTATTTCAGTCCGCACCTCTCCATGGAGAAATATTTTGTCTTGTGGTTCAAAAGATAAGTTGGTCGAGGTGTGAATTTGGTATATCCAATTTTTCAAGTCTTTGCACCTTCTGAAGTAATAGTTGTAAGTAATAGTGTATGTGTTCCCTAACAGATTAAAATGATAATGAAGGCTTGTTGGAATGCTTTGTATTCCTCAAGAAAGAATGTCTCGTCCATACACTCTTGTGGACATATTCTACTGTGTTAAATATATGCTAATTTTTTATATCAAATGTTTTGGAGGTTCGCAAGTACAGTCTCAAATGGAAGTATGTTACAAATAGTTCTAGATACCTATCTAATCTTCAAAACATATGTTTGGGTACTTGTTTCGGTTGGTATATATATAAGTTTAGCTATATGAGCCTAAGTGGACATTCTACATGTCTTAGTGTGTGTCAAGATTGATGTTTGGTTGCCAATTTTTAATCCAATTCTAACCATGTTTAAATATTTGAAGGGAACTTTGGATTATGGCCTATGGTATAAAAAGGATAATAAATTTTCTCTAAGTTCCTATACTAATGTTGATTAGGCAAGTTTTTTGGATGACCGAAGAAGTACAAGTGGTAGCTTATTCTTCTTGGGAGACAGATTGGTCTCTTGGTTCAATAAAAAGAAAGACTCGGTTTATTTATCCACAGTAGAGGTTGAATACATTGTTTCACCCAGGTTCTTTGGATGAAGCAAACTTTGAAGGATGTGAAGGTAGTATATGATGAACAAATGTTCCCATACTGCATGACAATACAAGTGCAATTAATATTTTTAAGAATCCAATAATGCATTCAAGGACTAAACACATATATATCTAGTATCACTTTCTAAGAGAGAAGGTTGCAAAGTATGAAGTCAAGATGGATTATGTGCCTACCAAGGATCAATTTGCATATATCTTCACTAAGGCACTTACAAAAGGTACTTTTGAGTATCTCTGACAGAAGTTAGGGGTTATTGTCCCTCCTTGTTCTAACTAGATACATAGATGGTGCATCTGTCTAGGGGGGGGAATTTTAAGTCATATCCTTTTCTCCTATATTGGTGTATGCTACTGCTCAGGGGGAGTTCATAGTAAGGAGGAGTTTTGATGCAATTGTGCAAGATTTGAGAAAGAGTGGTATTGGTCAAAAAGAGAGAATGCATTGTTGCTTCAATTGAAAATCTTTTTTCCTTTTGTCTTGAAGTAAAAAAATATGTTGTTTCCTTCTACATGTAGGTATGTGTTGCCCTTTCTCCTTGATGTCAAAGGGGGAGAGTGAGAAAGTGTGTTGCCATCAATTCCAAATGGGGATATTGTTGGAAGTTGTTTTCATTGATGTCAACACATGAGGAGCTTTATGTAAAAAAAATTGGCGGTTGATGTCAACACTAATTGTTGGTTGTCTTTGATGTCAACACTTGATGAAGATTGTTATATGTTTGGAAGTGATTGATGAGTTTTTTATCAGTAGATGATGACAAAAATTGGTGATTTTTTTGTGGTTGACATTGTTGTTAGCACTAGAGAAGTGAGATTGTTGGGATTTGATGTCCCTGATGTCAAGTACTTGGTGAGAGATTGTTGCAATGTTCGTTGCTTAGCATTGGTTGGCATTGTTGATAAAATTCAGGTTGGATTAACATTTATGTATGGAGATGCCTTGTTGAAGTTCATGGTTGGATTTCATGGCTTATCTAATGTTGTTGATGAAGTTCATGTTTGGATGTCATGTTTGGTCTGACAGTATTCAAAGAAGTATTGAGCATAGTCTCTATCAACAAAGTTGGTTTCATAATGATATTAAGATGAGGATTAGAAGCATTAGAAGTATTTTTGGCAGTGGAGAGATGTTGAAAGTCTATAGTATGTCTTATGCTCTCTCTTGATGTTCCAAATGAAGCATGTGTTTCTGAAAGAAAGTTCTAGTCTCTGTGAGTTGTTTAAGTAGTTATGTTCCTAGAAGTTGCATTGAAGTCTATTTGAAAGAATTCTCTGCATTCCTCCACTATTGAAGATATGATCTTGCAGTTTGGGATTCAAAGTTAGTGTTATGTGGATGTTGCACTCCTATCTTTTCAGGTTACTAGTTTTTTTGAGGAGATTTATGTTAATGCAAAAGGTAGGTAATGTTGTTGGTTGTTTGGACTTGTCTAAGAAATGCTTTGCATTTCTCCACATTGGTGTCTTTGCTCCTGCATCTTTGTTAATGTATTCTCAACATTCGTTTAGTATTTTAGTTCCAATTTTATGTGCTAAAGTAGTCTGCAAGTTTATTTGTTAATGTTATACCTCATGATTGAGCATTTTGTGTTTTTGGAATGAAGTATTTTATTCCTGTTTGGTTTGTGATGGCTACTAGTCGCATGATAGTATGAATAAGTTTCAAGAAGTGTTATTAGATTTTCATGGAACATCCCCATGTGATCCGCACATTGTTGATTGGCCTCTTTGGTGCCACATTGTGTCTTGAGTTGGATTTCTGGGTTATTTGTGAAAGGAAAATAGACAGTGCAGAAACGCTTTCCTAACACTAAAACCACAGAGGAGTAGTGTAAAGACCAGTTTTAAAACTTTAAAACACTTAATATGAACACATACAAGAAAGCAAGAGTAACAGAAAATAAAAATTACAGAGATAACACAAGATTTACGTGGGAAAACCGTTACAGGAAAAAATCCGCCAAACCAAGAGAAATCACTTTGTATTACAATAAAATTTTACATACAAAGTTAACAGACTTCTCTCACTCTGATCATCAACTCACAGCAGCAGACTTCAGTTCAACTACTCTTATTGTTACTATGCTTTTCAGCATACAATGAATTCTTTGATCCTATTCGTCACCTTAGTGACTATCCTTATATATATCCGACTATTACAAGTATTTCATACATATTCTGCCAACCAACCAATCGGGTGCCATTATTATGCACCTTCCTTTTGACAGATGAATTTGATCACTTCTGACCAAGTCACCTTGAAACCACGCATTGGGTCATCCAGGCATTAATTCTCTTTGCCATAATCGGATCCTGTCACCTGCCAAAATGAGCCTTGCAGTTAATTCTTTCACCGCTTCAAACTTCGGCCAATCAATCATTGATTACTTTCCATGTGTCACCTTCCTATTTGTCCATCGCTTCTAGTCAAGTCAGACCGATACACACAAAAGCCAAAATTCTCTTACCATGCTACCTCGTTGAGCCAATGAGACCACCGTGGTATGGCAGTGTTACCCTGGTACCGCCCATCTCCTTCTCAACCTTTGCGGTCTAGCGGTAGACATACCACACCACTGCTATAGAGCAAAGGAGCCATCGCGGTATGGTGGTGGGCACTTGACCACCCGCCTGCCACCTTCACCGTGCCATCGCTGAGCTTGGATCAACTCTCTGTGGTATAGCGGTAACCGCTAGAGCTAACCGTCGAACCCACCGTGCTACCGCACCCTGACCGCCAAACCTCCATGATAAGGAGGTAAGTGTCATCTATGACCGCCAAGGCTTACAGCGCCACTGTGACATGGCCAAAGGGCCATCATAGTGTGGCAGTAAGCGATCTTTGCTGAGTGTCTTCATTCACCACGGCCATTGTGCCATCTTCGAGCAACCTCCGCAGTAGCGAGGTAAACCTTCAAACTGACCCCATAGTCAGCCGCACCACCACCACCTCAAGACCAAGACCCTGCGGTATGGCAGTAACATCGCCCAACCAGGAATAGAGCAACAAAGGCCTAAGGTATAGTGGTAAACCACGCTACTGCGCCTCTTTGAAGAACTCCCAACAGTAGGGAGGTAAAATCCATAAAAGGTTGCAAAACGCCAAGTCTTTTATAGAGGTTCAAGCCAAAAGTTGAGGCACCTGTTCCCAACAAGCTCCCACTTGACGAAGACTTCCTGGCTTCCTCTAGACTTTGAATTTATTGACGATCATAGGCCCCAAGGCCCATCAATATCATGCACCATATGAACATGTCCATGATCACTGGCTTCATTAATGGATCTACAACATTCTTCAAGGTGTCAACCTTTTCCAAGCAAACCTTTCCATCCTCCACCATGTCTCTAACAAAGTGATACTGCACATCAATGTGCTTCATCCTGGCATGGAAAGTAGGGTTCTTTGCCAAACAAATGGCACTCTAACTGTCACAACAAATTATAATCTGCCCTACATTAAAACCAATATCAGAATACAAATGACTCAGCCAAACAACTTCTTTGCAGGCGTTTGTTGCTACCATGTATTTTGCCTCTGTAGTGGAAAAAGAGACTACTGTCTGTCACTTGCTCATCCAACTAACTGCACCACCAGAAAGTGTATCCACTGGTGGATATCCTACTGTCAATGTCCCCTTCCCAATCAAAGTCCACATATCCATGAATGCTGAGAGTTATTTGTGATGCAACCAAGTTGTCATGGTAACATAGAGCATATTCTGAAGTACCTTTAAATATCTAAACACTCTCTTCACAGCATCCCAATGTGTCCTTGTATTTTCCATAAAATGGCTCAGAACTCCCACTGCTTGTGAAATGTCTGGCCTTGTACAGACCATTGCATACATTAGAATGCCAACAACACTTGTATAAGGCACCCTGGTCATGTCCTCCATCTCAGTAGAATATTTTGGATAGTATTCAACAGATAGCTTTGTTCCCTGCATAACTAGAACAACTAGTTGCTTGCAATCATTCATACCAAATCTCTTCACAACAGTGTTAACATACTTACTCTACCTGACCCAAAGTTTTCTATTCATTATGTCCCTGGTTATTTCCATCCCCAGAATATACCTTGTTGCACCCAGATCTTTCATTTCGAGCTTTGCAAACAACTGAGATTTAAGATCAAAAATCATAGACTTACTATTTCCTATGGACAACATATCATCCACATACAGGGTAATAATAAGCACACGATCATTTTCAGATTTATAATACACACAATGATCATATTTTGATCTCACAAATCCCATAGACAACACAAAAGTGTCAAATTTCTGGTACCACATTCTAGGAGGTTGCTTCAAACCATACAGAGATTTCTTTAATTTGCAGACTAGACTTTCTTTACCTTTTTCAACGAAGTGCTCAAGATGCGACATATATATCTCTTCTTCCAGCTCTCCAAGGAGAACCATTGTCTTCACCTCCATCTGCTCGATCTCTAAGTCATACGTTGCTGCCAATGAAAAATAAATCTAATAGATGTCAGCTTTGCTATAGGGGAGAATATTTCTCCATAATCAATTCCCTCAATCTGGGAAAATCCCTTTGCAACCAACCTTGCCTTATATTTTCCAACACTGTCATCTAGACCCGTCTTCTTCTTAAATACCCATTTATAGCCAACAGGCTTTCACCCTTCAAGCAAAGGTACCAAATCCCAGGTTTCATTTTTCTTCAATGATTCCATTTCTTTATTCATGGCTTCCAACCAGGAATTTGAATCAGACATACGGATTGCTTCTTTCACAGTCCTAGGCTCATCAGTGTTAGTAATCAAAGCATAGGCACAATTTGAATCTAACATAGAGAAACCATACCTATCAGGTTGTCATTCTTCACGTGTAGACCTTCTTACTGGTTGAGGTTGTGGTTATTCATCTTCAAAACTCTCAGAGCTTCTTGAACTCTCCTCAGTTTTAGGTACACCATGTAGTTCCTCTTTTTCCAGAGTCTAAGGAATTTCAACTACATCATTCTTCTTTTCTCGTTGATTTATCTCTAACTATGGATCAGCTACTAAAGGTTTCAACTCATGAAATATTACACTTCTGTTGTAAAGAACCTTCTTTGTATCAGGATTCCAAACCTTGTATCCCTTCACACCGACACCATAGCCGATGAAGATACATTTAACATCCTTGTTCTCCAACTTTGATCTTTTCTCATTTGGCACATATACATATGCCTCACAGCCAAAGACACAAATATGTCTTAGAGAGGGCTTCTTACCAGACCAAGCTTCCAAAGGTGTTTTGTCAACTAGAGCTGAACAAGGTGAACAATTTACCAAGTAACATATTGTAGCCGCAGCCCCAGCCCAAAACTTCTACTCTAGACAAGCACTGCTCAACATACTTCTCACTCTCTCCATTAATTTTTTGTTCAACCTTTCAGCAACTCCATTATGTTGTGGAGTATAAGGCGTAGTTTTATGCCTTTTAATCCCATGGTGGAACAAAAATCACTGCCATTATCTATCCTCAAGCATTTAATTTTCCTTCCAATCTGATTTTCTACCAAAGTTTTGAATTCTTTAAACCAATTAAACACTTATGATTTACTCTTAAGAAAGTATATAAATTCCCTTCTCGAATAGTAATCAATAAAAGAAACATAATATCTAGACTTCGATAACAAAAGAACATTAACTAGACCAAACACATCAGAATGAACATAATCTAGTACACCAAAAGATTTATGAGGACTCGAATAAAATGAAACACGGTGTTGCTTTCCATATATGCAATGTTACAATCAACAAGCCCTTTAACAAGATTTTTATTTTTCAAATTTTTTAAACCTTTCTCACCTATGTGACCGAGTCTATGATGCCATAGCATGGTTTTCTCAGCTGGGAGTTTCACCTCCAAGGCATTTACACCCAAAGGAGTTTCATCATCCTTTTCTACAGGAGCAGCTTTGCTTGACTTTATAGAGACGTTGTTACATTGAATAGGACAAGCATCTAGCTTGTACAGAGTGCCAAAACGTACACCCTTAGCTAGCACCATAGCACCTCTAGCCATCTTACATCCTTTACTTGAGAAAAAAACTTCCACACCAGCATCATTCAACTTACTGACAGAAAGTAAGTTACGAGCCAAACCTAGTATGTGCAGTACATCACCAATCCCTTTGATTCTTCCGTCAGGGAATTATAATATTCTGACTCTTCCACGGCCAACAATCTCCAATGTTGAATCGCTTGTTAGGTACACCTTTCCACCATTATACTTTTCATACTTAGTGAACCACTCTCTATGAGACATCATGTGAAAAGATGCACCTGAGTCAACAAGCCAGACATCATCTAATGCCTGATTTTCCAAGGCTGCAATGAAAGCAACTGCATCACTCTGAGAAGATTCATTGTCTGAAGCGTTATTCTTCTTCTTCTCCTCCTTACAATCCTTTCGGATATGGCTAGGCTTCCCACAGTTCCAGTATTTCACCTTGGAATTTTTACTGGGAGACTTTGATCTCCCTCCAGATCTAGATTTAGACTTCTCATCCTTCTTTCCTTTCTACTTCAATCTACCTCAAACAACAAGGGCCTCTTTGTCCATCTCTGAATACTTCCTCCACATCTCTTCAAAAAACAATGAGGCAACAACATCTTCCATCTTAAAAGTAGTTGTCTTACTTCCAATAGCCATTACAAGATGATCCCAACAGATGGTCTGCAACAGATGCACCTTCTTCCATATTCAAGGAGTACAACTTCTTCCTCAGGAATAACTTATTTACCAGAGACTTTCCCTGATAAATATCACCAAGCTTCTTCCATAATGAAGCTGCAGACTTCTCCTCATGGGCATTCAGGAGTATCGAATCGTCCAGACTAAGTCTTATCAATCCTCTTTCTTTTCTATCTGCAAGGTCCCAATCTTCTTGTTTCATACCTTGTGGCATAGTTCCATACACAACAACCCAAAGGTATCTATCCACAAGCAAGTCTTCCATTTTGAGTTTCCACAACTCAAAGTTTCTAACAAGGATAACACAAAAAAACCGGCCCTACTAACAAGGATAACACAACTGGCCAATATATGATACCACTTGAAAGGAAAACAGATAGTGCGGAAACACTTTCCTAACGCTAAAACCACAGAGGAGTAGTGCAAGGCTAGTTTTAAAACTTTAAAACACTTAAGATGAACACAGACAAGAAAGCAAGAGTAATAGAAAATAACAATTACAGAGATAACACCAGATTTACATGGGAAAACCCTTACGAGAAAAAACCCACCAAACCAAGAGCAATCACTTTGTATTATAGTAAAATCTTACATACAAAGTTAATAGACTTATCTCTCTCTGATCATCAACTCACAACAACAAACTTCAGTTCAACTACTCTTACTGTTACAATGCTTTTTAACATACATTTAGTTCTCTTATCCTATTCGTCACTTTAGTGACTATCCCTATATATATCCGACTGTTACAAGTCTTTCATACATATTCTGACAACCAACCAATCGAGTGCCATTATTATGCACCTTCCTTCTGATAGATGAATTTGATCGCTTCTAACCAAGTTTCCTTGCAATCACACATCGGGTCGTCTAGGCATTAATTCTCTTTGCCATAATCGGATCCTATCACCTATCGAAACGAGCCTTACAGTTAATGCTTTCACCGCTTCAAACTTCGGCCAATCAGTCATTGATTACTTTCCACGTGTCACCTTCCTATTCGTCCATCACTTCCAGTCAAGTCATACCGTTCAATGCAAAAGCCGAACTCCTCTTACCATGCTACATCACCGAGCCAAATACACCACCGTGGTATGGCGGTGCTACCGCGGTACCACCCATCTCCTTCTCAGCCTTCGCGGTCTGGCAGTAGACATACCACACCACCATGACAGAGAAAATTAGTTGTCGTGGTATGGTGGTAGGCACTTGACCATCCGTCTTCCACCTTCACCATGCCATCGTTGAGCTCGGATCAACCCTCCGCAATATGACAGTAACCGCCAGAGCCAACCACCGAACTCACCATGCTACCACACCCCGACCACCAAACCTCTGCGGTAAGGAGGTAAGCGTCATCTCTAACCACCAAGGCTTACCGCGCCACCGCAACATGGCCAAAGGTCCATCGCAGTGTGGTAGTAAGCGATCTTTGTTGACTGTCTTCGTTCATCGTGGCACTGCGCCATCTTCGAGCAACCTTCGTGGTAGGGAGGTAAACCTTCAAACTGACCACACAGTCAACCGTGCTACCACCAACTCAATACCGAGACCCCGTGATATGGCGGTAACACCGCCCAACCATAGACAGAGCAATAGAGGCCCACGGTATAGCGGTAAACTGCGCTACCATGCCTCTTTGAAGAACTCCCAGCGGTAGGGAGGTAAAGTCCAGAAAAGGCTGCAAAATGCCAAGTCTTTTACAGAGGTTCAAGCCAGAAGTTGAGGCACCTATTCCCAACAATTTTTGGATATCTGGTTGACAAGGCTTGTTCCTTTTCTTGTGTCATGTGCTTGGGGTTTTACACCAGCATTTGAAGATGTGTTATGATAGATTTGGGTTCTGACCGATCTTGGTTAGAACTACCTTGAGAAAATTCAGTTAGAAGTATGTTTTTGGGCCAACTAGTTTTGTGCTTCATGTTTTATCTAAACATTTCCTATATGTCGACTTAGGTTGATGTGCACTAGCATGTGAATTGATTTAGATCATATTGGAAGATGTAAAAATATTGTTTTTGGTCCTCTCTATGGTTGGGGGCCGACTTGGTGAATTCATTATTTATATTCTTTCCTAGGCAACCTAATTGATGTTTTAAGGTCTTGTGATGGATATATATTCAAGAACATTTTGAATGCAAGAAGTGTGGAAGACTGAACAAGTGTGAAGAAGTCTGAAAGTGGAATATGTATTGAATATCTAACAAAGTAAGTGCTACAGTGTGAAGAGGAATGATCAGATGTGCTTGAACACCTTAGTTAGCACAGTGAATTTTTAATATTTAATATTGTAATTCTTTATAAAATCTTTGTATCTTTCTCTGAGATAGTGAATCTCATCAAATCCTATCTTTCCCTTGAAGTTGTATTAGATTCAGCTCAACAAGTCATTTTTATCTTGTGATGAAGTTGTTTGCCTCGGTCTACAAGTCATTTTTGGCAGTGAGCCTTTATATTGTGAGTTAACTCTCACTGTGGTTTTTCCCTTATTGGTTTTTCCATGTAGATATGGTGTTCTCATGTGCATGTGTGTTTTTTGCTTCATCTTTCTTTTTTGTTGATCTATTTAGACGTAGAATTTTAATATCTTTCATTTATAAGGATTGATAAAGTTGTTGAAGATTCAAATTGTTATATCCTTCTTTGTTACTATTTTGTTTAAAGGTTTTGATATGATAAAGAAGGTTGTATTGTGTTGAAATATTTAAGTTCTAGAAGGGATTAAGTTTTTGATAATACTGATTCACTTCCCCTCAGTCTCTAGGTGTGTTCAGTAAAGACACCCTCTATAGCCATCACCTCTGTAATCCATCTATGTTTATAGGTAGTCTCTTTCTTATCACGCCTTTTTTTCACATCTAACCTCTCCCTCCTCAAATAATTTTCATAATCTCTTTTTGACCTTTGAGGCCACTTGCCAAATTGTTGCTTGCCTCTCTAATGCCTATAAATAGGACCTCTAATGCCTAGAAATAGGAGCTGCATCATGTTATCTTTCCCTGTTCCTATTTAACTCAAAAGAGACTCCATTTTTTTGATGTCCTTTGACATGGATGAAGACAAGAGAAATATTTGATCTAGACTCCACTCTCCTTCCTCATCTTGTACCCTTCATGTGCCATGACTATGGGAATGAGCATTTTTTTTACATTATTATGTGGATTGATGGTTAGTTGCAAGTAGCACCCTTTAGCTTCAATCAACAACCAGTTGTCACTAGCCCCTCCTACAATCATGTTTCCCCCTTTCATAGATCTCTCCTTTCTAACATATAAACTCCCACTCTGACTTTTTTGCACCCCTTTTAAATGCACCATTACTCTCTTTCTTGTAGAAAGCAGACTTTTTATGGCCTAATTTTTGGCACCCCTTTTAAATGCACCATTACTCTCTTTCCTATAGAAAGAATACTTTTTATGGCCTAAAGATTGGAACCCCATACATGTATTGATGGTGTGCCCCCCAAATTCTCCCTACACCCTCTCCATTAAATTTTCTATACTATATAATAGATGCTCATATTCCAGTTGGCTTGTTATTTGATTCATGTATACTTACTGTCTAAAATTAAATTAATATATATGTATTTTGAAATAGATAAATTTATTTATTTATAACCCAGTACAAATATCTCATAGTTAGAGTAGTAATACATTATATTTAATAATTATTGTAGTTAGGGTAAAAATTTAGGGAAAATGCATAAACAAATTATAATGAAACCCTAACAATTTACAATGAAGGACAAGATAACATGAAAATAAAAATAATAAATTCAAATGCAAACCGATCTCCATGCTAAACTTGATCGATCTTCATTGCTCTTCTCAACCTCACATGAGAATGCAATATTTTGAAGGATTGTTGATGGAGGAATGTCGGTTGCTCACTATTGCAGCATCATAACATTAAGATGAAAATGATAGATGAAAATAGATAGATGAAAGATGATGGATGAAATATTGTAGAGATAATTCGACAAAGTAAGGGTACTTGAAAACTCATCCTTCAAATGGCTTGTCAGAGGCCATATTTATAGATTTTTTATGTAAGATTTGACAAGGATTTGATTTTTGCTTTATTTGACAAAAGAGGAAATAAAATAAGATAAGATAAGATAAGATTTAAAAAGATAGAAAGATTTGACTTTCTATTTTAAAATAAATCCTAAAATATATGAGAGGGATAATTGATGAATTATCTAATTAAATAAATTAATTAGATACACATGAGTTCCAATTTTGGAAAGAAAGAAGAAAGATATTTTTAGGATTTTATTAATTAAATAAATATTTGATTTATTTAATTAATGTTGGATTTATGATTTAATTAATTAAATAATATAAACTATTTAATTAACATTAGAAGAAAGAAGCGATTATGAATAGAAAGGAAATAAATTAAATTAGTCAAATAAATAAGATTTATTTTTAACTAATTAGATGATGACATGGGTACCTAGGGAAAAACATGCCACAAGATGTCTAAATGATGTAATGTTGTGACAAGGTGTTCATGGACATTTTTGGGTGTCTACATTTTTCCCCTCTTTGAGATGATGTTTGAGATGATGAGATTTGTGTCGAGTAACATCATTTCAAAGAAGCTAAGGTATGGATAGAGGAAAACAGATTATGATATAAAGATATGATGATGATGCCCCCTCAAGAGGATAGGCGGGTTGGAAGAACATGGATATGCTCTCGAAATGGATGAAATGATAAAAGATGGATAATACGTTATACTGCAAGAAAGTGAGAAGTCATGGTGTTTGATATAGCACTAGACGTTATGCACCAAGGTATAAGGACCAAGGTGACAATGTGTCTCGTGCCCCAGCGTAATACAACCTTGTCAAAATATATGAGGAAGTAAACTTAGAGCATTAAAGTCCTAATGCACAAAAGGTATGATGTGACCTTAGATGCAAAGGATAGTGAAAAAATCTATTTCAACATACGCAAGGTATGAATATTAGCTGGAATGATACGGATTTGATACAAATGAAAGATAAAATGATAACACACACAAGCAAGCAAGCATGCATGCACAAATGATTCAAAAAAAACAAGGTATTGCCCATGTCAAGGTGTAAACCAATGATCAATTGATTGATTGATGATGATAATATTGTCATTGCGGGGAACGGTATATCCCTAGATCAACACAAGGATGATTGATTGATTGATTAATTGATTACTTGATTGGCTTTACAACAAGGTTAGGATCAAGACCAAAGGATGCAATTGGATAATTTGGAAAGATTGATTAACTTGGTTGGTATAGTTTTAAGGATTGATTTGCATTTGGATTTATTGCTTGGAATGATTTAAGTTGGCTATTTGATTTTTTTGTCTTTTTTTTAGGACCTTTTTCCATTTTTTTGTATTATTGGGGATATTTTGATTTTTTTGGATTTTTGAAATGTTTTGATTTTTTTGTATTTTTTGGAATGTGTGATTTTTTTGTATTTTTGAAATGTTTTGATTTTTTTTGTATTTTTGGAATATATGATTTTTTTGTATTTTCTGAATATTTAATTTTTTGTGATTTTTTCAAGATATTTTATGATGTTTATGGATTATTTCAAGACTTTAAAGAGAAAATGAAATGAAATGTTATTTATGCTTGGTTGAAGAAACTATATGCCCCACACTAGAGGTAATGCAACCATGGATAAATGATAGATCAAAATGAAAGAGTCGCTGCAAAACATGTCACACAAGCAACATATCTCTTCTCGAAAGATGATAATAGCTTATTGATTAGATGCTAGGAACGATTGATTCCATAGGGCATGATGATGGTAAGTACTTAGGATCACTGATTCCTCTAAGTACAATAAGATCGATGATTGTTTGATGATTGATTGACAAAAGATATGAGGATTGGATAATGTTTTACAACTAGGCTCAACTATGATTTGCATGATAAGATTCAAGGTTACAAAGGGACATGATGGACCACCCTGGGATAGTGTAATCATGAATAAATTATAAGGATGTGAACTATGATGGAATGGTAACGCATAAGGATATGAAAGGAAATACAAAGCATGCATTTGTAATTTTTCCCCTAATCTCATCAAGAACGAAGGAAGGAAATGGGATATGGATTTTGATAAGCTAGGAGATATGGAATGGAAGAATACAAGGATAAGGATAATGAATAAGATATGGAGACAATTCCTAAGTATTTTTCTCCTATTCCTCATCAAGACCAAGGAAGGGAAGAAAGGATGCATTTAGATAGAATGGTTGAATATGGATAAGGTGAAGGCTATGGTATAGAAGATGTGGGTTAAGTGTATAGGATAAGATGTATGACATTCAAGAAGATCCTTAACCTTGTCAAGATCAAAGGTGGAAAGGTAAATGATGAACGTAAAGAGGATAATGGATATGAATGATAAGATGGATGAAACTTTCCCCCAAGTGTAGAGTGCAAGAGAAAGGGGGAAAAAATAGATATGGATAAGGATAAATGAAAATGGAAGGTAGTATATGCATGATAGGATGATGGAGGGAGGACTCAAGCATCAAATTCCATGACTAATATCCCTCAAATATGTGCTCTAATAAACCATGGCAATGGGAATTAGACTCATAAATGTTGATAAAATAATGGCATGATGGAAGAAGCTAAGGACTTATTCAAAGGTTTGGATTAAAGGAGAATAATGGGGGATGAATGTTGGTTAATGGATAGGAGGTTGGAAGGTTTGTTGATGGATAGAAGATAAGTATGGCAAGATCAATATTGGAACACGCCTTGAAGGGTGGTGGAGTGATGAATGAAAAATGGATTTAGGATATGATAGTTTTTTAGATGGAAGATTGGAGGAAGATTTTGGATTAGCAAGTTTGGATGCCAATTTAAATTTTATTGCTTCTATGAGATTTTTTAGGAATCCACATAGCTTTTGACCTTGAGTTTTTCTTTGTGGGCCTTTGTGGCCTTTCATATTCTTATTTTTGCAATTAATCAATTAATCAATAAATTGTTTTGATCTTTATTTAATTAATTTAAGATGGATGTGATAGATTAAAATAGGGATTTGATAATTAAATCGAACAAAGTATTTATTTTTGTTTATTTAATTAAGACGAGATTTAGAAGAAATTATGAAGAATGTGAATGTGAACTATATAAATAAATATTTCTATTTATTCAATAGTAGAGGAAATTAGGATAATTAATCAAATAATTTGTATTTAATTAATCGGATGCTCCAGACCAAATTTAGGTGTATACATTTTTCCCCTCTTCGAAGTGATGTGTTTACGCGTTGCTTCGAAAAAATATTTTGCTGCTACTGCCAGGATCGATGATATAAAAAAAAAAATTATGTATGCCCCAGACATGCCTCGGATTTTGATTTTCAGATGATTTGATGACAATATGCCCCCTCGAGAGATAAATTAATTATGTCATGATTTTTAGAATTTTTCAAAAATTTGATGATTTTTCGATGTTTTGATGATGTTTCAATAATAAAATAATTTATCTCCCGACAAATGATGAAGAAAAGAGCCCTCAGATGAGTTTTAATTAATTTCATGGATAAAATTAATCAAAATGTAATAGAATCCACCAAAAATACATTTTCAAAATTTATAAATAGTGCTAAAAGGTCATTTTTAAAGTCATATGTGCTTTTTGAGTTCAAAAATTCTTAGTGATAAAGACTTTTCTGCCAGCTGAAGCAAGATGCCTATCCCCTACCACACTCACTGATTCGAGTGCGTTTGACATTACCGACGGTCGCTCGCGTATGGACCTCCGGTATGTACCCTTTGACCTCCTCGTAATTCGTGTATTTCTATTTTTTATGCTTTTTAGCCTTTAGGCATGTCTAGGTCAGTTTTAGCGCTTTCAAGCCGCGTTGTAGTGCTTCCAGTATGTATTTTAGCGCTTTGAGTTTTAGTGCTTGCGTTAAAAACTCTAGCGCTTCCAGGTTGTAATGTAGCACTTTTGGTGATGTAGCGCTCAGGAGTCAAGAATTAGCGCTTTGAAGCCGGATTTTAGCGCTTTGAGACTTTCAGCGCTTTGAGTCGGTGGATTAGCGCTTTCAGGGTCTGTTCTAGCGCTTTTGGTAAAGCGGCGCTTTGACGGACTATTGTAGTGCTTCAATGCAGAAAAGTAGCACTTCAGAAGCTTGTTTTAGCGCTTCGGGGTGTTGAAATAGCACTTTCAAGGTTTTAGCGCTTTGGGTCCCTGATTTAGCATTTTTAGCTAATAAAGTAGCGCTTTTGGGATTTAACGCTTTGGAAGCCTGTTTTAGCGCTTCCATGTCAGAATTGAAGATTTTGACTTAGTGAACCTTGATTTCGTCAATTCCGATCATGTCCATTCTTCTGATTGGTATGATTGACAATCCACATTCTCGATGTTGTATTTGATGATCTAAATAAGACTAACTCTCATGATAGCAAGAAGAAATCCCATTTATTGATGATCCTCATGATAGGCGAGGAAATGATTCAATATCTGATAAATCTCATGATAGGCAAGATGTAGATAATGTTTTGATGAACCTCATGATAGGTGAGGTTTGTTGATTATTTGAGAACCTCATGATAGGTGAGGTTTGATGTTCGCCTATGATCTCAAAAATTCATACCAAAGCTTTTGAAATAGACTTGATAGTAGAATAAACTTTGATTTCTCAACATAGTTCACTGATTGTAGATTTGTCATTATGATGATAGGAGGATCAGGGTACTCTCCAGATGCAAGAGAGATTTCCTTAGACAACAGACTTGATACCTCATTTGACACCAGATGAGCTTTAGGTGATAGGCCATTGTGGTCTTACGAGCTTGCTTGAGATGCCCCAGATTAGGATTAATCGGGGTCTGTTGACTGCATTGGCTGAGAGGTGGCATAGTGACCACAACACCTTTCACCTACCTACCGGCAAGATGACAGTCACACCAGAGGATGTGTGGCATATTTTGTGCATTTCGTTCATGGGGGAGATTGTCACTTATGATTATCATGGGACCAGCAGCAGAGATGCTCTTCGTAGAGTTTTTCAGGATCACGACATAGAGGGTCTGAGCGTTCGATGGCGGAGGATTACGGATTCCTATGTGACACTACTAGCAGTGCTAGTTGGATTCATTGGAGGTTTACTTTGCCCTGATCGCAAGTCAAAGGGATTCCTCATCGGCTAGGGTAGGACTCTTGAGAGCATGATGGTACATGGTACCAGATATGCGTGGGGGATGTGCATGCTAGCACATCTTTATCATGATCTACACTCGGTTGTGTACCTAGGTGCACGTAGTTTATCTGCAGGGATGACCCTGCTATAGGTGTGGGCTTGGGAGTATTTTGCTATTTGGCGGTCATTTCCACTTGTAGACAGACCAACCGGCAGACCGTATGTTTTCAGATACAAAGGTCGGTTCACTCAAGTCCAGATGGGAAAGTTAGAGCATTGGAGATAGGTGTTTGATGACACTGAGACAGTTATTTGGCGTCCATACCTCGACTGTGAGGAGTGGGATGAGGATGGTACAGTGTTGGGATTTCTTTGTGATTCTATGTACCTCATCGGTCGGACACCATTTGTTCTTGAGAGATTCTTGCTTCGTTGAGTATATAGACAGTATGGCATTGCTCAGTGCATGTCACAGGGAGTGGCCCATTATGCTCGACGACGGATGGATATTCCTGATTGGGGTCCTACACTGTCATATGATGTTCTTGTAGAGGGGTACAGAGCATTACAACCATCTCCTTGGGATATGCGAAGAGATATCTTAGAGGCAGTTGTGACAGAGGAGTACACAGCCTTCTTGGCCTTGGTCCCCCATCCTCGTATTACTATCCCCGATGAGCCAGCACCTTTACCTGTAGAGGAGGATGTGGCAGAGGGTTTTGTAGATAGTAGGGGTGGAGATGATTCTTCATCAGGCAGTAGTTCAGAGAGTAGCGGGAGCTCTGAAAATAGTAGTGATGATAGTGACGGCGGTAGTGGAGGAGACAGAGGGGCAGGGCCAGGCATCAGCAGTGTTCCTTCTTTTAGTAGGCCTCACAAGAGGCAAGCAGTGACAGTGCCAACAGTCGAGCAACAAAGACAGATAGCTGGGCTCCAAGCACAGGTCCAGACTTTGCAAGGGTAGTTGGTACAGGCTCGGGGTATGCTTGTGCAGACTCAGACTCAGATGCAGGCCCAGGCACAGGCTTTAGCACAGGTATAGGGACAGTTAGCCACCATGCAGACACAGGTTGATACCCTGACAGCTGAGCGAGACAGTGCTCAGCAGATTGTCGAGAGGGCACAGGAGACAGCGGAGACTCTCCAGAGATTGGCCGATGGCACCTCCATAGGTTATTATATGAGAGAGGTTTTGCAGGTTGGCCAAGAGGCCAAGTTCTACAAAGGCCGATATCATGATGCAGTGCCTGCCGAATGTCGAGTCAGTTATGCCCCGTCGAGATCTGGGCGGACACATACATGGACAATTAGTGAGGGAGTGACACAGCCTCTACGTAGAGATTCCAGAGATATGGGTCCTTTTGGGGGTGGTGGTGGTACAGGTCCCGTTGGGCCCGCTCATTCTGGTAATAGCAGGTCGTAGATGCCATTGTGATCCTCTATGATGTATATTATGATTGTAGCTCATTGTTGATTATGTATTTTGTGGACCAGACTTCATTGTATACTTGACATTTGTGATATATATATGAGATGCAGTTGATGTGATATGACGATGGCTTTATGATTTCTATGTGATGGATGCTTGTATTATATGATTTTGTGATGATTTAAATCTAAATGTGATGATGTATATGAATGATTTTATTTGAATGCAATGATTCAATGATAAATGCATGTGTAGAATATGATATATGGATAAATGATGTGATGTGATAATATGTATGGATGGTTGGATAAATGCTTTTTATTTTATGGAATGATCTTATGATAAATGATCTTTGATGGGTGTAATGATAAGAATGACGTGATTTCATTTATTAAATGTATGGATGGTAAATGGTGTATGCATATGATGTTGGTAGATGATAATGTAATGAATGATGTTATGGTAAAATAAAACAGGATGTACTCATGGTACAATTTAATTCATAGTTTATTTGATGTTTGTATGAATGATGAAATGATGATACTAAATGATGTGATGATGACTTTTACATGTTTTTGATGATTTTTGGATTTTATGTCAAGTATACTCAGTCTTATTTGTAGATTAGATAATCATTGATTGGAATCCTTTATGTAACAAATATTCTGCAGATAATGAATGATGATGAATGCAATCTAATTTAATCATGCAATGATATGCAAAACAGATGTCATTTTAATAGTCTTTTTGTGCTTGGTATCATCATAGAGCTTTATTAAATGTTGAAAGTGAATACAAGTGTCAATGGTATGTGTTAGACCAATGACGACCTGAGTATTACTTTCATGATTTTTGATATTGCAATCGAACACAAGCATCTAGGTATAATTGAACCGAGATGACTTGAGCATTCATTACGTAAACAGGCAGAGATAATCATTTGAATGTGAATTATGAATGTCATCGGTGATACATTTGCATAGCACATCCCCCAACAATTCACACATTTATATGATTATCGTACAGATAGCAGACAATAAAAATATCATTCTTTTTCCTTGTTCCTCTAGTTCAAAACACCATCGAGTTACTATAAAGAAATGATAATCAAAAAGTACAATATATCCATTGTTTACTTAGAGTGTTTCATTCATTATTCATATTTTAGATCACCCATCCTGATTTTGACATGTTTTTGGATTTTTGAGATTTTGACTAAAGACCTAACCTACTAACCTATCTTAGCGGCCTCGGGGGCTGATCAAAGATTAGCCTTGCCTACGTTACACACACAGAGACCACGTAGTTCGACTAACACATTTCTATGTTTTTGAGTTTCGCCTTTGCAGACTTACCTTTTTGACATGTTTTTGGATTTTCGATACGATATGGATGGTTGATGCTCTTCTGATGATGATTGATATTGCACTTTGATTTTGTTTTTGGTTTTCTGCCATATTGTCATGTTCCCAGATTGGTGAAATTGATATGTTTGTATTTCCCTTAATGATATCCAGATGTTGCCCCCAAGTCGTGGAGTGATACTTGACTATTTGAAAATGATTTTGATATGGATGCAAAGATGGCCAGACGAATGATAGGATATGAATTGATACTGACTGCCAGACTAATGATCCTAATATATATCCAGATAGATGGGAAAGTTGATCTTAGAATCACATACGACGCCTGTTTCCAGGTTTTCACCATATGCTTTGATTACACCCGTTGTGTTTTTGTATTTTTCTCATTTTTCCGTTTTTCTTTCTTTTTTTGTATTTTCTATTTTTTTTTGTATTTTTGTGTTTGCCAAGATGCATGTTTGCCAGGTTTTCACCAAGGAAACAATTTTCAGTAGTTTGCCCCGTGCACTAGGAGATTTTAAGCATAGAATTTTCTGAGATGAATATTGTTGATAGGTTCATCAAACAGATCTCCTTCCGACGTTGATAGTTGATATGCTCCTGATCCATACACTAATATGATGACAAATGGACCAAGCCAGTTAGGGTCAAATTTTCCTTTCTTTTCTCTGTCTTGCTAATTCCTAGGGTTTTCTCTTAGAACCAAGTCACCAACCTGAAAGACCCTCGGTTTTACCCTGTAATCAAAGATTAAACTAATTGAACTAATTCAAAACAGTAATCAAATGAAAGCATCATATTGCTCTCTATCTCCAAAGATTTATTAAATCTAAATTGCTCTCAGATTTTTTAAGCAAATAAGACTGTTAAAATGACAATTCAAAGAACGAGATACTGCTAATACAATACTAAATGATTAAACTAGCATGATATTGATGTGAAATAGATAATTGCAGCTACAGGAGGCAGCCATGGTTGAAAACTTGATTGCTTGATGCTTGATATGTGAATGTTTGATGCTTGATGCTTGAATTCCTGCAGAGTAAGAGTGCATAAACCTAATTATCTGGATCCTTTTCTTGGCTCAATGAGGCTTTATTTATAGATTTCCTGGCTATAGAAATGCACAGGGAAAGATTTGAAAGGCTTGGATTCAATCTGGAGATTTGAATGGTGAGAGATGGAAGAGATTGAGAGAAAGATGGAGATTGTCTCTACCCATGAAAACACCAGGCAAGAGAAGAGGAAGAATTGATGGAGGAGGATTGAGAGATCAAATTCCAAATTTGTCTCCAATTTGTCTCCAAAACTTCCCGTGAAGTTTCAATCAATTAATTTAGACATGATTTTGACATAAATTAGACATAGGATATCTAATTCATTTTTGAGGAAATGTAGATTGGAATATTCCTTATGCTCTAATTCAAATATTTTGATTTATTTAAATTAGTAAAAGAAAGATAAATAATTTAATAAAACGAACTATAGGATAGTTGTTTATTAAATTAGACAGAAGAATATGGCAATTAATCAATAAATTGTTTTGATCTTTATTTAATTAATTTAAGATGGATGTGATAGATTAAAATAGGGATTCGATAATTAAATCGAACAAAGTATTTATTTTTGTTTATTTAATTAAGACGAGATTTAGAAGAAATTATGAAGAATGTGAATGTGAACTATATAAATAAATATTTCTATTTATTCAATAGTAGAGGAAATTAGGATAATTAATCAAATAATTTGTATTTAATTAATCGGATGCTCCAGACCAATTTTAGGTGTATACACCAATATCTTGAGTGGTAGGTGTGTAACCAATACCATGATAATATGGATTTTATTGGATATAAAGGGGTTCTAGGATACCTTGTTCATGAATGCCTAATCCTTTGCCATTGTAGTTCATACTTTGACATATTTGTTTGCCAATGGGATATGGATTATTTATGAAATAAGATGCAAGTCCATCATGAGGTGGATGTGATATGGAAGAAATAACAAGATCTTGGAGTAAACCACCTTGAATAAAAGTGAGGGAACCCATTTGATAGGTAAGGGGCTCATGGATAGATTGAATAGGGGTGATAGACTCTTGTGGGGATTGTGATCATAAGGGGAATTAGGATGGGTGATAGGATCTTGACATGGGGATGATGGGATACTTTGATATTGACATGGAAAAGGATCACAAGGTGTAGGATATGGAGTAGCTTGATCTTTATTAGGTATGGAACCATTATGAAGTGGTATGAAAGGAATATCTTGATCATGATAAGGATGAACATCATCATGGAATGAAAGGGTATCCTTGAATGGAGGCATATCTTGATCTTGATGACAAAGGGAAACGTGAGATTTTGTGGAAATCATATCTTGATCATCAGATGGTAGGAAATCATTGGATATGATGGAAGAACTATCATGCTCTTGGGATGCAATGGATTCATTAGATGAGGTGGAAGGAGGACTTGGAAGGATAATTTTCTCTTGAGATGGAAGGGGATCATCTTGGATGAAACAAAAAGAGATAAGGGGATCATCGTGAGGTTCTTGAGATATGGGATCTTGGTAAAATATTTGAGGGGATTGGAGATTTTTTGCATCATTGAATGGAGTGGAAATAATACTTTAATCTTGATGTGTAGTGGAGTCTATGCTAGCATGCTTTGGACTAAGAGATTGACATGAATCATTGGATGTAGATGGTATGATGGGAGAGGATGATTGGATGGAATCATTAACTTGGGTGAAAGACTCGTGAGGTTTATTTTGACTTATAGGGGATGAAGATAGATGCATGACATGGTAGGATTGCTCAATATTATTTGTGTTTGACTTAGATTTGGGCTTCTCATTTAACCTTTGCAAAAGTTCAAAAACATTAAAATTGGATGATGTAGTTTTTGGTGGTGATAAAGGCTTTTCATGAGAATATTGCATCACTTCATTTAAATGTTGGGATTCCAATTGTTTTTCAAGCTCTTTCAAATGATAGTCAAAATAGTCAATCTTTTGGGCTCGCACATAGGTCGAGGATGAATATGGAGGATTAAGATTAGAGGTTGGAGAATAAGTGTATGTGTGTGAAGGATAAGAGGAAGACATGAATGATGGAGAGGATGGTGCTTGGACTCCATTAAGTGTGATTATTGGTTTAGGTGGTGGAATGTGATTAGGGGCTCCCTTAAGCACAAATTTTGGTTTTATTGGAGGAATGTCATTAGGGACTCCTTTAAGCACAATTTTTTCTTTTATTGGAGGAATGTCATTAGGAACTCCCTTAACCATAAATTTTGGTTTTATTGGAGGAATGTCATTAGGGACTCCTTTAAGTGTGATTATTGGTTTAGTTTTAGATGAAGATTTAGTATAAAATGATGTGGAAGATAGGGATGAAGGCATGTTTGGCTTTGAGAGTTTGGGAATGTTTTGAGGTGTTTAGGGATGGTTAGAGATGGTTAGTGAAGTTTTGGGAAGGTTATGAATGGTTAGAATGATGTGTTTATGTGTTGGTGTTTAAAGCTTGATATGGAAATTTGTAAACAAATGATTGCACATGTACACACATGAATCATACATTCAAGACACATAAGCAAGTTTGAATTTAAAATTATGAATGTGATGATTAAGCACACACTTGAAGAAGACACGTCAACAAGTCCTAGAACTAGTCAAGAGGGTATGGCCAATTAGGTCTTAATATAGGATGCACAAGGTTGACTAGGGATAATTTGAAAGAAAAAATCTACTACACAACTGGAAGAAAGGGGTAACCCATCCTTCACCTTCACTTCCCAAATGTATAAATTTCTTTGGGGCTTAGCCAAGAGTGACAAGATTTTAACTCTCAAAGAAGTGTGTCTTTCAGTTCACACCTCAATTGAGGTCATCCCTTGGAGTGGTGTGTGCTCTAAGTAGGCCTCCTAAGAAGGGTATGAAAAAAGTGAACCAAGTGAGGTGTTTTTAATCACTCGGGCACTTGATTCACACTCGCAATTGTTAATTTCCTTTTAGAAAATCAAAATGTGTGTAAAATAGTTCAAGCACTTGTTCTTTTTAGATCCCAAAGCCAAAAGCGTAGGAAGATAGTTTTTCATTTTAACCCAATTTTAATTATGTGATAAAAAAAAGATTTTCTTTTTAAGCTCAAAACCCAAGTGTGTGATCAAACAAGTTGTTATTTTTAAGCCCCAAATTCAAATGTGTTGACAAGCAATGATTAGAGATGAAAGATGGAATGTGTGCACCTAATTATTTTTGTCCTTAAATCTGTTTTAGATGTTGGTGCCAATGTTGTTTCATCTCCTTAGATTCACCTACAAAATCAAAAAATGATATTATAATGTAGCCATAAAATTAAAGCTCATCAGACAAGGAAAATTGTAATTTCAGATACATTTTTTTTAACATAGTTGAATTAGATTCGATTATAAGACATTATTGATCTGAAAAATAAAAAATCAAAGAAGAGATCCGTACTACTTTTTTGAGAGATTTCCATAAATGTAAAGAAGTCAAAACAATTCCCTGTTTTACACCAAAAATGAGGATTTATGAAAAACCTACAAAAAACAAAGATTGGATTTTTTTGCATTGTATTTGATCTCTAAATTAAAACTGTAAAACATAGACCCCAATTATAATTTCAAGATATTTCCAGAAATGTAATTTTTTTTGGAAAATTCACTAATTTGCGCCCAAAAAGTCAATTTTATGAAAACACATAAAATCATGATAACTCCTACAAAAATGGTGATAAACACGCAATTATTTTATTGTAGCTTCCTGAGATGATGTACAAGCTTTTGTGAAAATACTGTATAAAAATTTGCATCCGTTTGGAAGATATGAATAAATTTTTAAAACCTAGGGTTTTGTCTTTAAATGACATAAACCTGCAAAAAAAAGTTAATGAAACCTGCAAAAAGAAAACTAGATCAAAGGATTCACATCGAGTTCACCAAATGTAGTTAGGGTAAAAATTTAGGGAAAATGCATAAACAAATTATAATGAAACCCTAATAATGCACAATGAAGGTCAAGATAACATGAAAATAAAAATAATAAATTCAAATGCAATCCGATCTCCATGCTAAACTTGATTGATCTTCATTGCTTTTCTCAACCTCGCATGAGAATGCAAGATTTTGAAGGATTGTTGATGGAGGAATATTGGTTGCTCATTGTTGCAACAAAATAACATTAAGATGAAAATAGATAGATGAAAGATTGTAGAAATAATTCGATAGAGTAAGGGTACTTGAAAGCTCATCCCTCAAATGGCTTGTGAGAAGCCGTATTTATAGATTTTTTATGTAAGATTTGATAAGGATTTTTTTTTTGCTTTATTTGACAAAAGAGGAAATAAAACAAGATAAGATAAGATTTAAAAAGATAGAAAGATTTGATTTTTTGTTTTAAATAAATCCTAAAAAATATGAGAGAGATAATTGATGAATTGTCTAATTAAATTAATTAATTAGATACACATGAGTTCCAATTTTGGAAAGAAAGCAAGAAGATATTTTTAGAATTTTATTAATTAAATAAATATTTGATTTATTTAATTAATTTTGGATTTATGATTTAATTAATTAAATAATATAAATTATTTAATTAACATTAGAAGAAAGAAGGGATTATGAATAGAAATGGAATAAATGAAATTAATCAAATAAATAAGATTTATTTAACTAATTAGATGATGACATGGGTACCTAGGGAAAAACATGCCACAAGATGTCTAAATGATGTAATGTTGTGACAAGGTGTTCGTGGACATTTTTGGGTGTCTACAATTATTGTGATATAAGTATCTCTAAGATTACTTGTAAGGATTTTTATTTTCATTTTTTTCTTAGAACAATGATAAAATGATAAACCTATGAGCTCAGTATCATATTGAGTTGTTTAGTATGTACACGATTATTATCATCTTTACAAATTTATCAAATTACATATTCATAAAGCATTTTAATATTCAAATGATTATTAATAACCTAAAGTTGATGATTGATAGAGGTAGGGATAATATAATCTATACAAAGTTTATTCATTCCTACTATTACCCATACTAACCTTTCATGCAACCCACATTTTAGCACCATTCGTAGGATTAATTTTCCCTTTATATAATGATACTTTTATTATGGGTAACAAGGTAATTTCTATTATTATTTATAATTAATTTACCTATAATAATCACTCATTAAATCAATATGCATTTTATTGCTATAATTACTATGATTAACCTCAATTTTACTTTTTATTGTTAATATTAATACTATTCCTTAATATTAATTTTAATCTTATCTCTAATTCTAGATTTTACTCTTATAATTATTGGTAATAATATTATTTACTATTGTTAATTTAGCAATGTTTAATATTGATACTACTCTCTATATTAATATTAACATTGTAAATAATAATATTAATGTTTCATCAATCCCTTTTGACCTCACTCATATTATTGTTATTGAATTTATGCCTACACCTTGATGCAACATTATTATTTAACCGATAAGCCAACAATAATCAAATTAGTATTTGTTTGACCACTTAAACATTAGAAATAAGGGCATATCAATGTTTAATCACTAATACATTTTGTATAAGAATCAACTTAAATTTTAAACTCTTTATTTCTTCGTAAAGGTTGCATATGGCTCGAGATTTGAAAAATACTCTAAGTCTTATTTAAATAAATTATAATGATCACCATAAATTATAATCATTGTAATTTTAACTCTCCTTTTTTAAACATTACAATTAAATAGCAATCATTAAATCACCAATATAAATATATTTCCATATTGCTTACTTTGAATCTATCATACCCATCTATAGGTGGGGCCTCACAAAAATTAAATAGAGGATAGCCAAGGAAAAAAAAAAAATAGGGAAAAACATAATAAAGTAGAGGGAGGAAAATATTCCTTTGTGGCTAAAGAAACTTCTAACATTGGTGATATATTTGATACCAAAAAAGAACATAATATTGACCGTGGCAATTCTTTGGTCAAAAGGAAATATGAAATACCTCAATAGAAGGAGACTATTAAATTTGTTAATACTAACAAGGAGAAAAAAAATCAAAAATACTGAAAACAGAGTAGATGGTAATGTTAAAATTTCCAACGATAAGTTTGGACAAGACTACATTTCCCATGAGTTAATATTGGGTAATGTTAATCATAGGAATTATAATGAGATTCATCTAAATAGGGGCATTATTAAGAGTTCAAAAAAAGAGATAATTCATGTAATAGATTTATTCTTGACAATGGTGGAACTCCAAAAAAAAGGTGGAAAAGAGGCCTCGTATCCTAGCACTATTGTGAATGTTATGCCCAAGAATAAAAAATGATCAATTTTACATCCCATAGGGGATATCAATGGACAAGAACAATTATACAAGTGTTATGATAAGCTACCTAGAGTTAGATAAAGGCAATAAGGTAGACTACAATATTCTAGATATTAACCCTTCTTTATCATCCTTATGCATACCTAACTTCGAAGGATGGAATATTGGAATTGACATGGGGTGGCAGGGAAGGAGTAAAACCTGTGATAGAAAGGAGATCATCAATAAAAAAAATTACTTGATAACAAGTTTGATAAAAAAGGTAATAGAAAAATAGAAACTAAATGAAAATCCTTTCTGAACCTAGAAGATTTGGAGTTGTCAGAGGTTAATAATGGGTTTAGTCTTGATTTGCTACCTTTGGCTAGCCGTAATCTTCTTGTTGGAAAGGAGCAGGAAGTAGACAAAATTCAATTATCTAAGGAGAGAATTTTGGATAGTGGAAAGAAAAGTAAATCTATACTAAATACCAATTTGTTAAAATATAAAGATTGCAATGAAGCAATCTTTACCCTTAGAGAAATTAACAAATGAATGTTAAAGGATAAATCAACCATTGAAAGATGGGATAATAATGTTAAAATTTGGGCAACTATTTTTCAAACTATAGGGGAAAAAAGAGAATTAGATAGTAGGAGATTAGAAAATGGCCTATAGGATGGTCTAGTCAAACTGGATAAGGAAATTCAATTGGACCCCAAAAATAGGATTGGACGAGTTAATCATAGTAAAAACTAAATTGAGGACCTTGTAAGCTAAGAAAGTTTAAGGTTGAAAAATAAGAGCTAAATTGAATTGACTAAACAATGGGGATAAGAGCACCAAAATTTTATTTAGGTATATTAAAGATAAGAGTTCTAGAGAGCATGTGGACCATATTTAGGAGGAAAATAGACTCACAAGTGACCCTAAGGAAATAAAAAATATGTTTCATAGCTCTATAAGACTATTTTCATCAGAAGGAAACAATCCTCAAAGCCATTATGCTAAAAACCAATGTAGGAGCTTAATTCCCAAGAAGTTCACTAAAGATATAGCATAAAAGCTAAATAAAAAAATCAAAAGAAGAGATTGTTAATGCTATTCAAAATTTGAATAATGACAAGATCCCTAGAGAATATGGGCTCCCAATTGAGTTCTATAAGAACATAGGATGGATTGGTGAGGATCTACTGCATCATAAGCCATTGGCAAAGGCTTGTTAGGTTGTAATATCAATAAAGAAACCATTAAACTGCTCCCAAAGGATGGAGATAAGACATTAATTAAGAACTAAATTCCCATTAGGTCCTACTTAATGGCTCATACAAGATTTTGGCAAAAATATTGTCCCTCATGCTAGTGGATATTCTCCTAAGATTATTAGCCCTACACAAACAAGATTCATTAAGGAAAGATACATATTGGATAATCTCATAACTAGCTAGGAATCATAGAGTAGGCTAGAAAATCTAGCCAAAATATGGTTATGATAGGGTAGAGTGGTCATTTCTGATGATTTCACTTGAAGCTTTTGGCTTCCCAAGTGGATTTTGTCAAATGGTGAGGACTCTACTAAATGGTATTGTAGCTCAAGTTGATATTAATGGATCTTTTTTAGACTAATTCCCCTTGTAAAGGTCAATTAGGAAAGGTTGCCCTTTGCACCTACCTTATTTGTGATAGCCTCAGATGCCATCTTCTACATTCTAAGGGATATTGTATTGTCACCTAAAGTTAAAGTACTAAATCTCCTCAATGGAGATGATCTTTTAAGCATTAAATTTGTAGATGATACTAGAATTTTCTTTAAACCTTGAAGAAAGAAATGTAGATTATCTTATGCACAAATTTAATTTACTTAGTGAAGCCTTAGGTGCTAAAATTTCCAAGGAAAAATCTATAATGCTTAGTTGGGAAAAGTACCCCCCAAATTGGTTCAATAAGTTTGAATTTTAATGGGGGTACATAACAGATAATTTAGGTACTTGGGCATTCCATTTATAGTTAACTTCTACCTGAAAGATATGTGGGATTGGATTAAAAGTAAAATTGATAAAAACTCTGCAATTAGAACAAGAAATACCTTTCATTAGCTAGAAGGTTGCAGGTGTGTAAAAAAAATAGCTTCTTATAACTTATATTACTCCTTTGTCTGGTTATTTAGTAGCTACCAAATAAATGAAATACAAAACATTTATTAGAAAACTCCTCTAGTCAAATGGGAAGGGTAATAAGAAAAATCATGTAGTTAAATTGGAATAGTGTTGCTTAAACCAACTAGAAGGAGGATTAGGACTGAAAGACCTCAAAATATAGGGCATCTCCTTGGCTAGAAAGTGGATCCTTAAAGCCTTAAATGGAAATGAACCTTGGAAGGTTCTGGTATTGAATAATATCCAATTTGTTGTCCCAAAACAAACAAATATTTTATGAAAAGCCTAGGATATCATTAGAATTCAAACTAAGAGTTGTGAGTATATGAATCAAACCAGAGGTACTATGTACCCTAATAGGTCAATCTGGTGGAACCTCTCTAAAAATGACAAACCACTTGCTTTATTGGAAGGGTGCTCAGCTAAAACATGACATTTAAAATGAATTAGATATTCTAAATATATAATGTGTAATAACCAAATAAAATCATGGGTAGATCTGAGTATTGAATTCAAGCTTCCTCCATCACATTGGAGAACTTTCTTTATCCTTAGGGAGGCCTTTAGGAACATCTAGTTCCCTAGTTGCAATGTAAAGGATAATGAATTAATTGAGAATATCACTTGGGAAGATGGTACTAAGATTCTAAAATTAAAGCCTAAAGTGATTTATAAAACCTTAAATTTCTCACAAGACCTTCCACTTTTTTATATTAAATTTCATTTTTCCCCATAAATTTTTCAATAATTTAGTTAACTTGAATTTTATTTTTATAAATGTTATAAGTATATCAAAAATCTAATGGTTTGAATGTGCCTTCACTTTACGTATTAACTATTTAAATTGTAAATAAAAATAAAATACCTTTTTAACAAGAATTCTCTCCTTTAGTGAATCATATTTTTCTTAAAAAATTTAATCAAATATTAGTATTTTTTTGAATTTCCAATCAACCTATGAGTATTCTTACCTACTTATATTCAATTCTAAACATTATGACTTTCTTTTGAAATATAGGCTCTAAGCTACCAAAGGGTATTTTTAGATTTTCCTTACAATGTTTGAGCTACTTATAGTTAGGGTTTCTAAATTTTATAAAAACAAATGGGTAAAAGTGTCACATTTGTTGTCCATAGGATAATAAATAAATTTGATTGGAACTATGTAATGTAAATACTTGGAATTTTTGTGTAATGTAATTATGGAATTATAATGTAACACAATATATTTAGATGAATACTCTAATAAAAAAAGTCTCACTTGAAACTCTGACGGTCATGTTGGTGTGACCCATTTTGGGTGAAACGATTTCACCTGAATTTGTTTTAATTGAAATGGTTTCAACCAAAACTAATAAGTTATCCTAAAGTGGTGGATTTATTTGAAATTTCACCCCTATATTACTATTTAAATCATCAAGACACTTTGGGGATCATATTCAAAGTTTCATTCAAAGAGATTAACAAAAATGTGCTCATGTTTTCTTGAGTATATTTTTCTATAATTTGGCCTAGGATTTGCATATATATTATGATTTAAAGTTCAAAGTAGAGGATAAATGAGCTAGCATGCTTCTTGTGAGACATAGAGATATTCTAGTATGACTATAGTCTAAGTTCTTAGCTTTTGGCATTTTGGACACAAACATAATATGGTTAACATCCACATTTGTAGAACTAATCTTCATGAATGCAAAAGTGTTCTTTTGTGTAGATCTGATCATGTAATTCACATACTTGATCTTGTTGATTCCCACAATCTACAACCTACTCACCTTGCTCCCCTTCGAAAATATTGTAAGATTTGTAGGTGTTTATAGACACTTTTGAGAATTTATCAAATTGCAAGGGTCAAGTTCTTCTTAACAAACCTTAGTAGACTGGTTTTATGACTCTAAGTGAAGATTCAAAGATAATAAGCAAATGTACAATAGACTTGAGATGATATGCTTAGATAATTTTTCTATGATGTTCTCACAAATTCTGTATTAAAAAATCCCTAGCACACTTCTATTGATAAATCTTGGATGTTTCATTTCCAATTAGGGCCAGTATTTAAATACAACACCCTAGTGAGTAATTTAATGCAATTCACACTTTAATCAGTTCATTATGACTAGTGAAAGAGATACGAATATGATTTAATTTATTTTTTTAATTTTCAAACTTCAAGGGTTATATTAGTAGTTAAATATGATCTATGTCAAATTTGCACTTACATATTTGATCTAGAGAGATAAAACCTATTATTTATGAAATGAAGTAAAATTTAAGAATATGAAATGATAGAATTTGAAAATGAATGATGTTATTTGTTAATTTTCATACAAATTAAACCCTTATATACTATTTAATACATTTAAAATATCCAATCAAAATAAACCCAAAATATATAAACATAAATACACAAAAAAAAATTTCATCCTTACAAATGTAAAGCTATAAAATAAAGTCACTTAAAAGTTAGAAAGACTATTGACTTATAAAAAGAGTTATAATAATTAGTCCCACTATGATGAGGGACTAGTAGAAAAAAGTTAAATAAGATTCTCCCCTTTACATGAACCACTAGTGGAAATTGATAGTAGAAATTAAAAATACTAGAAAGAAGAAAAATATATTATTATTTTTTAAAATAATGAAGTACAATATGCTAATATTTTTTAGTTCATTCTTATTACATTTTGTGAAAAAAATTAAGAGTGAAAATTGTATATTTTGTATTTTTTATTTGTTTTCAATTTATTTTAATTTAATTTATCTTTATATGATAAGTAAGTATATAAGTGGTTTTTTTTATAAAAAAAACATATTTAATGATTTAAATTTTATTCATAATTTTAAAATTGAATGTGATTAATAAAATCAATTTTTACATTTTTAAATTCAAAATTTAAAATTATGTATGTTATCTCTTTTAAACTAGTTATTGTCTACTGATTTAAATATGAATTATTTTAAGTTATATTTCAAGTAGTTATATAAAATGAAAAGCCCCAATTAATTATGATTATTTAGGAAATATTAGTCATTTATTGTACATATCAAGATAAATCATTCAAAAATAATCATATATTAATGCTTAGAAATATACAGGCACGTATTATATGGTTGTTTGATGTCTTTGATCTTTGTTTGTAACAAGTTGTTAATTGATTCACCTAGGAATTTCATTAAGGGGAAAATAGTTCTTGCTTAGCAAGCTCCTCAAAGGTGTTTATTACATGTACAAATATCTAGATGAGCTAGTTTCCAAATTATAGGACACACAAGAGTAATTCTATGTGAAAAAAGGTAAATTTGGTGAAACTCAAATCAGTATTGTGGTGTACTTTTCTTGAGAATAGATTTTGGAATACAAAATAAATCTAAAATTTTAAACAACCAATTTTTTTGTTCAAAAGTTATTGTTTAATAGATTATGAAATCTTGACAACTTAACAAATCACTATAATAAATGTTATAATTTTTTTTTATAGATTAATTTGACACTAAGGACATCAAACCCAAAATGTATCGACATTCATGAACGGAAGACAAAGACCAACATTTAAAGAATTTTACAAAAAATACCTCATGGCAAAAGAAAATCCCCCTATAGTTCTGCATCTTCTTCATCCACCTCCACCATCTCCTCAGGCCCGCCATGCACTGAGGGGAGAGCTAGCATCAAGGGCCAACTTGTTGGCCTAAATGCACCCACAATCTTCTTCAAAAGGGTGGTGTTCCTAGAGACCTCCAAACTACAAGCGTTGGCATCCTCTCCTCCACTCCAAATAAGGAAAGGCACCCATGATATATTATAGTGTAGGGTGAGTTGGGGCCAAACATATTCGATCAATCACAGCTCCAATCCCACTACTGCCATGTCCAAAAACCTTGTCATCTCCACCTGCCACCGCGCTTTGACCAATTTCTGCATTAGCCATTTCACTGTCGTTTTCTCCCCCTAGCTTGGAGTAGCCACACCATAAACACAGAGGAAATGTTGTTGTTTACTTGGTAAAAATATGTGGAGGACCTTTCGAAACATTCAAACATACAATGAACATTTCAAGATTTGAATTAAACCAATATCAAATCAACAACACACATATGAGAATTTCATTATTCAAAGTCTCCTCAACTCATAAAGTCGCAACCAAATTGAAAAGATAACATATGCAACTCTCTAGGCTGATGACAAATATTACAAAATAGGCTTATAGTTCTGCTACAGCCAAAAAAATCATTCACAAGTTAGCTCTCATCCATCTCCCTTCTTTTTGCACTTTCATTCTAGTTCACCTACAACCTCCTTCTAGAAAAATCAATGGCACATTGCCCAATGTTCTTGCAAAGTCATTTGCTGCTATTCAACACCTCCAACCTGCCACATTCATGTTTGCAATCCTCCTCTAGGAAGAGCTACACCCCCTTCCAACAACTCCCAAATTCTGGAAATTAATATTCCAACAACATTGTCAAAATTCCCCTTTTGCAACCACTATCTTCAGGGCATCCAAATCATGCATGTAGCATCATGTATCATTAATTATAAATTCAAATTTATCAACTCCCAAGAATCCCATGCCCATTTTACTTTTTGACAATTTAATATTAAAAATTGTCAATTCTGGCATGTTTCCCAATGCAAGTTTCAAGCCAAAATTTGTCCAATTTATTTAATTAGATTTTTGGACATTAAAATATTAAAAATACTCCAAAATATCAGTTAAAACCGTTTCACATCAAAATTGAGAAAACAACAAATGATGCAAGATTACTAGTGCTCATGCATCAATTGTTAATAATGCCAATCCTTTGGTAACGTGGAAAGATAAAGTCCTTCCATCTTCATGCTTGCTCGACTGTTGATTTTCATCTGACTTTGGCTTAAATGCCCTCGTCCTCTCATGTCCCATCACTCCTAACATTTGTATTTAGAAATAAGTTCAAATCCACCAAATCCATCCCGCCTTGGTCTATACAATCATTTTGATTGCCACTTTGGACAACTTGTCTACCTCTATATTGCCCTCTCGATAGATGTGTGTCAGTTTAAAATCCTCCAAGTAAGCGATGCTTTCTCATATTCGTGGGATGTATTTCCTAAGCTTCCAATTGGGAGTTTCCTGATGTTGAATGGCGTTGATTGTGATCAACGAATCTCCTTCCAGGTGAAGTCTCTTGAAGCCCAACCATCAGCATAAACTAATCCCCAACCATGCCACATGTAGCTCGGCTTCATTGTTCGTCCACTCTAGCAATCTCTTGGTCTCCACCACTAGGGTGTTACCATTTTGATCTCTTAGAATGTAGCCAACCCCTAAAGGTCTCAGATTTCCCTTGGATGCCCCATCGAAATTCACTTTTACCCATCCTGCTTTCAGTGGTATCCACTTCACATTTTATCTTGGATTGGGAGAGGGATTAACCTGTCTAACCCATAAACGAAAGGAATATATGTTATAATTAAATCAGCATCAAATCCACAATTAATTATTATTAATATTATTTTTAATATTTATTACCACATTAATTTATCGATATCAATTTTAATTTTATATCCCTAAAATATATGTATTTATTATTTTAATTAAATTAATCTAGATTTAAAAATTTGTGGAGATTGTTTTTATCTTTGCATCTATATGTTATTTCTAGCTATTTGTAATATATAAAAAAAACAGTCTAAAGACTCGTACTCCCTATGGATAGCTAAAAGTTCCTCATAAATAATATAAAATCCTTAAAAAAAGACTTTACATAAAATGATTCTAATTTAAATATTTTTTATTAAAAAATACTTTTCCATATAAAATAAAATAATTCTAAAGACAAAATAATATCTCTCGACTGACTCTCTTTTCAGAGAAAACTTATCAGCTAATTAAATGCAGAATTTTTTTCTCGAGAAAGTTAAATTCTCGTGAATGGCAGACAACAACCCACACCCCCCAAAAAATAACAGTAGTTAAAAAGAACCCCACTTCAAGATATCAGGTCTTCTGACTGAATAGGAAAGCCATATAATCAAAGCCATGAATTGCATTAAAAGTTGGCCTGAAATATCCACATCATACAGCAGCAGAGGAAGCAGCAGTATTACAGCATTTAAAACATAGATATAAACTATCTCATCTTGTACAGTTTCTTTTTCCAAAAGTAAATCCCTACATATCTCAAAAATCAGAACTTAAATTTGAGAATACCATGTTGGGTTTTTATGATTTTTGCCATTGGAACAGAACATTTACAGAAGATGAGTTCAACTTCCAGCCATCCCTTCCAACAAAGGAGTGATTGCAGGCTCAAGCAGATCAGATATACCATAACCCAAAGAAGGATCTCCCTGATCAGAACTGAAAAGCCAATCATGAACTTCATTCTCCTCAACAAATGCCTGCTCTGTTGTATTGACAGTAGATGCTGCAGCTGCCCATACATCTTCATTGCAGATTAGATCACTTTCACAGTCTTTACCTGCATGCCTATCTGCTACAATAGGTGGCTCCCTGCAAGTTTCATCATCTTGAGGAACCCCAAAATCCAGAGCCACATCATCAAAAAACAAATCCAGCCCCTCCAGTGGGTTTTCTGACTCATAAGAGCTTATACCCACCTCTGAAAACTTACCCACTTCATCACTGTCCTTGAGCAAATCGTTTGACAGATTTTTCCCATACCCAAGCCCACAATTTGCATGTTCATCTCTGGGGGATCTAATATTTGCTCTGCCCAAATCACCATTGATTATCAGATGCTCATCATTGGTAATAAATGCAGGATTATCAACTCCATTATATATAAAAATATCATCAGTCTCTATAAGAGATTGAGTATTGTTTTCCATCCCCATCTTGTTGTCATCTGAGCTCACTAAAGCTTCATAGACACCATATTCATATTCTCTGCCAGCAGGCCTGCAGAGCCTCTTATATCCATCATCCTGAAAAAACTCGTGCTCTGCAGCAGCCCTCTTCCTTCCATTGCTATTCTCAGACAATCCCATATCTATGCCTGCAGACAAAAGGACAATATCATACACAAATAGAAATAGAACCAGTCAATAGTCAAGAGAATAACACCCAGGAAATTCAATATAATACATGTCAGAGCTCTCCTCTGATAAGAGCTGTCCTATTGAACAACAGACCTCACCTTGTGACATAAGGACCAAATGGCTAATCTGGCTATTGCATCTGGTTTGATGTATAAACAAGTAACAACTACCACTTTGTTAGTGATCCCATTTCTCTTTGTAGTCTCATCCTTGCATGCTATGATACAAACACTAGAACATTTAGGTGTGCTTGTCTGAATAGAAACACATATCTGATAGGAAAGTAAAGCATGGGATGAGATGATTTGGGGTAAAGATGATGTGGGTATTTTACAAGAGAAGCCTATCTGCTTAAGCCAGGTTGGCTGCTTATTCTGGATAGTCAATTCCCATGCCTTTAGTGCATCCACCCACTAAGCCAAAAATAAATATCAATTGGACCTTTATCTGATATGGGCCTGCAGATGGCCATGCGAATCAAAGTACATCAGAAGAGCAGTAATGGACAGGTGCACAACCCCCTGCCACATACCCAACATGCCATCACCTTGATATTTTCCAAAATTAAAAGAAATTTTGATACTTTTACTACTTTTCCTTTTCTTTTTCTTCAAAGTCTAAGAAAGATCACTTTGAATTATTTGAGCCCACAAACCTCAATCAATCACTTTCTTACCTAGGCATACTTCCTGTTCATCCAAGTATGATATCATATCTGCTGGTCACACTTTTCTTCTCCATGGCACCCACTCTCCTCTCCACCCCCTCATCCATATAAAAAGATTACCCTAGGAAGTGCCATCAGAATTTGTTGTATCTGTAGCTTGAATCATCATTATAGAGGTTGATAATAAAATAATATGGGGATTATTCTAGAGTCACAAAAGATAGGACAGAATGGATGCCTTTCTGAATGGGATTCCCATATGGGTGGCCATGGTACTAGCCCATTCAGATTTGTTTGCTTGCTTTCCATATGAAGTTTGGCCCGTCACTAAAAGGAGTGTTGGTAGTGATCTCTAGTTACCAAATTTGTCAAGTCTTACACGGAACTAATGATAGAATCAACTTTGATTTCATCATTAATACTTTTCTATTTTCTTTTTTAAATGATGTCTTAATCAAGATGGCTTCTTGAAGATATTGATGGGGGGAACCCCATACCTACTCTCTACATGGTAAAAGGGTGAAGGAAAGAACAGTAATTCATCAAATGAAAGTACTCCACAAGAATGTTGTTGAAACAAAAAGCAAAATAAATATAATATGCTTGTTCCGAATAACAATACTGTCGGATATGCTTATTATGAAGATCAATAAGGCCTGATTCAACTGGCCTTGAAAGTCTGCATCTGTTTATTTGCTTTGTCTTTAAATGCATGTGGACATTCTTCATGGAATACCCTGCCTATCACAGGAAACAAAGGGAATTAAAGTGGCATGGCAATTTGAGATTCCCAAAAGAATCAAAGCCAAAACTTTTAGAATGTTGAGGTAAAATGAAGATACTAGACTTGCCACTCTAGTAAAAGCCATGTATGGGCAATCCCCATCCCCCAAAAACAATAGGAATTAGTAATGGAGTTGTAAATGGTAACTAAAATCATGCCAATGAATTAAGAATTAGAAATATTATTAAATAATAAAATAATTTTAAGTGAGAAGATTTTATTTTATTTTTTATCAAATTTTTATTGTAGTTTATTTGAAAAGTTCGCTATTTCAGATTTTAGGTGCACATTATCAAATATGATGTTACATTAGCATACCTTTTTATTGAGGTGTCATAATAGGAATCCTATAAAAAGTTAAAGTTGTGCATTAAGTCAAGTTTTGTTGGTGTGCCCCTATAACATCACATGATGTGTCGCTTTTTTAGATCTATTAAATAATTTCATTCAATTATTAGTAATAATCGTCAACACTTTCAACCTTGAAGTCCAACTACTAATGTCAACAATAAAAATATGATCTATAAATCTACAAATTCTATCTCAACTATTGGATTGTTTCCCCTATATATATAGTCCAAAAATTAATATAATCTAGAAATATAAAAAAGTTGAAAAATTATAAAAATGAGAGATTGAGAGGAACTATAAAAAACTAAAAAACTTACCTTCTCATCTCAAAAATGTTCAAATACACTCATTCTTTTAACACAAGAATCTCAAGGTCAAATAGTATCACTTATCATCAAAAAAAAGTTTTCATAGTAGTCCTTATTATGAAAAAGAGAAATTTTTATTTTTATTTTGTTTTACTTGTAGTCGTAGTTTTTATCATGTTGAGAGTTGAATTGTCTAGTTTTGCTAGTTAGTGCTTTGAAGTATTTTATTTTTTATGTAGTAACATGGAAGGAGTTGGTGTGCCATTCTTTTCAACAAGTACATAATTAGTTTTGGAACAAATTTCTACCTTGTTGAATAGTGTGAACCTCATGGTATCAACTCCAGCATGTTTGCTACCGAAAAGTTGGTTATTATATCTTTAGTCTTCGAACTTCATGACTACTCATCCAAAGTAAAAATAAAATCAATATCCCTTTATTATCATGAAAGTACACCCAAGAGGATCAAACCTCCTATGTGAATACTTGTTTGATCTAATTTTCACTGATATTAAACTTCTAATCAATGAGGATACTCAAATGAGAAAGATGTAGACACATGTCTCTAATCTATCTATTGACATATATCTATGTAAGTGTACACCATGTTAACATGTCACAAGAAAACAACTTTCAAGCAAATTCATTGGATCTTAGATGCTAACACAAACCATCCTAAGGTTGGTGGATCTTAAAAATACATGCAATGCCCACATGGCCCAATAAAATGTAAATCAAATGGTCATCACAACTACAAAAATGTAGTATGATCAAAACCTTAATTTAGAAAAAAATCATAGGGATTTGTAGAAACATGGTATAACTTAACAATGAAAGTGTTAAATTGTATACATCCAAATTCATAAACAATAATAGATCATAAATAGAAATAAAAATAATAATGAAGAGAATACAATCCATAACATAAGATATACATGGAGAAACCCTTGTAGGAAAAATCTACATCCAAAGGTATCCAATTTTGTATTAGTCCTTCAAAATAGTTACATTAGTACAAATTATCCCTCTAAATTCTTACAACACTTTGTTACTACTACAACCCACAAAACAAACTATCCAACATCCTAATCCAAGCTCTAATTTTTAAGAGAATTACAAAGTGAAACCCTGGATTGATTTTGGAAATGATTTATAATCTCAAAGGAGGTATGGTATCCAAATCGGTTGGACTCAAATCCCAATGCATCCCTTGTTCAAAGATGTCATCAACTATTATTAACATATTCCTTACATCTTATAGTGTCATAACCAAGAATATTTGACTACCCAAACTTGGGCATCTAATTCAAGTGTCCAACACTATCATAAGGATGACAAAGATTTTAATGTAACCTCCCTTTTACATGCTCTTAATTTTAAAAAGAATTTAACATACATAACCCCCACAAAGACTAGTTAAGATGCTCTTACACATCTCCCAAGATCATGACACATGTCCAAAAAATTCAAGATAAAATTATGATACCTACATCCTCATGTGAGAAAAAAATCCACTAAAAGAAAATTTATGCCTCCAAAATGGAGCTTCAAATTTCCCATTCAAAGATAAAAGACACAAAAGATCAAATAGAAATACATACAAAATATTATTATATGAAAATTAGGATTGCAAGTTGAGATATAGTAACATTCTCCAACTTTTTGAAAACATTACAAGAGAAAAAAGAAAGAACACTAAAATATAATAACAATATCAAATCAATTTCTAAAAGATATGAGGCCCATGGCCCCCTACAACAATCAAATTTTTTTATGCCCACTAGCTTAGTAAGGGAATTTGTAGAATTATTTAAACTATCTACATTTTGTAACATGACTCTACCATCCTTAACCATTTCTAAAACAAAGTGATATCGAACATCAATATGCTTTGTGTGGGCATGATACGTTGGCTTTTTAGCCAAATGCATGGAACTTTGACTATCGCATCTAATTCTCGCCTATTTAGACTAAAATTCAATACCTAATCACAAGTTCTTCAACCACACTACCTCCTTACACACATGTGTCATAGTCATGCACCCTATTTCTATAGTGGGAAATAAAATTGTAAGTTTCCATTTTCTCACCCAACTAATTGCTCCTTTAGACAAAGTAAAGACATAGCCACTCATAGATCTCCTATAATCTAGATCCCCAACCCAATCAAAATATACAAATCCTTGTAAATAAATCATCTTACCCACATCATTAGATCCATGATAATAAATCCAATGGTTATAAGTCTTGCATATTTATCTAAAAATCCTTTTCACATGATTCAAATTTTCTTTACTAGGATTTGCCATAAACCTACTCAAAACTCCCATTTCTTGAGAAATATTAGGTCATGTATATATCATGGCATGTATAAGGCTTCCTATATCATTGCCATATGGAATTTTACATATCTCTTCAAGATCATCATCTATTTTATCTAGGATATTGTTCTAGAGATAACATATTTCAAACCCTAGTTTCTAGATTATAAACCCTAAAATATCTTTCAAACCCTAACTTCTAAGTTATAGACCCTAATTTAGACATTTTAGGGTTTATAATAATTATTTAGGGTTTTAATTTTACATTTTAGGGCCCTCAAAATAGATATTATTGTAAATAATTTTTTAGGATATCAATCAAAATTTGAATCTAGAATTCTAAAATTCCTGGTTTGAAATAGATGTTTTAGGGTTTATATTTTAGAAACAAGGGTTTCAAATAGAGATTGTAGGGTTTATAATAGCTTTTAGGGCTTCAATTTGACATTCTATTGTTTACAATCTATAAACTAGGGTTTCAAGTAAGCATTCTTAAATTAGAAAATAGGGTTTTTAATTTAGAAATTATAACCTTGCTTTTGTGTTGATTGAATGGGTTCTACTTATCCCTACCCATATGTTGAACAACAATAGTATTATTAGGGCTATGAACATTATCCCCTCCATACAAATTGATATCCAAATTTTAGTAGTAACTCTTAGAACCTCGTAAGTGGACAAACCTTGCTAAATACTTCCTTATTTCCTTGGAGATATCAAAACTTAAAATCATGCCTTTATAAAAGTAAAACTAAAAGCATGCCCATAATTGCTTGACATAATTCTTGGTGATGAGCCTTTACATCTTCCTATTTGCATTGGTTTATACCCTTATTCACTGAGTCCTATCTTTGGTGATATTCCATGTGTCTTATTTGCTATTGGGGCTAGATCATGGAGAAATATGTCAAAAAAGTGAAATAAAAGAATGCAAGATAAAGAGATCAATTGCAAAGACACTATCAAAATGAGTTGAAGGTCCTATCAAATCCAAAAGAATAATTCAATGTCTTTGTCAAGCTTGAGGTCTCCAATTTTGTGAGATGCCACCTTCTATGATTTATGTTGCCTCTTGCATGATGTTTTCTTTATATGATTGGAGTATTCAAGATTTTTATGGATGATAGTTTATTTCATATACATAGATGATGTTTTTTATGCTTATATGGTTTTTTATTACCATGGTATTATTGGTTATATGATGGATTTCAATTGATTATTGCTAGTGATAATTATATTGTGTTATCAAATGATTAACTTATGTGAAATTGTAAGTAGACGTTTTGAGATGATATTTAATAAGTTGATTTTTTCCTTGTGTAGGTAGATATTTTCATATGTATGTCTTGACTATCATGATTATTAATAGATGATGAATTTACATATTATTGATTAGATGGAGTTATCGTTTTTTGTTATTAAGTGGTTATGTGAGAAGGTATTGAGAAGATGAGAATTATATATGTTAAATATTATGATTATTAGATTTGATTTCCTAACTAATTATTGTTTTGAAATGTTATCTTAATTCATAATAGTTTCTTCAGCTATACTTGTTCATGTGATGTAATGACACATTTTTGTTAAGTGAACAGGTGAATTTTTTCAATGGTGTATGGGGTTACATAGCTACTTTTGTTGTTTTATACCTATGAAATATTGACCTTGTCTCATATGGAGAAATAAGGTCATGTAATATTTTGTTATGAAATATTATTTTATATGTTATGTGATCATGTGTATATGTCGAAGTTTATTTTGTTTTATTATCTTTTGAGTTATCTTTTAGTATGTTTATTTATTTTATGATTGTATGGATTTTATGTGGTTTAAATTATATTAATAATCTAAAAAGTTCCCTAGGTGGTAGACTTATAGATTTGGGGTTATTTTACCTTAGAAAATACCTTTATTAGTGTTTATAACAACTTTGATTTTCTATTTTTTTAAAGTAGTGAAATTATGATTTGGTTGGGTGGTTGGGAAAAGAATTTATCTTTCCCTTTTAATTATAGGTCTTTTTTCTTAGAGGGCAAGAGACTTTTTCATTATTTTTCTTCTTTATATTTCTTGAAAAAATCTATCTTAGAGAGTTTTTAGAGATTAGAGAAAGAGAGGAATGGAGAAAGAAAGTGTTGAGGAAGAGAGATTTTGGAAAGAGAAATTTGTAATATGATTTTTAGATTAAAACCGTTTTGCAATATTTTACATCAAAGCTTTGGGAAGGTTCTATACACCAACTTCTTCCATTGTTGGGATAAATGTTGCAAGGTAGGGGTTATACCCTTTTTCGTGATTGTTATTGTTAAAGGTTGTGTATGATTATTCTTATAGTGTTCTTGAAAATGTTAGACCTGTTATCTTCTTGGGTTTGTAATGGGAATTTTTGTTCTTTGTTGCTTTTAATTTATTTATTTTTGTGTATTTTGTAGGAGTGGACCACCTTTTGAGAGAGGGATAGGTTTTCCATGTGTTTGGTGTATGATTTGGAGAGGTTCCCTCTAAGGGTGGTTTTTAATATTGGGAAAGAGTACCCACACATTTTATTATGGATATAAGTATCCAATCTTGAGCATATGTTGGAGAAATAAGGATTATGGATGTGTCGAGTATGAGAGTATGTGTTGTGAAGATGTGGATGCGAATGGGAGAAGTGTATATGTTTAATTGTGATTATTTTTTAACCCCTTATATAGTTTGAGTCCCCACTCCCTCTTGAAGGATCCCAATCTAGGGCATCCATTGTGAATGTAAGGGTTATGTAAAAAAGGGTTTTTGAAATTTGTTAAACCTATATGTGATTGATGTGTGATTTGTGTGTAAAAAATATGTTGTGTTGATTTATGGAAAAGTGTTGTAAATTTTCACTTAAAAGGAGCTATGTAACCCCCAGCTTGGGGGTGGGTTGATTATCAACCCTAAGGTTGGGTGGAGAGCCCATTTGCTATTTTTTCTTTCCTTTCTTATTGTATTTTCAGATTCATACAAAGAGTTGGTGAATAGATTGGAATTTGTATTAGAATACATGAGAACATTTTCATTTGGAAAGACATTCAAGTGTTTTGAATGAGAAATGTATTAAATATACTTGTGAAAATGTTCACTTGGTTTAAACTAATTTCATAATCAAACAAGAAAGATAGAGTGCGTGCTTTATTTATACTTGTATCCCAAGGAAGGGATGAATGAAAAGGTATTTCCATGCATATAGATACTTAAAATGTTGTATGATGATTGTTAAGCATAAATTTAATAGAATAGAACTTAGATAAAAGAAAAAGAAAACAAATTAGAAGTTAGTTGTAATCATGTCATTGGAAATAAGTGCATGTAAGAGTGGAGAAATGAATGTGTAATTGTTTTTTAAAAGTTAAACCATGTTGTGAATGTAAACTTGGGTAGATTATAATTGTTTTTAATAAGACCAAAATTAATTTTCAAAAGAAAATTTGCAATCCTTTTAAAAGAAATAAATTATAAACTAAATGTTTTCTTTTGTTCATTAACATGGACATAATTATGTACATGTATATATATATATATATATATATATATATATATATATATATATATGAATTTTCACAATATAAATTTTTATATGTAAAATTAATTAAATAATAAACAAATATATATATTTATGTATATATAATATAATTATCCAAATATTAAACAAATGATACTAATGATTATAAAATGTATAAAATATTTTATTTTAAGTAATATAATAAATAACTTAAAGAATATAAAATAAGCTTAATTAATATAAGAAAATTAAAACTATTTGAAAAAAAAGGAGAACCGACTATGGTGTGTTGGCCCTATTCAAGTTGCCCACCACAAGTGGCTAGCAAAACCAAGGTCATGCAACCCCCTTAAGGAGGGACTATGACAAAGAAGTTGTCACCCCCTCTTGCAAGGGCTCCATCCCTCACCTTATAAGCATTTCTAAGAAAAAAATAGCAGGGTGGAGAGGGATCACTATGAATGACACTGCTAACCCCATACATATAAAATTTATTATCAATGTTGTGTCTCTCTAACAACAACACTTGTCTGCATAATAAATAGTTAAATATATCTTAATATATATACTTAATATATATGAATATATATATATATATATATATATATGAAATTTCACAAATATGTAGTATAAATCAATGAATGGCTAATGGAAGAAAAAATCACATCATTCGAGTAATCAAGATAATCACTTGATAATTAATTATTCATTAATTAATTATTAAAGTCCCTTATTACTTTAGTTCACTTAAGCTAAACTTAGGAGTTCTTTTTTATTATTAGATTGGACTAAATATAGGTCTAGTTGTCTCATTGCATGAGATTAAGACACTTGTCACAATCTAATATAAAGCTTGCACATTCATTGTAATCATTTAATTTAGAACCATTCAGATTAATACATTGCACATATCAGTGCTCTTATGAATTCAATATTTTCTCTCTTGGTTGCATAGCAAATCAGTTGTGTCACATCTCAAACTATGATGCACTTTGTTTCTACTTTATTTGGATTCGATATATGACTGTATATGTGTGGTAGAGTAAATAATGAATTATATGGTATTTTGTGAGCTGAAATATGAAAATGTGTGTTTTAATTTTGAAAAAGTTAAGTTGTATTGAATTGAGTTTTATTTTGAAAGCAATGCAAAATAGAATAATGATTTTTGGATTAATGCAATATATTGCTTTGATTTGTATTTTTCCTGGATACTAATCTATTAATGGGTGTCTGAGTGTACTGAGATGCAGGAATGTTGAAGACTAAGAGTGAGGTTAAGGTAGAGGAGGTTAGCTTCCTAACAGGGTAAAGGAGGAACAGTTCTCTCAATCACACACGAGCACCTAGAATCATGTAGATGCATTTAGAATTAAATTAAGCTTATTGTTTTACAATTTGCAAATTTTCTAATGTTTAATTAAATTAATTAAATAATGAAATAAAAGCATAAAAGAATTAATTATAGTTCAATTAAATATTTCAAAATGCAATTAAATGATAAGCTTTGTTATTTAGAATAATCATTTTATTTGTAATTGAATGTTATTACCATACTATTTGTTTCGAATAAATATTTAAATTGCAAAATAAAATGGCTTATTTAATTATTTTTTAACATAAATACTTCATTTGTAATTAAAATAGGAATTATTTATTAATATTTATTGGGATAATTATTGTGCATGAAATAAATTTTATTTTATTTTACTATTTTCAAGATTAGGTCTTGGGAATTGGAGTGAAATCTTTGAAAAGAGGAAATCATTAACCAAAAAAGACAACTACTTTTATAATCTTCTTTATTGCTCTGCAAAAATAACTAAAATAATCACTGCCAAAAAGAGGGTTTCTGAGGTACGGTGAATCTAGCACAGTGGAAAGAGGAAGAAAAGCAAGAAAGAAAGGAAAACAAGGAGAGGGGATTCTACAGGAAGCGAATACCATGTTTTTAATTCCTTTTCCATTGTATTTTAATTCAATTGTGAACAAGTTGTTGAGTTGTGGAAAAGTGGAGTTCCTTTGTTAAATTTTCCCCAATCAATTGAGTTTATTTCAAAAATTTGGAGCCAATACTGTACAAATCTGATTCTTCATGACCTCCTATGATATATACCTATACATATTTGTGTATTAATTATATTATTTGTGGTTGCAAATTGGATCTTTTGTTGAAATACAAGTTTGTTTCAAAAGAAATTGTAGAGATGTTTTACCAGTGTTGCAAATTAAAGTATCATATATATATATATATATATATTAAAAAAAATTAATAATTTGTTTTTATATATATATAATTCTGGAAGTTCAAATGATAATACAAAGACCTGAATCTGTCACTGCAGAAGTGCTTTTGTTTTCTGTTAAAGACTTGGTATTTAATTAAATTGTGGGAGGTCACTAATGCCACAACCGAGCCTCCCCATAAGGGTGGGCTACGTTGTGGAGGCAACGCCCTCCACAGATTGCGGCCTATGGAGGGGGCATTTCCCCCACAAGTAGCACACCCCCATGGGGGTTGTCGGCCATGTAAGGCCCAACCATATAAACCCTTTCAACATTTTTTTATATATATGAAAGCTTTGTCATTTGAAAGCCTTTGGAATTATATGTATTTCGATTTTTTATTTTAAAATTTATAAAAATAAATATATACATATGTATATATATAGATACCTCTGGGTGTATATACTTTGGCATGTAGTAAATAAATTCTTTAATCTGAGCATTTTATTATTTATGTTGTTAATAAGTTTCTAATATGCAATATTAAAGTATATGTGTGTGTGTGTGTGTGTGTGTGTATTTATATATAATATATTGTTTGTATATATATATCAATTTGGCTGCAAGTGCATTTTATAAAATGGATATAAAAATACATGTGAATATATATATACACACACATATATATATTTAAATATATATAAAATATTTCGTTAATGAAGCAGGGAAATGCATGCCTATAGTTGTTTTTAAAATGAGGTTGCTTCAGCTATAGATATATTTTTTTGTACATCCATTTATATATATCTATATATATAAATAGATATATGAATATATATATATATATATATATATATATATATATATATATATATATATATATATATATATATATATATATATATATATATATATATATATATATATATATATATAATGATTTCAAATACATTATGTATGAAAGTAAGAATATATATTATGAAAAGCGTAGATGATAGAAATCTGATTTAAAATGATTAAAATTTCTATTTTAAAATGATATATCTTTGTATCTGCTTGTTTATTTATAAAATTTGGATAACTATGTAATTGTTTATTTGTCCTCCTTAAATGGATATACTTCTACTTGGATGTAATTCTTTCATTGTTGCAAACCTACTATCTTTAAACCATTTAATTTGAAAGTGGCCTATTGGATATTTTGGAACATGTAGATAGTTACACATTTGAATTTATTCATTGATAGACATTGAAATGAAGGTAGATTGACTAAATCAAAACAATGTGAACTGTAAAACTTGATGTGGAAATGATCTTCTTGTATGAAATCAAATAGTGAAATTGAGAAATATTATGTGTTTTTCTTAAGAAATGCATGAAATTGTAAATATTCGAATTGTATGCAACACATGTGAAACTATGCACTATTTATAATTTATGAGAAACTTCTGAGACAGGATGCCGAATGTGGGCACACAGAGATGGTAGTTTAGCCTTTTCATAAACTACCATTTATGTTTTAATGCTTGGCCAAGCTAATGAACCATTGAAATAGATGGATTGAAAGCCTAGAGTTTTTATGTTATATATGTCTCTGCCACATCCTATGTGCAAGAAATATGCAGTTCTAGTATAGGATTGCATATAGGCATCAGGCATGCATTGAGAGTTCCCTCCTACTTTAATGTTCCAGGTTTCTAGGCTCCTCATGCAGGTTCGAGGATTTCTTCGAGTTAGGAAGAAACCTGGAGAAGTCATGTACTTCATGGTTGGGCAGAAAAGGCGCCTTAACCACACTCTTGGCCTCAATGCAAGAAGACCAGTGGTGTTAAGGAGGATGAGGATCAGAGGTTCTATTTGTTATGGATGTACTTCATATATCATTTTTGTAATGGCTTGTTTAGCCAATTTGTAAAATTGTAACTCTATTTCATGAATGTAATTACTGATATAAACTTGTTAATGTATCATTGAAATAGATGATTTGCAACACCCTTTTTGGTGTATGTAATTTGTAATTTTTAATTCTTTAATGAACTTGTCTTTGAGCAAAAATAGATATTAATGTAATACATGTTAACTCTTTTTCCTTATTTGTGGTGTACATTGATCATGAAATTTCTTGGTTTGGAATGTGTGTGTTTTTCGAGCTTTACAAGTTGCTTTGATCTTTCTTTTGTGATAGGATAATTGCTTGCAGGTGATTTTTGGGTGCTACGGAGTTCAATCATTAACTTCAACATGGTATCAGATCTCTAGATATGTAGCCTCCTGTCGAGATTTTGAGAGATCCTATCTTGAGGAAAAATAATATTTTAGTTTGTTAATCTATTTTTCTAGAAAAAAAAATTAAAAATCATCATCATCAATTTTGCTTTTTTGCATAAAAAATCTCAAAAAGGCAAAAGAAAAAAGAAAAAAAGCATAAAGCAAAAACAAAAACAAAAGAAGGAAAAAAAAGCGAAAAAAAAAATTAAAAAGTTTTGCCACCCACTAGCCACCAGCTAAGGTTTTTTATCTTTTTTGACCTATTTTCATAACTTGGGCATACGTTGCCGAAATTGGGCAAACAAGATATTGTTAGAAATTTGGTTACATCTAATTTCCAATGGTATAGTTCTCATTGTCAGATTTTTTTGCTGGTTTTTTTTATTCTCAATCAAAGTTAGATCATCATTTTGCACTTCCGAGCTCACAATTTTTTGCTTGTATCTCATATTTTTGCAATTCAAGCGACGTTGGAAAGGTATTTCAATGCTCTTCAAATCTATTCATGCACTTTTTCTTGAATTTTCCCTAGGTAAATTTTATTTAGTATTTTGTGTTTTCACATTTTGCTTAATTACTTGGGCATCTTAGCACCTGGAAAGGATTTGTTTGTGTTGAATGATATCATTTGATATGCTTTATCAATACTAAGGTTATTAGTCTTTGATTTTTCATTTGAGTGAGTATCATGGGTTTTTCTATTCATCCTTTTGTAATCAACTTCGACAAGGACAATTATGAGTCTTAGCGAAATGGAATCCTGAAACATCTCAGGTAGCTTGATATTTTTCCTTATTTTTATCGACTCATACCTACACTAGACACACCAAGAATTTTATCAGCATGGGGTATCATCAGATCCCATATTGTAGGGGTTATATGTTCTAGTGTTGATCTTGACACTATATGTGTTGTATCAGACATTGAATGTCCCCACACACTTTGGACACGACTTTGGGAGATCCATGGAGACCCTCATATCTCTCCATACCTAGAGGATTCTACTATAGATTGTCTCATCCCTCTTGCAAATGAATATTTCATACCCTTTGATTACGATACTTTAGAGAAGCTTGAGTATAGCATAGGTCTTGCATGTTCTGATGGTTCAAAGACTTTCCTTCATGTGACCACTCTTCAGATTGAGACTACATCATCATCTTTTGTTGTTCCTGGTCAATTTGGCATCACCACATCTTTGGCCCCTATTGATTCACTGCAACAAGACATACATCTTCTAGACATAGCTACTTGGGATTCCTATCTTGCAAACATATCATCCTTGTTTGTAGAGTCCTATATTGTATATCTAGAGGATTACATTGAGGACATTCATCTCTTCTTTTTTGATATCCACATCATCGCTATTGGCCCACCATCTTCATCACCTTTGCAGATTGTTCTACATTAGTCTTCACAAGATTCTAGATTGACATCATCATTTTCTGACATGTGGATAGGTGAGAAATTTTTAGAGGTACACATCATTTTGATTTGGATTTCAGCATCACCCATCTTGTTGGATTGGCTTCTCTAATCACCAGTGGATTTGTTTCTTCCTAAGGGGAGAAATGTTGTTTGCAGGCAATGGATCATATTTTGTCTTCAGGCATTCATCATTGGTACGGGAGTTATTTCTTTATGGGTGGATTCATATCCTCATTTTATCTCTCCTATTGGGGGATATCTATTGTACTTGTGTGATATAAGTAGTCTTTGGTGGGTCACATTGAGTCCTCCTATCCTTCTTTCACTAGTGCAGTCATTTCTTTGTCTCTTTTTTGGAGAGGAGTTTTTTCCCATGTGGTTTTCTCTTCTTCTCTAGTTATGAGAGTTTAATTTATTTGTACATGGGTACCTCATCGAGACTTGTATCTAGGACCCATCCATGCATCCATGATTGCATTATACATCAAGGTGTTTCATTATTATACATTATTTTTTAATTGTTATAAATTGTCTTTCCATTATGCCAATTTGTATTGTAAGGCTAATTAGATCTTTTGGGAATTATTTCTTGCCTTTGAAATTTTTTCTTTTCACTAAACAATCCTTTCTCATTTTTTGGTACTTTATAGTTCAAATGGTTTAAGTCACTCATGACCTTGTCTAACTTATCCTCAAAATATGTTTTTGTATTCTACTATCATTTAGGATTCTATAGAATCTTGGCATCATCCCTTTTGCTGACCTTCCAAGATGTTTTTTTGTTCTCAATGTGTAGTATAATTCTAAAAGCATCTCTCAAAGTTTGGGGATCTTTATCCCTCAACTGATATCCCATTTGAGGGCCACAACCATACAATACAATACTAGACACATAGGTTCACTAGGTCTCATATATTATGGAATTATGTTCATGATCTTAATGAACATATTATTAAAACCTAAGACCAAATCATTATGTCCTTTTGTAATGTTGGTGAATTCATTAATTATAAATCTTGGGTCAATTTTCTCACCATACTGTTCTTTGAACACCCTTTTAAATACTTCCCAAGACCCAATACTTGACTGAGGTAGAGTTCTATATAATCCCTAGCACCGTCTATCAAAGATTACATAAAAAGTTTCATGACAGCATCTTCATCCTCAACCTCAAAGTCATCAATCAAATTCAACAATTATCTCAAGTGATCTTCACCTGAAATTGCATTTTTTCTTGAGAATATAAACAAGAAATTTCTTATTTCATTGGATATAAGGTTAGGGTAACCAATATTTCCTTTTAAATCCAATTGTTTGAACCTTTCCAAATGCAAAGGCCTTCTTGCAGGAACATTTCACATAGCAAGATCTACTTGAGGATTTCCTTGGGCACTATGTTGTTGACCAACAACATCCCGATCTCCTTCTAGTTTGTCTTTTTCCCACTTGATTGAGAATTCAAATTTGGATTGTATTGATGATGGATTCCATATCGTCTATAACCACCCAAATTTTGTGGTTGTGACTGTGGGTTAGACTGTGGCACACTTTGACCTATGTGATTTGAAGTTGTAAAGCCAATTGTTGGATTATTTTGAACAAAAGTAACAGGTGGGTTTTGAGAATTAAGGTTGGAAGTAGAAGAACTTCTAGACCCTTAGGATGATTTCAAGAATTCAATCCTTCTTTGAATTTCCTCCTTAACTACTATTTTTTTCCATTCTCTCTAGCTCTTTTTTTAAATGTTCTACTTATTTTTGTAGTTGCAGATCTTTCTGATTAGATATTCTAGGTGAAAAATCCTTTTGAGATGATGGATTCTCATGAAAACTTATGCCCTTTGTAGCATTGGTATTTAGGGGCATTTTTCCTTTATCCAAACCCTAAGATGCAACATTTTAATCAGGAGCTATTGTCACTATACTAGTTGTATAGGAGTGAATTTGCACCCCTTACGCAAATTCCCCTTTTACACACCCTCATCTTAGAAAACTAAATCCGAAGGCAAAATTTCACATAAGCCTATTGCCTTCATTCCACTTGGTGTCTCTTTTGTGTGTCAGCAGAGGAATAATTGTCAAGGAAGCCTGCGCAGACGTCTGCACGACGCGCTTACGTCCCTGGAAGATTCCCACATCTGCAGCTTGTAGAGGCGTTACACTTCCCATTGGAGGTTGATTTATAACACCCTCTTCAACGAACCGACCCGAATATGGTCGCTTTCCTTTATCTATACTTCAAATTCATCCCTTCTTCATTTGTTTCATCTCTCTTAGAAATTCGAATCTCTTCACAAGCTCTAAGCATTCAATCCATCATTCTCAAGCAACACTTTGCACTCCATAGCAGCAACAACAACACTCCATCAATTTTGTAGAGAATGTGTGGAACAAACACCATTACAGCAGAGGCTTAAGTCCTCTCATTTTCTCCCCCATTGGCTAGTGATCTCTTGGTGGAGGTGGTAATATTTCTACTCCTCTCCTCTATGATTTGGTTGGGTAGCATAACACTATTTTGTAGTGCTTTTGTGTTCTTTACTTCATTTATTGCTTTATCATACTTTTCTCCATCATCATTATCTTGGTTTTCCATGGATGTGGGAGCACCAAAATAGGGGTCTAACTGAGGCAGACCCCTATACATTCCCCCAACAATTTTCCTCCCTCTTGTGTACAGGTGGAAGTATTCTTGGAGCTATTTGGCGAACGAGCACCTTTGTGAGATCATTCTTTCCATCCTCACTCTTTTGTATTTACTTTACCACATTCGTGCATACTTTTCCTACATCATAGTGTTTTTTTGGACCTTTGAAATTAACTAGCTAGGTTGCTAGTTTGTTTTCTTGTGTTTAACCTTGTTGCTTTAGTCCTCTGGTCCTACGGACACCAATGCACCTGAGAGATGCCAGTGCACTGCGCTTTCGTCCTCAGGCAGAGAGCTCCCTGAGACACAATGTTGACCCCAAAAATTAGCTCGCCTGACCCCATTTCAAGTCTCAGGTCTACATAGTGGTCGAAGGACCTTATAGTCCTCATCATTCTCATCCTACATTTCCTAACACTCCTTTAAGCTAAGGTAAGTTAAGTCAGCCTTTTGCTCTCAACCCTCCGTGACCTAGGGCCTTGACGTGGTTGGTCGCCCTCTCTTACATTTTTGGTGAACCCGACATGAACCATTTTGGTTTTGTTTTGTGATATTGAATGCTCCTTTCCTCGTATTCTAGGAGTGTTGTAGGTGAGAGTGTTGTGAGGATTTTTCCTTACAACCCAACTTGTGACCCCTAGTAGGTATAGTTGAAAGGTTCTAGAAGTATTGCGCAACAAAACCTTAATTGGGTCACTACCTTATCTTGTAAGCTTTAGGAGGCACTATGAAAGTATCGTTTAGCATATGTGATGGCCTCTTTTCTGCATCAACCTATTCCATATACATAGCCTATGACTAGTGGTACTGTTATAACCTTCACCTCACAGGACCTACTGATGGGCTTTAACAGAGAACCATCTCCTCTTTACATCCCTGCACGAATCAACGGGAATATTGTAGCAGGTGTACTTGTTGATCCGATGTCTCAAGTAAACATTATAACTGAGGATATCATGTTGATAAACTTTCTCCATAAGGATGGATATGATGCACCTATGAACACCATCCACACACACAACATACTTTTTGTACCTCTTCTAGGTAGTATTGTCCTGTCTGTTCTCATTGGACCTAAGTCTGTGAACCTTATGTTTGACATTATCCAAGGGTCTAAACTCTTCAAAGTGAATTTGGGTATCCCCTAGCTAGTAGCTATGAATGTAGTTCCCTCGGTTGTGTATAAATGTTTTAAATTCACTCATGAGGGTTTCGCGCATGTGATCCACGACACTGGCTATAGATTGTCAGTTGTGCATGGTATTTATTCCTTAGATTACTTTTGGCCTGCACCCATTGGTCCTCTCTCCCCCAATTGGTCCTCTCTCCCCCAAGAAGGACCTCTTGTATCGCACATATCAAAAGTACAAGAAAGGGCATTCCGGGCGAAAAGTGAGGTCCCCTCCTTCGCGTTATGTTGTTTCACATAATGCTTTCCTGAAAGATGGCAGTGATGTCGCTAAAGCACATAGAAGAGAAAAAGAGAAGTGGTCCCAAAACCCTCCTTCTTCCTCTTATGTTGTTTAGCCTAATGCTTCCTCTTGCCCTACTATGGTGCCATCCACTTTTTCCTCACATTTGTGAGAGAATCCTATGGTGCCCACTTAGCAAAATCCCAAGCATCCTGTGTTCAAGCTTCATGTCCTACCCATGGAACCTAGGCCCATTCGATACGACAAATAGAAATCCCCCATGGGGAATCCTCTATATCTTGGCCTCCAAAGCCTCCTGCCGCTTATGCTCCTAAAGCATTAAATGGGAAAAGGCTCGTTGTTGAGGCGTTAGAGCCAACTCCCCCCATTGTTTCATAACTTGCTCATCCTACTCCCATTCAGAAGTCTGTCCCTCTATTGTAAACGGTTGTGGAGGACACTCCCATGGCTGAGAAAGAGCCTTTTGTTCCTTTACAACCTCCAGCCTCTAGTTCAAAGAGTCACAGAAGCTGCCTTGCACGTGAGCATAAGTGCCAGTGAAAGGATCTCTTGGCCGAGTAGTCCACCTTACAGAGGAAGGAAGAGGAGATGACCATCCCTATATTAGGTCCTCTTGTTGTGTCCTCCTCTCTCCTCCCATCTATTTTCATTCAAAGCAGTTATGTATCGCTTCCATCTTCCGTTGCGAGTGCAAATACGCCTGTCCCCAAAAAGGTGTGGGTTTTCATCGCTCCTTCGGTGGAGCCACCTTTGTTGACATCTATTCTGGATGTCCCATATTTCCTGAAGCCCATAGATATGACTAACACCTCGGTCGTATCTATTGTGGTTCTTCCCTCTTCCTCTGCCCTTCTTTCCTCATTTGTGGGGATTTTTTCTCCCTCGACGAAGCAGAAGGTAGAGAGTGGTCCTTCTAGAAATGGAGGATGTAGGAGGAGTCCACCTTCTCTGAAAGGTGGCCCCACACTAGCTTGTTCTTTCCTAGTAACGGAACCAGCCTTGGCTTCTCCCGAGTTTTTCACCACGCCCGAATTGCTCGGTGAGCTTAGTGGTGAACCTCGGGCACAATCTCCTCCATCCATCGAGGTGAAACATGGCACTCATGTTAAGTGCATGTTTAACTCAGTTGATTAAGTTCTAAACTTGTCAGCTATCTTCGCGAAGTCATTGACCTTAGCTCCATAAGAGATAAGTGGGTGAGACTTTGCAGGTATTTCCTTAGCCCTTGTTGCGGGAGGGTCAGAAGCTCCTCCCCTTAATATTCCACCATTGTAGACTCATCCTCCTTCCCCCTACGATGATCTAGAGTGGGAAGCGGATGACCTCCTGGTTGATCAGTGTTAGGGGGAGGCCTCTTCTAAATCTATAAATTAAGTGTGTGCATGTGTTGTGATGTGTTTCCCTTATAATTATGCTAGGTTTTCCTAGATGACCCTTGTCACCCCTATTGGTGCTAGGATACAAGCATGGTGTTTGTGTTGTAAACCTTCATCTATTTTTATCATCATTCTTCCATGTTTGTGATTGACTTTTGACAAATTGGGGATGATGCAAAGCGTTGGGGGAATTTAGGCTTCCCTTCCATGTTGACCCAAATTTTTATTTTTGCTTTGTCTTCTTGTGCACTCTTCACATGGCTTGATATATTAGGGAGTTGATGACAGTTCATTTATATACTATTATTATACTTATATATATTTATGATCAGTCATGACATCGAAATATCAAGATACCCTTGTACCATTTGTTTGTGTTCTCTTTCCTTTTTTGTTTTCCTTTATCTTTCTCTTCTTTGCTTGATTTGTCCCTCTCATATGTGAAAATTCCACCCCTGCATCACTTTAATCTTCATAAAACACATTCATTTCCAATGAATCTTTTCTCAAGAACCTTCACATACTTCTTTGTAAGAATTGCATTCTCAACTTGAAACCCTAATGGAACATGTTTCCTTCATCATGGATTTGTAAAGAAAGAACTTGAGAACCTTCCTTAAAAGTGGGAATAGATTAAATCTTCCCCTCGTGTGGGGGAATATTCTTCCTTTCGAATTCATTGATGAAGTTAACTTCTTTGAGAAGGATTCCTTGATGATGAATTAATTCAAGAAAGAAACCACCAGCTTTCAAACAGTGTGTCCCTTGAGTGGACCCCTTATTGTCTTGAAGGGTTCCTGAGGGACCCCCCTTTGAAATTTTCCCAACTTGTTGACAGTCTGCATGACTGTTCGCTTACTTTCCTACATGGCCACTTCTTGACATGTTCTATCTGTGGGTAAACATGTTGATTTATGGGTGCGCCCGTGAAGCTGCTTTTTGACTCTATGGAGTCTGCTTTCCTGGTTTCCTTCATGTGAGATTTCTTGGGGGATAATTTCCTTGCGAGTATGTGGACCTATAAGGCACTTTATTTATTCATCTTCATAGTTCCATGGAGCTATGAAGTCCTTTTCTTTTCCTACACTCTCGGGTTCGCCAGATCGAGGTATGCTTCCTCGATGGTTCAGGTGTACATTTCTAACTCTACTACTTCTCCAATATACTTTACCAAAGAACTCATCATTATTCATGCTCACTAAAGTGGGGGAAAAATGTATAGGAGCAAATTTTCATCCCTTACGCAAATTCCCCTTTTACAAACCCTCGCCTTAGAAAACCAAATCCGAAGGAAACATTCCACATAAGCTCGTTGCCTTCATTCCACTTGGCGTATATTTTATGTTTCGAAAGAGGAATAACTTTTGGGGATGCCCATGCAATGTGTAGATGTATGCATGGCATGCTTACGTCCCTAGCAGATTCTCGCATCTGGAGCCTGTAGAGGTGTTACACTTCCCATTGGAGGTCAATTTTTAACGCCCTCTTCGATGAATCGACCCAAATATGGTCGTTTTCCTTCATCTCTACTTCAAATTCATCCCTTATTCATTCATTTCATCTCTCTTAGCAATTTGAAGATCTTCAAAAGCTCTAAGCATTCAATCCATCACTCTTGAGTAGCACTTTGTACTCCATAGCATCAACAACAACACTCCATCAACTCCATAGAGTGCATGTGGAGCAAACACCATTACAAAAGAGGCTTGAGTCCTCTCATTTTCTCTCCCATTAGCTAGTGAGCTCTTAGTGGAGGTGGTAAGCTTTCTACTCCTCTCCTCTATGATTTGGTTGGGTAGCATAACATTTTTTTGTAGTGCTTTTGTGTTCTTTACTTTATTTCTTGCTTTATCATAATTTTTCTCCATTATCGTTATCTTGGCTATCTGTGGAGGTGGGAACACCAAAAAGGGGTTCTAACTAAGGCAGGCCCCTATACAGCCCCCCAAAAATTTTCCTCCCTCTTGTGTGTAGGTGGAAGTATTCTTGGAGCTAGCTAGCAAACGAGCACCTTTGAAAGATCATTTTTTCCATCCTCACTCTTGTGTATTTACTTTACCACATTCATGCATACTTTTCCTACCTCATAGTGTTGTTTTGGCCCTTTGAAAGTAACTATCTAGGAGGTTAGTTTGTTTTCCTATGTTTAACCTTGTCTCTTTAGTCCTTTGATCGTAGGAACGCCAGCACACCTAAGAGATGCCAATGCGTCGCGTTGTTGTCCCAGATCTGTGCTTTCATCCTTAGGTAGATAGCTCCTTGAGACACAGTGTTGACCCCAAAAGTTGACTTGCCTAGCCCCATTTCAAGTCTCGAGTCTACAAAGTGGTCAAAGAACCTTATAGTCCTCATCATTCTTGTCCTACATTTCCTAACACTCCCTTAAGCTGAGGTAAGTTAGGGCAACTTTTTGCTCTCGGCCCTCCATGACCTAGGGCCTTGACGTGGTTGGTCCTGATGGGACTTTAAATTTTTTTAAGTGATCTAAGCTAGGTTTTTGGGGTTTCAAAGTTACCCATGGTGATTTTAATTATCAAAATTAAAAAACCCTCTTGTTATGTTTCAACTGTGACTTACTACCGAGTGTAACCGATGATTATAATAAGGTTTTATCCCTCTCGGGTCGTGTCTTTACCGGCCCCTTTCACCTGGCTTGCCGATCTTTCTGCTAAGACAGCTTAAGTTTTTATACCGCTGAATGTTTCACTGGCCAGTCCCACCTGAATGCTGCATCTGATGCCTGGCTAACCGTCTGATCGCAGGTTTTTATCTGGGTCGTTTCTCGCCGACTTCGCAAGTTTTCCTGCTGGAGTCACCAAAGTGGTGCGAGGTTTGTGAGATGTTGCCATCTGGCATGAACGGATGTATGGGGTTTTTCCAAGGTGTTGGCGGTGATGTCTGGCCATCTTTTCACTAGCAGTGGTATTTAATAACAGGGTTAATTATGACCCCTCGCACACCTCGCATGATCAGAGTACATATTCCTAAAGGTACAATGAGGTCTACGAGGGGGTGATATGTGGTCTTTCTTCTTGGGCCAATGGAGCTATGTGGGCCCCACTATCTGGTTCACGCCTCCTGTTTTCGTGGGTTTTGATTGGACGTGTCTTCCCACGTGCTAAGGTGGATTGTCAATACTCATTGACTTGATCTGAACCCTCTGATTCACCAGATGTATTATGTATCAATGGTTCAAATTCAATTGAGGGGTGTGCGACTCATCTGTGTGGCATACACTACCTCGTTGTTACTAGTTTCATTAATGGCATGGATTTTGCAAGGGATCTCCTCTTGATTTTCTCTGGCATGAGAACAGTGCCATCCTGCTAAAAACACTCATGGTTGTATTAGCCACTAATTGTTCAAGTTCTTGAATTCTTTCAAACAAATATATCCTGCACACTACGCCATTCTATAAATGTTGACCACGTTACTTGCATTTAGCATTGCATTTTTGTTTTTGTGCAGGAGGGTTTCTTCTCCAGTGTGTTGTAAGGTTTTGTTTTCCTATATGGACAAATCAACTGAATGCAGGAGTGTGAGGCTGGGAGCCCGAAGGTTGCCAGTCGTGGTGGAGCTAGTGACTTCCATGGTGCTCGGGGCTACTACTAGGAGTACTGGAAAAAAGCTAGTACGTTGCTCATCCCCTGCGCTCATATCTGATTCAGATGATAATAAATTTGACACCAATTCGGACTACCGGTGTTACTTGGCCACCTTGACGAAGCTAATGGGAGTAAATGAGGAGGTCCTGGCAGTTGAACCTGTAACTGCACTAGCACCGGGTCTGGCTGATAGGGGTTGTGTTGACAAGGCTAGTAGGGGAAAAGTGGGTTTGTTGTTGTCTCAGGCACGGACTCAAAGTGGTCGCTTGTATCGAGGCCGTGTGCTTCCTTGATGGTTACCGGTGGTGGGTTTGTTGGGAATTTCTTTTCCTGATGTTTCATCATGTGGACGTGGACATGCGCGTGCTTTGCACAAGTTTTTTTTCGCCAACTGGTTACTATGTAACCATTATTTGATTCCTCTTATCATGCACGATGTTATCGAATGATGAGGAATGTGAATTTGAATTTCACTTTGGTTGAAATTCAATTTTGATACTGGTAATGTAGCCTAATGCTTGTTGCTCTCCTGTTATATAAAGGAGATTTCACGGCTCATTAGAAAGAGGGAGAATTTTGGGTCCAAAACTTTGGAATTTGTACAGTTAGCTTTAATGTTGAAATTTTGTGAACATTTTTCAGGAAATCACCCTAGGTAGGGATTTGTATAAATTTAGTATGCTATTCTTTTTAATTACTGATATCGAAACAAATCTACAAAATTAAGATGGTTTGCTCTCCTGTGTGTGTGCCATGGATTATGAATGGATTTATCAAGGGTTTCTCTCTTCAGTTTCAATGATTAATTGAAAGTGTAATTTGTTTTCTTGCTTTAACTTGATGAGTTAATCAAATGCTTGAAAAGCTAAATTACATGTTCATGGTTGTATATACTCAGGATTCGCTAAGAAGCACTATTTTAATATACTGAAACATCTCATAGCAGTAATGCTATATGAGGATAAGTTCACACTATCAGAATTAGACTTTGTATGACTCCGTCGCCCAATGGATGAGGCACTGAATAATGTTTGCAACCTTTCTCTTTGGTCTGAGGCTGCAGTTTTAAGCATGGTGATCCAAATACTGAACATAACCACATATTAAACCTTGTCTTCCTACAGGAAGTAATTCTTGCATTTAGTTGGTCAATTCCTTTGCTCTTTGGTGCTTGTAATTATTCTTCAGTCTGCCAATACCAAGAATAATGACTATTCCCTTGAGTGTGTAGGGATTGTAATCTGTATACAGAAAGTGTTCTTACCAGTTATAGGTCATTTTGATGAACACATCTAGGTTTACCCACCTTGTTCCTACAGAGTCAAAAGTGTAGGAGAGGTCAGTCCATAACTGACTCTCATTAGTTGGCCACTAGCCTTTGTTGTTCTTTAATATAGAGGTTGGCTACCTCTTAGAGAATTGCAAATACTAGTTGGGTTGCTATTTCAAACACTAACAGGTCCTCCTCTCTTACACTAGCAATAGCAGAGCTTCTCCATGTGTTAGTATGAGCATTTCCCAAAGAGATATTCAAAGTGTTACTACTAGTTGTGGGATTTGATTTTGTAGATCCAAAAGAAGTATCATTTTGACAAGAGAGTTTCATTAGCTCAATATTATTTTTCGATAGGTCCCTAACATTCATAGCATACATCTAATTTTTTACTTCTTCATCCTTTGATTTTTTAATTTTAATCTTATAATCTATTCATTTCTTCTTGAAGCTCAAGGACTTCTTGCAACAATTCACTTTCAAACTGGAGAGTATCTTCAAATCTTGCAACTTTAGGGATATTCTCAATAGTATTTATAGTAGCTTGAGACAAATTAGGGCTTATGTAAGGTAAATTATTGAGATCTCGGTAAATAGGGCTGCCAAATAAATATATTCCTAGGAATTATGACTATGTGCTTCAAGATTCAAACTCTAAGCACCTTTCCTAGTATCAAACTCCCTTTGCAATTTTTTTCTCTTTGCCTCAATTGTTTGGCCATGAGGTCAGGATTTACTTGGTCACCATTTAATGTGGGTCTATTTACTACATTTTATTCATTTTTAGGGGGCATCCTAAACTCAAAAATATTTGCAAAATTATCACTACTATTTTTATGAGAACGTCTAGTGCCAAGAGGAGGAGAAGACTTACTTGCATCTTTTTGTTTCAATGACTATCTTTGTGTGTGCAATTCTATTTCCAACTTCTTCTCAAGATGATTTTTTAAAAATATCTTCTACCTTCCATGATTTCTTTAGTATTATTTATTTATTTTCACTTGCACTAGCAAGGAGACTTTTAGTGCCTCTACCCAATTAAGGGAATTAAAATGTTCATATCTTCTTCAAAGAAATTTACAGAAATAGAAGAAACAAGATCTACACAACATAAAGGCACTTCACATAAATATGTAAAATATAACTAGAAATTCTTAGGGATTATTTGAAATGAAAACAAGTTAGTTGTACCTAGCAAAGTTGCTCACCTATTAGTTTTTTTAATTTTCCCAACTAGTATCTCAAGACAACCTAAAGAATGGCCAATTCAGATGATTAATTGTCTTAAGGGGTTGGCCAATGAACAAGAAAAGATAGAGAAACATTTTCCTTTACACTTTAGGCTCTACGAAACCTAGGAGGGTAATCCTACACAATATTCATCAAGATATAGAGATTTCTTATGGTGATAAGGTGTATATATAATATCCACAATTATAAATAATATATTCTTAAGTAGGTATGTTCTCACAAATCAGTCAAGAATTGAAGATTAACATAGTTGATGGGTTGGATCCTTGAGATTTTCATACATTCAATGCTTGATAACATGTAAATAAAATAATGCTAAGTGCAAAATCCTTTTGAGATGATGGATTCTCATGAAAACTTATGCCCTTTGTAGCATTAGTATCTAGGGGCATTTTTCCTTTATCCAAACCTTGAGATGCAAAATTTGAATGAGAAGCTACTATCACTGTACTAGCAACAATAGAGTTGATCCATGTGTTAGTATGATCATTTCACAAAGGGATATTCAAAGTGTTACTATTGGTTGCAGGATTTTATTTTGTAGATCCAAAAGAAGTATCATTTTGACAAGAGAGTTTCATTAGCTCAATCTTCTTTTTCAATAGGTCCCTAACATTCATAACATGTTTATTTTTTGACTTCTTCATCCTTTTCTTTTTTATTTTTTATTTCTTCTAATTTTTTCATTTCTTCTTGAAGCTCAAGGACTTCTTGCAACAATTCACTTTCAAATTGAAGAGTATCTTCAGATCTTGCAGCTTCGGGGATATTTTCAGTAGTATTCATAGTAGCTTGAGACAAATTAGGGCTAATGTAAGAGAAATTGTTGAGCTCTCGATAAATAGGGCTACCAAATAAATCATATTCCTATGAATTACAATTAGGTGCTTCAGGACTCAAACTGCAAGCACCTTGCCTAGCATCAAACTCCCTTTGCAATTTATTTCTTTTTGCCTCAATTGTTTGGCTGAGATGTCAAGATTTTACTTGGTCTAAATTTAATGTAGGTATAATTACTACATTTTCTTCATTTATAGGGGGAATCCCAAACTCAAACATATTTGCAATATTATCAAATACTATTGTCATGAGAACGTCTAGTGCCAAAAGGAGGAGCAGACTTACTTGCATCTTTATTTTTCCATGATTGTATTTTTGTAAGCAGTTATATTTCTAGCTTCTTCTCAAGATGATCTTTATACAAATATCTTCTACCTTCCATGATTTCTTTAGTATTCTTTCTTTATTTTCATTTGCACCGGCAAGGAGACTTTTTGAGTCACTACCCAATTTAGGGAATTAGAATGTTCAAATCTTCTTTAGAGAAATTTGCAAAAATAGAAGAAACAAACAAGACCTACACAACAAAAAGGAACTTCACACAAATATGTAAAATATAACCAAAAACTTTTAGGGATTCTTTGAAATGACAGCAAATTAGTTGTCCTCGGTAAATTCACCAACCTATTGGTTTTTTAATTTTCTCAACCAATATCTCAAGACAACCTAAAGAATGGCCAATTCAAATGATTAATTATCTTAAGGGGTTGGCCAACAAACAGGAAAAGATAGATGAACCTTTTCCTCTACAATTCAGGCTCTACATAACCTAGGAGGGTAATCCTAGACAGAATTAATCAAGATATGGAGATTTCTTATGGTGATTAGGTGGATACAGAATATCCACAATTATAAAGAATATCATCTTAAGCAGATATGTTCTCACAAATCAATCAAGAATTGTAGATAAACATACTTGATGGGATAGATCCTTGAGCTTCTCATACGTCCAATGCTTGAGAACATTTAAATAACATTATACAATAAAATTTGAAATTTGTGATCAAGGAGTTGCATTCAAACATAATTCAAACAAACTATTGCCTTAAACCTAGGCAGCAGAGTCAAGATAGATATAATTGAAAACCATGTATAACATATGGATTCTAGCATTAAAGCTTGCTGATAATGCTTTGAATTACCATATCTTAGAATTTTGCAAACAATTCTTCTTACAAATCCCTGTAAAAAATATCACATTCAACATTTCTTATAAGGCATAACTAATTTACTACTTGAGTAAAAGTTATAAAAGAAACATTCACACATAGGAAAGACTGTGGAGATGAACATAATAGATCCTTGATCAATTTTATTCATAAATTAAAAAGATAAGTACATGTAGGAGACAATATACTTCAAATATTTCCATTACATTAGTTTAAAATGCTAGTATTGTTATACAAAATTCCCAATTACATCAAAAACTTTCCTAAAAAAACCTAGACAGAAAAGTACATACTCTATTACAAAATGCTATGCGCACAAAAATTTCTCTAGGATCCCGTGAAAAAGGCCTTGAATTCCCTCTTATAGAAACAAGGGAGAAAAACAAGCTTCAAGCCCATGGACAAGTGACATTTTTATTTGACAATTTTGTCCACCTAGGATCAAACCTAAAATACAAGTTCAATTGCCTCGTGAGGGAACAAACATTCATCACTAAAGACAAAATAAGTTGCATGTGTTCTTACAAAATATCCTCTTTGATTCCAAAATGTGCTTGAAGAAGAAGGTGGTTGTACTTGTACATGATGCTCTTTTCTTTACTTTCTTTATCTTTCAAAAAGGCCTAGGATATGATGACAAGGCAAAAGAATAAAAAAAATAGCTCACACCATAGTAAAAGAATGGGAAAATAATAAAAGGTATCTTACTCCATATATTTCTCAAGCTGCACACTATATTCATCTTCAGATGGCCAATTGAAATCCAGAATCTTCTACACTTTTTTGTTGTATGCATGGTACCTAGCATCAATAATTGCTTTGGCCTCTTTTGCAAAGCTATCTAAATTGGTCTCCAATTTGAATAAATCATCAATAGAATTATTTAGAAGAGTCGATTCAAGCTTACCATCCTTGTATATGAAAGCAAACAATGAGGGAATAATGCCAAAAAATTCAGCCTTCCATTTGTCTAAAGGCTTTATGAATCCTACTTCATCCATTACCTTTGGCATTATACCCTTCTCCATACCTTCAAAGATTTTCATTTTTTTTTTGAATTGAATATCCAATTATGTTTGAAAGGTTGATGTATCCCCTAGTAACTCGATTCTCTCTAGAATCTGAGGAAAATTCTTTAGGGCTTCTATGTCTAATTAAGTCACCTTTATCATTTATTTTATAGAATTGGCCCTTGGGCTCCATTTTCTCAACACTTCTTGGAAACCTTTCTAAACTTCTTGGTGCTTTGCATATGCTTTATTTAATCCATCAAATGCTATCCAAGCTCCTTTTATCTTATGTAAAATACCTAAAATTCTATGAACTAGAAGGTCATCAATCATATTAGTAGAAAAATTGTTTGCCTCCTTTTACTTTTTCTCATTCTCTTACTTTTTTTTAACTCTTCCTTCAACCTTTGTATCCTCAAAGTCAAAGTCTCTCTAACTTGAGCTGAAAATTTCTCTGATGAAGATGCAGGAGCTTCAATTTGGGGAACAACAAGTTGTGAAGGTGGTAATCTTGCAACTACCTTTTTGTACTCATCCTGCAACTTTACATACTTCTTATGCAAGGCATTAAAGGACTTTGTCACCTTTTCAACAGTATTTGCACTAAGCATTATACTATGCACCACTAATTTGGTTACTTGTTTGGAAGAGGTATCAAAATCCCTTTTAATGATTACACTTCATGTAATTTCCCCCACTGACCTGATCACCCTTGGCTTATTAGTTGTGGGGTAATTTACCCAAATGGCTAGAGTATGCATGTTGGGGCTAAAACCAAACCCAAAAAAGACATCATCCACTTGCTCTTCTGAGGTAAAATCCTCCTCATCCTAGTTTCTTATTGTATGCAGAGCAATTGCAAAAGTTAAATCCTAGCCAGGAAACAAAAGAATCCCACTTTATTTCACCATCCTTCTTCCTTCTACAAGGTTAATAGTAAATGTATCAAAATCCATCTCTTAGATTACCTTCTGAGTAATCTCTTCATTTTGTGATGGACCAACCCCTTCTTTGGCCTTCTTAATTTTCTCCTTCAATTCATTTTTCTTAAAATTGATGATGAGCTCTGTGAATTCCTTTGTTTAAACAAAAAATTCATCATCCATGAATTCATGGTAACCCTTGTAGCTTACATCATTAGGAACATTTTATTCATCATAAAACTTTATAATTTGCCTATTCTCAAGCATATGCTCCTCTCCTTCTTGGTGGACCTGAGAAGATGAGAAGCGTTGATTTAAATCCTCATCTCCAAATATATGCTTAGCAAATTACTCTTGCAATGTCTCCCTATCCTCTAGTTCTTCTGAATATTCAACCAATGGTTGATCATAAACCTGCATGGGTTGGATGGATGCAATAGGGGATAATGATTCAGTTGGTTGTGCTTGTTGTTGAGCCAATTGTTCCTTTCTCTTCTTCCTCAACCAATCTCACTATATTAAAAAAATACCCATCCTTATAGATAGCCAACATCATCTCTTGCTTTTCTAAAGGATTGGTATATCGAGCAAATGGACCGAAATATGCAAGATTCACTTGCATTCTTTTCTCCTCAGTCTACATTATGAAATTCCAATATCGTTTCTTTTGTTTCACTTTTTGATTTTTTGTCAAATTTTGTATCACAATATCAAACATGTAGAAATGATGATGATATGGTGATCTTCCTCTTGCCACCTTTTCTCTACTAATAAACCCCTCAAGGTCACAATTTCTTCCAAGGTTGCTCAAATCAGTAGAAAAATTCTTTAAACCTTTGTTTGAAATGACAACAAAGTGGGAGAACCTCATATACCTAGGGATAAAAGATCCCTTCTTCATTAATCTAAAGTTGTCCTTATCAGATTCATCAAGTTGTCACATTATTTCCATAAAATCCAATATGTTGAATGCATAGAGTGGGAGGCAGTGAAGTTGCACTAGGGTGCCATATACTTTAAAAATTGTGTATCTAGAGTGTACATACCAATCTCCCCAGTTATTAACCCCCTTCTCAGTATCATATTGCAATGGCCTCAACAAATTCGTTATATTCATATAAATTCTCCCTTCTAGCCTACAACATAGATTATTCAATATACTCAAGGCAAGAACATTTTCAAAAGTTAAGAAATTTGAATTGTTACAATGTTGATCCCGTATGTGTGTCCACAACTGAACAGGAAATTTTCTACCTTCCTCATTATGTGTTCTCAAGTCCAATATTTGTTTTCATGCCTTCTCTCTACTAAACATAATCATATGCAACAATAAAGAATACCATTTGAAATACAGATCAGCCTTGACGTCTTTCAAGTTTGTCACTTGTTTGTGGATGCCTTCTGCAATGAATGTGGAAAATAAAAATAAAAAATTGCAGCCCTGTGTTGAATGTGTGCTGCCAACATCATCATCAAAATAGGTATTCTCAACTCATAGTCCTTTCCAGGGACCTGACACAGGGAAAAATAATTATTGACAAAATTGTCATCAAATTCATCATAACTGAAAGGTTCCACCTCTTTAGGAGTAAATCTAGCATGTTTCTTATCGGTATCCCTTCTTCTATGCTTTAGGATCCATAATACCCTATAACTATGCCTATATTTTTCATAATCTCTACACAATGATCCAAAATCAATTATGACAGTGGCTGAAGGGTATAAACCAAATGTCTCAATGATCTATCCCCTTGAAATTTCAAGCAAAGGTGATCACTTTTTACTTCTAATCATTTTTCTACCTAGATCATAACAACCTACCAAGGCCTTCATCAAGTCCACATTGAAAAATACATTGGAGACCACCAAATTACCTAAATCTGAAGTCCATAATTTGGAAGATGGCCTTGGCATCTAACCCCTCTTGTATGCATATTCAAACAAAGTCCACCCATGCACTCGAATGACAACATCCCCAATTTTCTCAGCCAAATCTTGAATTTTTTTTGTAACAAATCTGGTACCTTGAGCATGTTTCCCCATTTTTATGAACCAGGGAGTTGCTTCATGAGGTTATCTTCCATAAACCTCCTCTTTCCCTTTGATTTTGTACTAGTTTCACTCATTTGTAGGGTTTATTTGTGACTAGGGTTTATATAATGGTTTCTAAAAATCCTAGGGCTTTATACTTTCTTTCAAAAATTCAAACAAGCAACCCTAACAATCCTAGAAACCCTTTTCAATACAATTCTTTTAGTAATTCTAAAAAAAATTGGAATTACAAATAGAATAGGTCACTTACCCAAAAAAATCGAACGAAACCCTAGCTTTCTCCACTTGAATTACGCCTTTAGAGAGCTTTGTTCGCTAGATTACTTGAGTATGATTACAAATGTGATAAACAATAAATTAATTCAATGTTTCATTGGCCTTTGGAAACCAATAGATATGCCTTAATTGCAGCATGACAGCTCACACATATGTAACAAATCATTCGATGACTAGTCGTTCCAGTTTGAATTATGACTGTTGATTTGAATGCTTTAAAGCCAAATCGACGACTCACATTCCCTCCTTACATCACATATTCCATTTAAAAAATATTTTATGATAATGTAATGTGAAGAACCTTTTTTTTGCATTCTAAGGGTGACACATGTCCTCACTTTGCCTTTTAGAATTGAGCACATTTTGGTTATGTGCTAAAGAGCCAAAAATTTGATACACAAACTATGCCATGCAATCAAATGATGCCATATGTTTTACTTTGATGTCATCCTCACATCACACAATGTATTTATACTCTTGAGGAGAAATTATACTATGAAGAACCTAAGCGTTGCAATAATATTTGAACACATGTCTTCATTTGATAGGTTGTTTCCTTAGTGCAGTTTCCTTATGCGCTTGAAACATGCAATTGTGCTGTGAAGAGTTTTTGTGATGAAGCGAGATATTAACACCTGTCCCAACTGTGCTTTTTACATACCCATCACATTTTCTTTATGCACTCAATTTTGAAGAATGTGATGTGAAGAGCCCTTGTGATGCAATAGGATGCCACCAAGTGTCACGATCTTAGTGGCCTTCTTCTCAACGCACTTTTTCTTTACATTGAGAACATGAAACTCAATGCACTAAGGAAATGCATTACAATATATATGAGGTTCAAGGGAAACACTGATAGGAAATTAAAGAAAGATTATAAATGAATTGTACCAACACATAAAAAACACAACATAATCCCTTTGATCATTTTTTCCTATTTATGACGAGTCTCCATAAAAGTTGACCTTGCCTAGGGCCACAATAATAAATGATATGTGCCATGTCTAAAGGTTTGTGTATCAACTTTCCTTACACCTATTTTTTGTGTCACTCCTTAGAACATAAAATCAAATCAAACCAATCTACAAGCCAAGAGGTGATTTGCATCTAGCAAAAGATAAAGGATGGACTATAATCGTAAACCAAAAAGGTGGATGCAATGAAAAAGGTTGGCAAGCTGGAATGGCGCCACTAAAAGACTCACCTTCTATTTCTTGACACCTGCCCGACTATCAAGCAAGTTGGTACTGCTGAAACATTCCAAAGATCCCTCTAAGGAGATTAGGATACCTAATTTTTATAGAACACCACAACTTGGGACAATTTTGTCCTCGTGGATATCGAGTGTGGATCTTGTTTTTCATACATCTTCTTCAAATCATCATAGAAGCTCCTCCAAAACTCCTCTTTCAACAGAAGACCAGTATTAGCAGTTTTAGGAAGATAAGAGACAATAGTGAATGAGAATCATGTTCTAAAATCTCTTCATACTAATTTCATTGATAAAGGGAAGAAGAGGACGATGTTCAATTGCTGCTTTCATCTATTTTTCCCCACTTTAAGGTTTACAGGACAAAATTGTTTTATTAATTTGATTTATTTAAATTTCCTTATCTCTATGTTGTTTATGATTGAGCAAACATTACACATTCTAATGTACATACCACATTTGACTACTCTAATATACATTCTAAAACACTGACATTCAAGTAAGTTCAAGTAGTTACAAAATGAGTGTAATGATTGCCTTTAATTTCCACAAGCATGTTTTTTAGAGAAATTACAAAACAACAGCTAATACTCTTATAAATCAAATATTAATGCCACTCATTCAAATCTCAGAGCTGAATTTTTTTTTAATGCAATTCTTAGTACTGTACTTGAAATATCAATACTCGGTCAAATATTGATTAGTGAAGTTGAGTGTTTAAACCATAGTTCAAACTTGCAACTCAACAAAACTCAACAGACCCAACTTTGATTCGAACTTTGTGACCTGAAAAAAACTCCGAAAAACATGACGTACACACGTTTCTCTTGTAGACTTGCTAAATACTCAGGACATATTCCAAAATAGGCACACTTGTTTTTGTTTTATTTTTTGGTACTATAGATTGAAATGATTTAAAGCTTCCTAAACTACCATCTTAAAATGAATTATTTTCAATAGAACAAAAATTCAAACATATTTGCAATCCTTATGAGCGGAATTTCATATACATATTCAAATTCTTTGGAATTGAAAATTTTCAAATCGCTCATCTGCAAGAGGTAAATTGAATAAGGAATTATACTATCAAGAAAATAAAACTTGCATTTGTTAATAGGCAGGTCATGAGGCAAGAGGGGCAGCCTATTGATGTTGCAGACGTTCACTAGCTACTGGATAAAAATCTCACACAAAAGTTTAGATTTAAGAATACTAACCTTAAGGGTGTTGCACCTCTAAACAACCTAAGTGCCTTTTATTCTCTTTTTATGGATATGCATCTATTTCTTCATGATTGCTCTCATATCTATAATACATGTTATCCTTTCTGAGTACAAAAAGCATTTAGATATTGGAAATAGGTTTATCTAATTTCTTGGTACCAAGAGTAATTTTTGTTAACAGTATCTTCTTTTGATGCACAGGAATGTGTGGATAGTTGTGCATACATGTATAGATATATATTTTATAATTTACCATAGTCGATGAAGAGTACATGTTACTCAATATCAACCATATTAGCTAAAAGAGCAGACTGCATACACAGCCCACAACCAACAGGATAGGTGATAGACCGCTAGGGCTTAACTACAAACAGCGCTTAGAATTACCAAATAAAGTATCATTCCTAGAAGCAGTATACCTTCTATAAAGCATTATAGATTCCCTTAGAAAATCATCTTTACTCAGATCTACCGTTTTGTAGAATAATATTGATGTTATTTTGTAATTTGTAAAAGAAAATTTCATTTAATTTGATAAAAGGCTGCAGTAAACTCGGTCACATAAAGGGTAAATCCCTTAGAAGATAAGTACCAAATGAAAAATTAAAACGTGTTTGGCAAAGTGGTGGAATGGCTAGGGGTACATGGTGGTTCTATTTTCCTAAACATGCAACTGTACATTGGTAACCTCTCCTAGCCAACAAATGGTTCTTCTACAAGGGGTACGTGGTTATGTTTAAACACGTCCGACTTGTGGTATGTAACAAGTTCGAGGCAGCATAAACATTCCTCAACTCACACCTGAAAGACAAATATTAACTGGCAACTAATATTGTTGTTCATTGTAAATAGATTGAAGTAGGAGAAATGGCGCCACAGAGAGCACCAAGTAAAAGAGCAATAAGAATGCTAATAACATCCTTAGCCCTCTTCAGGAAGGTACTCAGCATGTGCTTCTGGTGGTCATGGTATTTAGTTTTCTCAAACGAGTTATGCCTAGCATTGGCTTTGTGAAATGGGTTATATATTGGTGTCTGGCCAGTTCTACGCAGTGATAAATATTTCTTCATATCTAAACAAGTAAGTCTATGCATGAATGAGGAATTGAAAGTAGATACCTTGCATAACAGTGGAATAATACCGACATATATTTTGCAAGAAAGATTTGTGTACATTCAAGATACAAAAAAAACACACAGAGACATGTTGATTCCTTCTATGCATAGTGAAATACAATATAGGTAGCCATTTTTCTTATTTCTCACAGTGGTGTAGTTGAAGCATGCAACCTTCAACAATAATCTCCTAAATCGCCATCAGTCTGGGTTAGGTCGCCTCCCATGAAAGAGTGTATAAGCACATCATTAGTCGCCTAGATCAAATCTACCCTTGCTAGAGAATGACTTCTTGCCCGCACTTGTATAGGGCCCTAATTAAATCATGCCCAGAATATCTATCTTCAGATTAATGATGGCTGGGCGGCGTGTGGAGTATTCATCACGAAGGTCACTGGTGGATTGATGAATACAAATTAGGGGTGAGCAAGGTCGTTCGGCGACATACATTAATGCATTCAGCTACCTCTGCATCAACTCAGAATCCAAGCAGCGGCTTAAATGAACTCACAATAAATGAAAATTGTCAGGGGTGACGCATGTTTTCCATTTAAAATGTGATCCGTGTGGCCTGAATTTTGTACCTGAAAATGGTTTAACAGCGTGAAACAAAAGTTTAGAAGCGTGAGACAGGTTTGTCGTTGATTTGTGGACGGCAAGTCCACAATAAAATCCTATCGGCTAAATATAGTGTTAACACGTGTCCAATCTCTATCAATATTGACCAATTTGATTTAGCTATGTAATAGAAGATTAAGAATGTGAAGCAAAGGCAGAATGCGATGTATTGCAGGAGTGACACGTGTCCAGGGTGGGTTGGGTTCATAGAACTTGAGTGAATCAATTTAACACATTGTGGTAAAGTTGTTTTAAAGAGACATGCCTAGGGAGTGATGGGAGAATAAGATTAATAAAATCATTCGAACATTGGAATTTGCATAAAATATTTCAACCGAGCATTAAGAGGATAACAGACCGACAAGTGACTTAGGTCGATGGGGTTGATAAATAGATGAATCTAAAGCACATAAGTGGTTACATAGATGATCGATAATTAGAAACAAAAGGTCAACATGAAATTAAAACAAACTTGCAAGGGCACATGGATATTAGGGTTTTAAAAGGGTTTTTAGTATAAAAGAAATCCTAAGCAAGGTTATAACAAGCCCTGACACATAAGTATATCGTTCAAAAGTTCAGAAAATGGGGAAGAAACCAAAGGTTGAGGAAATTTTTTGAGAGTTCCATAAGAGGAAAGGAAACGTTAGTGCATCGTCACCAATCACTTCAAAGAGGAGAAGATAGACCAATAGTATGGACACATTTAGCATAAATAACCATAATAATTTCATTGTGTCAAATTACCTCCATTAAGATTATCGTTGCTTTTAAAGTAGGTCAAGATAACTGAAAAATGAAATTTATTGCACATGAAACTTTAGAAATGATGTAAATATCCATTCCAAAAATTAATTCCTTAACTCGCAAAGTTTCAACAAGAGTGTCGTCACCTTTGGCGAAAATGGGAGACTACCACAAAAAGGATATTAATGGAAAGGCCATTTTTTACTAGTTGCCAACCCAAAAAGCAGCAATTTGACACTATCCAATTTTTTTCAAATGATTTTAGTAATAAAGGTGTCACTAATCTTAGCATTGACAAGGATAGTATGAAGGGAGTGAAACCCAAATCCTTTGCAAACTTGGATTTTTATTGCCTATAAAAAAATGCAATGGATGCAAAGAATTTTTCATGTTTCCTTCCCCCTACTGACCCCAACAACCCACATGACACAAAGAGTTGTATCCTATTTTTAAATAGAAACAAGGCTTATGACCACCACATTTGTAGGTCAACAATAAAGATTCCAAGCAACATGGAAATCCTCTACCTCCTTTAACATTATCCCATAAAAAATTTATCAAAAAAAAATTCACACCTATTACAAGCACATGAAAAAGGAAAACCCATATGATAACAATGACCTTGGCACTTATCTTGAACTCACCAAAAAGAGAGAAGGGTTTGGTTAATTAATAGAAAATATTCCTCTCAAATCTTTAAAGTATATAATTCCAAAGTTTAGCAAGGGAGGCTTGAAATGAAAAAAAAAAAGTGTAAAAACTTGAACATTTGTCAATGTTGAATCTATTTCCAATTACTAAAACCAAGGGGGAGGAAGTAGTAGTAGTTTGTGACATTTTTCTTCACTTGAAGATCTTTGAATAGTATTTTAAGATCATAATATTTTTTAAATTTCATTTCATTTTAACAAATGTATAAACTCAGTTTTTCATTTTATTATAATGATTACGAATACATGTTATTGTCATTAGATGTTATGCATTTCTAAGGTGTTGTAATTTATTCCTCACCCTAGGTGGAAGAAAACCATATTATTCATCCCTTTGTCTATAATTGCAACAAGATTCACTATTAACCCTAGTTTGGGTCTAGCAAGTTTCTTTATGAACTGAAAACCAAGGTTTCTTATAAGAATCTTCTCAAGAAACGAGGGCAAGCTCTTTATAGAACCTTATTGAATTGTTTGATACTTTGTTGAGGGAGTGAATTTTTAAGATAGACGAGCGTGAGACAAACAACTTTGAATCCCAAATCAACAAGACTATGTGGGAAGTAAATATCAAGTATCATTTTTCTTCAAACATGATGTAATGATGGTAACAGTCTTCCTTTCTACAAGATGTCCAAGTTTTCTTCTTGATGTTTTATTTATATTGTGATATTATCTTTGTTTTTAATGATGATGTGTGTATTTAGGAGGGGCTAAGCCATAACTACAATCCAATTGAAGATAGAAAGTGACTTTGGTAATGGAAAGAAAGATCTAATGCCAATGGATCTGAAGATATAACATGGCATTATCATGTGTGTAAGCATAGTCAATGAATAAGTTGATAAAACATGTTGGCCCAATAATTTTCAACAAGATTTTAAAAATTTGCAAATAAAGTACATGGAGCTGAAAGACTTTTAGCCTTCAACATTGGACGCAAGTAAAAGCAATATAAAATAGAATTTAAATTCGTCCATAGAGCAATGTGATTGTAATGAGATATTATTCAAAATGTAAAAGAAAAGAACCAGTATCTCCATTAAATAGAAAACCAAGGATTTTATGGAAAAGCTTGAGGTTCCACAAGAGGCAGTGATACTAAGTTGGTTTACAAAGGGCATGCAACCCTAATACAAAAAGAAATTTAAGGATTAAAAATAATAATACGAGGACACTATTAATTGAAGCTTCTGACCACAAAAGGTGGTGTATGTTGGAGTGATTCTAATGGTTCTTCTCATGAGCATTGTAGACTCATTAATTTAGATCTCTTCCATCATCACAATTCATCTTCAAATATTATCTTATGGGTGTGTTGTCTATTGTTTTTCTTTTCATTGTATACATAGTAATAAGTTCATAAAGCAACCCAAAAGAGGCCTACATTTGAATGTTTGTGTCTTGGGGATGTTGAGGGAGGAGACTCCACCTCCCCAAGCTTCAATTGAAAAAATATTGATGAACCTTCATATCATTATCCTAAGGTACAATAAATTATAAAAATTATATTGTTTCAATGAAGTCCAAAAGTTCATTGGTAAATAGATTGCCTTATTTTCTCCTACATTTTGTATCATCATGTTTAGTAAACCTATAATTACCAACTAACATTCATATTTCATATGAAATCCAAATCCATAGAGGAGATGAGGAAGAGGAATTATGTCCTTGTGGAAGAACTCCTTCCACAAAACCATGTGCCCAACCCTTCATCGTCCTAGGTTATTTTACTACCCAAAAATTTATCCTACTATTTGAAGGAAGCTCCCAAGTGTCCCCTTTCAAAGATCTAGACATCCCCTTTTCTAGTAGAAGCTACATAATATTAAGATATCAAGTGACTTGGAAGGCTTCAAAAGATTTTCAAATGCACAAAACAAGGTGCATTTTATTCTAAGTTACCAAATCACCCAAACACCTAGATGATTCTAGATATTATACGCTTTGGAGTCAAAATTAGAATTGATTCACCTATGGATTTGGATGGGGCATATTTTTTTTAGTTAGTTTTGTTTGCAATTGTGCTTACTCATATTGTAAGGTCCGTAAATATAACTTTCGAAAATTAACCTTCGATAAGCAAATCAATACCCGAAATAATTAAATGGTATAAGATATTAAATGGTGCTAAAAATAATAATTAAATAATTTTATCATTATTTCAAATGGAATTTCATACATTAATGAGTTAATATGTATATCAACAGAAGGTCATACCTTTACAAAATTTAGCCATGTAGGTTTACACAAGGCTAACACAATAGCAATACATGTAAATTCAAATGTTGTAATGCAAATTAATTAAATGACAAGATTGTAAATGAATCCACAAAAGAACCATAACACAGTGATTTTCATGAGTGGAAAACCCTCATAAGGATGAAAAACCACTTGTAAAATGCCTCACTGGCTTAATGAAATGTCTCATTAATAGAGTGTCACTGGCTATAGAATGCCTCACTGGCAAAGCCTCACTGGCAATGATTGTACTGTCTCACTGACATGACCATTTACAACTTCATTACACATTTATGAATAATAAAGCAATCAACTACATAGCATCACTTTGTTTCTCTACATAAAATTTATCTCCTTAATACTTTCACATTTCATATCCTAAGATTCATAAGAATCGGAATCTTTAACATAGAAAGCAAGTTAGTAATAACCCCACTATTTTGCTTACAGTTTACAAGATATTCATTTTAGTATTCTAATTTACAACTTCAAAAGATATGTCTTTGTAAAGCATCAAACAAGAAATAGTGACAAGTCACTACTTACATAACAAACAATAATAGATGTAATGCTACCACTTGTCATCAAAAAAACCCATCAAATAACCCTTTCAACCATTCTCATAACTGCGTGTTCGGGTCACTGCTATGACCATCTTTTATCACCTTTTAATCTACATTTTAACTCATAAATGGATGACACAAAACAACCCCTATAGTAAAGGATTGCATACATAACGCCAAATCATAGGATACCATTTATGAAGGTTGTTACAATATAAGATGAGTGAATTAAATAAAGAAGGTATAGCTCATGTATGTATGTGAATACATAAATAAGCTAGAGAATATATGAGTATACATTCTTATAAGAACACATAGTCCCTATACAAAGTTACGTGTTTCCTTCAACACACATATAAATAATGTCATCAAAAATATAAATAATGTCTTCAACTATGTAGTACTTCCCATTCTGACTAAAATTCAATCATATATGTGTGTGTGTGTATGTATATATGTCACATTTTTACTCCAAAGTTTATTAGATTGGTTTGTATGTCCATCTAAATTTACAAATCCAACAAAAAGAAATAATCCATAAGAAAAATAAGTTGTTTATCTGGTTTTGAGTAAATATACTAGTTTACGATCATTATCCTTCTAGTTTCCTACAACATCGTTTGAAGAAGATCATTCTTTCCAGTCAGTGGCTCATATTTAATTTTACAACCAACAGTTTACTCAATTCAATCAGATTACTTACATTCCAAGTGAAAATACCAAATATATGTATATATATGTCTTTCCATTTGCATACAAAATTCTAATAATTCGTTCTCTATAAACTATTTCCAATTTGAATGGTTCTATCTAAAAAAAATAGATTTATATTTATATATTCAAAATGAGCACTTGTTTATAACAGATACATGTATATATCCATTTCAGAAAATAAAACTTGCTTACACACACATATATATATATTTTTTACATATTAAAAAGAAAAATTACAAACAATAAATAATTGATCAAAACAGTATACTCTGCCAAATATACAGTTATATATATATATATATATATATATAGCCATAAAATAATCTACAAAAGAGTTCACATAAATTAATTATAAAGATCAAAGAGCATCGAATTTTAATCAACAAAGAGGCTGTAAGGGGAGAGGTCAGTGGCCCCTAAGGGAGTGTTTCCTGTGGAAGGCAACGCCCTTAGAGGCCATTGTTTTCCACAGCACAACCTTCCACAAGCTAGGCTGAAGAAAAATACAATATAATTTTTAAATTATATTTTTAAAACTTATTCCAAATAAGAAATGCCATAGGCGATTCCAAAATGAAATTTGTATTTATTGTTTGACAGAATATATATATAAAATATTAATATATACAATGTTATTTACATATATTATAAGATATGTTTATATATATGTATATATATTATGAAGAAATAATAGCATGCAGTTATGAAACGGTTATTTTTATACATAAAATAAATGAGCTTAACTTCAAAATGCATATTCAATTTGATATCAATAATGAGATTTATCCTTTCACATAAAAAAATGGAGATTATCCCAAACATTATTTATTCACACAAGCTGAAATTTAAGATAGTAGAAATTGCATAAAAACCTGGTAAAATGCTATCACTTTTTACTCTTGTCTTGTTCTTCTCTCTCTTTCACCGTTCTTCTACTTTGCCCAATTCCACAACTCTACTGTTCTTGTTCCTATTTCTGTTTTTATTTTATAGATTGAAATTTGAGAATGAAACTTGTGTTCTAGAGATTATTCTCTTTTATTATTTTCTTTCTTTTTCTCTATCTTTGTTTTGTTTTGTTTTTGTGTTTTATTTTTTAAATTTAAGTTTTTTTATTCTATTTTTTTAATTTTCTATTGTTTTCTTCTCATTGTTTTGTTTTCCAAAATCTTGTTTTCTGTCAATGGGCCCTTGGTCTACTGGTGAAGTTGAAAGGTTCTCAATGAGCCCACCAGGGATCAAGTCTTGCTGAGTGCAAAGGTTCTGACATCGAAAACAATACCTATTCCTGTCGAACATGAGTCAAAGTTTGGTCAATGATCTTTAAAATAGTAATACTAAATTATAAATTAATTATTGAAAATAGGGATTGTGACATCATATTTGAACAATTACAATTGTGTTGAGATGATTTTGAGACAATTCCAAACAACCAACATCATTTTCACTTTGGACCAATTTTGTTTGACTTTCAACCATCAAAATGATGCCCTAAGCCCTAAATCAATGTTCATATTGTTAGTGTTTTCTTAGATCAGATTGAATAATGAAAGCACTTAAAAGAATTGCAACACATAAGACAATGAACACACAAAGATACCCTGGGAAAACCCTCCTCTTGAGGGAGAAAACCCCGGCAATGAATCTCTTCCATAATATAGAACAATGGCAGAAATCTGCTTACAACTCAGGCCCAGCAATGGCCAGCAATGGATACAACAAAGTCGCACCTCTCCTAGATGCACTAGATACAAATGAATATCTTCTTCCTTGAAATCGGACTGCTGCTATATGGTGCAAATTCTGCTCTTAAGGAAATGCGAACTTGCTTGAGTGATTGGATGATGCAATGACAAATGAGACCTTGTATTTATACAAGTGTGGCGCCTCTTCAACATAGGTTGGCCCACATACAAAATAAATAATGAATACATGAAGTCGATTCAAGCCAAGACTAAAATATGTGAACCAAGAAGGGTCGGCCCTTTAGCATTTACATTTATTGTTTGGTATAAATTAAATAGCCGAGATGTTATGCATTTAATTTATCTTTTCTTCTTGGAATTCGTGTGATGAAGTGCAAACCGTAGCTGCTATAACATCAACACTCCCTCTCAGCTAGGGATGAACTTCCATCTACACAAGACACATCATATTAGAATGAAAACAAAATAGAATATCACCTCAATGTGATATTAACCATTATGGCTACTTCCATAGATGGTATAAATAAAATCATCACGGATTCCCTCACGTGATGCTGTCATGGAGTCACACACATGACATCCACCATAGCTTCTCCCAGAGGGTGGAAACAAGGGCTTTCACCTCAAATCTCTCTCAATAGAGAATTGCATTATCAAGGGCTTACACCTCAACTCTCTCTCAACAGAGAATTGCATTATCAAGGGCTTGCACCTCAACTCTCTCTCAAAGAGAGTTGCATTATCAAGGGATTTCACCTCGAACTTCTCTCAAAGAAGAACTCATTAAACAAAGGAACACTGATACTGAGACTCCCTCTCGATCCTGGCTTCAGAGATTGCAAAGAAGACTTCTGGAGATGTACTCCCTCTAGCCATCAACTCAGTCCCTCTAGTGTTTACTCCCTCTTGATCATTTCTTTGGTTGACATGACTTCTTCACAAGATGCCTCAAGCTTTTCATCACTAAGTAATCTCTTATCATCTTCTTCCCCCTAAACCTGTCCAGGAAGCATTTTAGATAGAGATTACTAACAGCCCATAATTATCCAAAGAAATATCAAGATTCAAAATCGTACAAGTTATATCATGAATGAAATTTTTCCAAAGATCTTATGCTAGTGAACACAACACAATTCAAGAGAATCTACTATCTCTCTTAATTACAAGATTCAAAAAAATGATATAACTCAGCAACCAAAGAATACTTATCTTTTTAACTATTCTGATAGGTCCAAATGCTGGACATAGTGTGATACGTTGTACTTGAGCTTAGATCAATTCGTACCCTTCACAGTTTGAACACAATGACGACCTGAAAGGTACGTTGACTTCAAGAGATATCTCCAGCCATTAATGTAGTCCAATGATTGCAAGCTATGACTCCAAGCTTGATCATTTCTTCATTCGGTAAGACTTCGAGATTGCTTGATGCTCAGGTTATCTCAATGAAAAAACAATTCATGAACATTATTCAACCATGCAATACTTATCTCAAAATCTCCTGAGTAATAGATAATTAATTCATTAATCATGACATGTCTTTCTTTCAATTTCACAGAAGAGCTAATCTCAGCAAGACAAAAGACAAACTTCACAAATTGGCATGATCCTACTTGCAATGAATAAGTCTAAAGAATCTTATTACAGTGATCACTATTTACTAGACACACATAATCCTAAAATAATGTCAGAATTGCATAACTCAACAAATTGAATTTTAGCCTAGAATAGTAAATACAATCAAAAGCAAGGAATACTTATCTCTTAAATATTGTGAAGGGTGGACACCATATGATATGTTGCTCTTGCGCTTAGTACACAACCTTCACAACTTGAACATAGGCCCATGACTAGAGTAGAAATTCACTAGAATCATTTTGGGGAGAGATCTCAATCACATCCGCAAATGAAGCATGTTGATTAGGCCTGGTAGGACAAACCCTCGCATAGTGACCAAATTTGTCACATTTAAAGCATTGAACACAAGAGAGGTCCCACTTCTTCTTGAATGCAGGAGCACCATCTGACCCATTATGACGATTCCTTTTAAAGAATCCTTTCTTCCAAACTTTTCCTTTCTTCAATGAATGAGAGGCGAGAACATGCAAATCTTCATTCTTTGAACTTTGACCAATGCCCCTTGTCGTTAGTCTCGACTCCTCTTGAATGCAGTCAATCCTCAATCGATCAAACTTGGGAAGTTTAGATCTTGCACTGATTCCTTGAATAAACGACTCCCATGAAAGCAGAAGACCATTGAGAGCAATCATGGTCAAATCCTTGTCATCAACAATATGACCAATGGTAGAGAGTTGATCTCTCAATTCGGAAATCTTCATGAAGTAGGTGATGACAAACTCTTCTTCCGCCATCTTAATGTGAAGTAGTTGTTGCTTCAAGGTTAGGGCACGACTGGTGTTGTTGATTTCGTACATCTCTTCCAATGTTTTGAACATCTCCCTTGCAGTATCCAACTTGAAGACAATCGGAACAATATGATCTTTGACGGAATCAACCAACACTTTCTTTGCCCTAGTATCTTTCTTCCTCCACTGCAACTTCTCTTCTTCCTCCTCAGGTTCGAGAACTTTTGTTTTCACAAACTCAGCCAAATCATTCTCTTCCAATGTGAGCATGATCCTGAACCTCCATGATGTGTAGTTCGATACTCCTTCGAGTCTATCGATTTTCAGACCGTTCACCATCTTGAAATTTGAAACAGGAGATAGACTGAAAAGATTAGAGTGCTGCAAACTAAATCTGATCACGATCTTTTTCACACCCGCTCTGATACCATGTTAGTGTTTCTTAGATCAGATTGAATAATGAAAGCACTTAAAAGAATTGCAACACATAAGACAATGAACACACAAAGATACCCTGGGAAAACCCTCCTCTTGAGGGAGAAAAACCCATCAATGAATCTCTTCTATAATATAGAACAATGGCAGAAATCTGCTTACAACTCAGGCCCAGCAATGGATACAACAAAGTCGCACCTCTCCTAGATGCACTAGATACAAATGAATATCTTCTTCCTTGAAATCGAACTGCTGCTATATGGTGTGAATTCTACTCTTAAGGAAATGCGAACTTGCTTGAGTGATTGGATGATGCAATGACAAATGAGACCTTGTATTTATACAAGTGTGGCGCCTCTTCAACATAGGTCGGCCCACATACAAAATAAATAATAAATACATGAAGTCGATTCAAGCCAAGACTAAAATATGTGAACCAAGAAGGGTCGGCCCTTTAGCATTTACATTTATTGTTTGGTATAAATTAAATAGCCGAGAGGTTATGCATTTAATTTATCTTTTCTTCTTGGAATTCGTGTGATGAAGTGCAGACCATAGCTGCTATAACATCAACACATATGTAGTACAAACACATAAAAACAGAATTTTTTTTAGCTGCTCAAACTTTTTTCTACCATTCTCAAATTCAATATTTTTGGCTATTTGAACTTTTCTCTACCATAACTACCAACAATACATCCCAACTTTCTCTTTGCTTTTGTTATTTGAAGTTTTAATAAGCCTATATTTCTCAAGTGGAATTCAATATGAACAATTCATGTACATGACTCTAAATTGCATTTTATTGAACAATTAATCTAGAAATATTTAACCTACAAATTGCTAGGATACCTCATTTTGAAATCAAAATGGCAAACTATTTTTTCATTATTGTATGTTAATAGTTCAAAATTTTAAATCATAAAATGATTTAACATTTAGGATTTGTTTTCAACTTTTTATTTATTTTGATTCTACAATTTGTTGTTCAATGTTCTTTTTTAAACTCATCATCTTGAAATCATAGTGATACCTAAATCTAGCTAAATAAGCCAACTCCCTTCAAAATCAACTCAAGTTCACATTTGTGAAGATATGTAGAAATGATAAGAGTAGATTCTAGGTGGCGGGGCATATGTCTAGCTATGCAATGAAAGTGATCAAAGGCATACAAGCTCATTCATTGCATGGGGATCAAAGCTTGCCCTAGAAATAATTGTGTGCTTGTGCCAACTCATAAAATAGTAGAGCATATCAAAAAGAAAAAGAAAACAAGTGTTTAACAATTGTTCTTAAAACAAGGCATCATTAGAGAAGACAAAGGGGGTCATGAAGGCCCCTAATTCCTCCATCTCATAGTGTTGTCCCTAAAGTTGATTTTGGGAAAAAAATGAAGAAAGGTTTGATGATGTGAAAGAAACAAAAGAACCATTAAAGAGTGCAACTCAAAATGATGTTAGAGAAATTGATGATCAAACTATTATAGGATGTCGCTAAGCAAATGGTATGTCTTTCAAAGTTGTTTGGTAACCATTTGTCAAGATATGATGAGAAAAATAACTCATGTTACTTAAAGATACATGGGCCCAAGTTACAATAAGGGAAATTGATGATCAAACTATTATAGGATGTCGCTAAGCAAATGGTATGTCTTTCAAAGTTGTTTGGTAACCATTTGTCAAGAAATGATGAGAAAAATAAATCATGTTCCTTAAAGATACATGGGCCCAAGTTACAATAAGGTGTATAACACCTTATTATCAAAGGAGGTCAAAAACCTGAAAAATAGGCTCTCATTAAGCATTTGTGAAAATATTTAAGAGTGTTCATCATTTCCAATGGGTGAAAAGATGTTAGAAATCAATTGTTGATGAATGTGATTGCAATATGTTATAATGGAGCAACGTTCTCAAAAGTTGAAGGTTGTGAGAGATAGGTGAAGGATGCATAAATTATTGTTGACATACTTTTACAATGCATTGCAGAAATAGATGCTCAAAATGTTGTCTAAGTCATAATGAACAACACAAAATTGCAAAGCAACTAATATGTTGATTAAGGTATGATATTCATGTATATTTTAGACACCTTGTGTTGTCCACTCACTCAAATTCATACTACAAAATATGTGCAAAAAAATAAAATAAATTAAACAAATATGTATAAAAGTTGAAAAAAATCTAAATGTTCATCACAAACCACCACATGTTTGTTGGAAGAATGAAGAAGATCATATCTCTTGTTAACAATTTTGTTGTTGTTGATGTCACCATGATATATGAGTTGCAACTGCAAGACTCAAGGTCACATTAATCTAGTATTCTGAACCAGTAATGCAAGATCAACCTCCGATATTTTGCTCTGGAATCCCCTTCGATAAATAGCTACTACTTCAGTTTTTGGGAAATGGTCTGTGACTGAGAAGTGCATACATGGACAATAACTCATGCATACAATTGCTCGTGGTTATCACCAGTAGCATTTTGTTGTTTACAATTTTGCTATTAGGTCTATTGTTGGCCGACCTATCAAGCGATTGAAGATGTAGTGGATTAAATTTTGTTTGCATAATCCATGCCGACATGTTGTCGCGTGCCACACATTTGAATTATTGTTGAGAAGATTTGTGAAACCGACTTTATTGTTTTTGAAAAATTAAGCAACATTTTTAGGGTGTTGTACCCTTCACAAGGGGCCCAAGGGCCAAAAGAGAAAAAACATAGTTCAAAACAGACTTTGAACTATAGACCAACCAGCAACAACTGACAGACAGCTGTAGAAACCAAAGAAATTAAGCAGCACCAGACACAAAGGGGTCCAAGCTAGCTCCATGAGCCCGAGTTCGAGGAGCCGACACAAATTTTTTCTTTCGAAGAACAACCGACCAAGGAGGCTCGGAAGCAGGAAGCAAAGAGAATGGAGAGAGGAGCGACTCCTCCACAGCCACCACGGGACCACCAAACAGCGAGGGAGTCGGCAGTAAGGCAGTGGAGGAGGAAACAACCAACGGAACAGAAGTAACAGGGACTGTCAACGCAGCAACAACAGGGGACTTTGGCACAACAGTGACAGTAGAACAAACCAAAGGAGGATCCACAGCCAAAAAAGGAGCTTGGGGAGGCTCAAGCTCTAGAGGAGGAACAGGAAGATCACCCTCCTCAAAGGACACGTCAGAATCCAAAGAGTCTGAAGCGAAAGAAACAACAGTGAGATGATCCGACAAAGCATTCTTCCACCAAGTAGCAGCAACCTTGCGGTGAGCAAGAGAACAACCCGAGGCCAGATGACCAGTAGAGAAACACCGCCTGCAACGGAAAGGGAGGCCCTCATAGTCCAGCAGTTGCGACCAAGGTCTGTCTGAAACCATCAGCACCACATCACCACGAAGGGGCAAGGAAATATCCAAATCAACCAAAATACGGGCCACCGTAGAATGCCCCAGATCACTAGACGTAGAATCCACCTTGAGGAAATGTCCAATGGAGTAATTAATAGCTTCAAAACAGGACTGCGCCCAATACTGAATAAGGAGATTTGGAAGGCGGACCCAGACAAGTCTGATATTCAACGACTCAGTGAGCGGGTTGAAGGAGCGCGACCAAGGCCTGATGGATAGAGAATGGATGCCCCACATCCAACCCCTATCCAACACACAGTCCCTATCAGCAGGGGAGGAGAATGTGACAAAGAAAAACCCCCAAGCACTGGGGTAAAGCTCAATCCTACCAACAACAATGGGCTTTCAAGAAGCAGTAACCCACTCATGTAGATCTGGAAGGGAGGGCCATGGCCCATTAAATCTGCAAACCACACCCTGTCACAAGTAATAATCTTCATTTTCAGCCACTTCTGGACCACACACAACCACAGGGGAGGCCCGAGCACAAGGTAGAGGACGAACCTTGGAGGGAGCAGGAGCAGACAGGCTTGGCAACCACCTCAGAGACCTTCCAACTTGCAAGAGCACGGGAGGAAGGAGCAAACGAAACCTTTGGGAGAGCAGCAGGGGCAACAGCTCCCACACCAGGCAGAGCAGAGTCCACGCCAACCCCCGCCAAAGGAGGGGCACTCGCACAGCCCCCATCACTAGAGACGAGAGTTGTAGCCGCCTCAACAACAAAGCCCGCCCTGGAAACAACACCAGCCAAGTCACCGGAAGGGGAAGGAATGCCACCAGCAGCACACGATAGACCAACGCCACCAGCAGAAAGGGAAACACCGACCTTATTGTTATCTATGGACAATCAAATATATATACAAGATGTTTTTGAAGATATGGATATGAGAGTTGGTGTGAGCAAATATTAGTAGATTATATGTGAAAGCGAAAAGAGCGAAGAGTGATCTACTGCTAAAAATTTTGTGAGCTACAAAGGAATTGAATCTGCACTTGAGGTGTACTTTCATCAGTTCAATTCAAACGGTTAGCCATTTTTGTTACTTCATTTCTGTAAGTAGTGAGTCTCCCATTTTGGACAATGAGTCCTGACAATGAAACACCCTTTTTGTAATATCTTATAACCGATTATACTATATTGTGAGTTAATCCTCACCACAGTTTTTCCCACTCTAGGTTTTCCACATAAAAATTTAGGTGTCTCTTGTGTCTTGTGCTTCATGTTTTGTTGATGGTTCTACTTATTTTAATTATCATATGCTTAGAATTAATTGGATGATATTTGTTCAACAAGTTTAAGAATATACTGATTCACCATGCTTCCTCCCCCCCGCCTCCTCTCAGTATATTGGATATTTAACAATGTTGTGGCCCTTTTTGGAAAGCTAGAGCTACTAGAAGTAATTGAAACAATGAAATTTTAAAATTTTATGTTTTACTTTAATAATTTATTTTTTTAATGTAAATATGTTTTATTTTTTATTTTTTATTTTTCATATAAGTGGTCGATACCCTATTTGCCTCCAACACGGTCCTCTTAAGACAAGTTGTGAAAATGCAAAAGGCACTTTCTAACATTGCCATTAACCAACTTTGGTCTATATGGAAGCAATCCAACATTGAGAAAACAAATTATGTCACACAACTATCCCAAATGGCACTTAGTTGAACCACATGATTACCTTAGTTTTATCATGCTCATTATGAATATGATCCACTTTACTAGCATGAATAAATCATGCTTGGAACAAGTACATGATACATTGACTAAATGATTGAGAAGATAAAGTTGATCATGGATACAAGAGTACGATCTTCAAGAAATTTTCAAACAAATGCAAACAAATTGTTGAACAATGGAACAAAATCACCAATCCAATACATCTCACCTCTATATTAACTCCCAAATATTACAAAGATAAGATCCTTTCTTTGACAATGATGGTGCCAACATACAAATATATATGTCTAACAAAAGGTATAGAAAAGCCCTTTCTTTGACAATGATGGTGCCAACATACAAATATATATGTCAACAAAAGGTATAGAAAAGCATTTGCTAAACTCTTCCCCAACCCTAATATTGAAGATGTGTTTTACAAATTAGACATTTTATAGTGTAGCCTCCAATGGTCAAGGTGCTTTTGCTTTCCATAAAGGATGCTTACTCTTATGGCCATAAATAGCCACCTACAAACTCTTGCGATCACAATTTTATAGTACGTTAAGTTTGTTTTTGTTTTTTTAATGGCAAACTCTTTAAATTTGGTTTTTTTTTCATTTTTGAAATTATTGTTTTTAAGTTTGGAAGCTTGAATACAATTTAATAGCTCTCTCTAACTTTACTTCAAAATGTTGCTAGTTCCTCTTTGTCTAACTAAATTAGACCACATTCCCCTTCAACCACTCAATGAAGTGCAATGAATTGACATCAACTAAGGCAAAGGAGCTAATTTACGTATATTCCAACTTGCACCTTCTTTCACAAACATAATGAGTACAGAGAAGGGGCAATGATACTATTTCTTTATGAAACCCTGTATATTCAAACTTGCACCTTCTTTCACAAACATAATGAGTACAAAGAAGGGGCAATGATACTATTTCTTTATGAAACCGTGGATATGATATGGCTGGCATATTACAAATACAAGCACGCCCTCCATAAAACGAAGTAAATTCAAAATACCATTCATCAATTTGACAACATAATTGGTAGAAACTATTCCACGTCTGCCCCATTTCCATGTCAGGCATAAAGGACTCACACCTCTATCTCCAAAGAAATATCAGAATACTTTTGTAAGCAAGGTAACTTCCATCCATGATGTAAATAATGGTGCATTGATTTTATGAATTTACAACAGCATCACACAGCCATTTCCATTCCCCATCTTTCCAGTGTTTTTAATGCATATTTGGTTAAGGGTTGGTGTATCCAGCAACAAAGTTACAACAGCATTCAGTTTACGTTATGACATCACAAGGTGGCTTTACTTAGTCCATGTGGTATTTCACATTGAACAAATGCTTGCTATATGTCCTTGGTAAACTCAAGCGTTGGAATGATCTAGTGTTCTCGAGTTATTGTGTCACATGACAGATACATTTAATTAACAGTTCACAAATTAAAAAACTAATCAATAGAAAAATATTGCATAGAAAGCATACAAGCGCATGAACAATTTAACTAAAGAAGCCCTAACAAGATGAGAGCCTTGTTGCATTATGAAGAACCTAGAAAGTGTCCGAAAAATGAAACAAGACAAGAAGCTTCTGGAGATTACTATATACCATAAACCAATTGCATTTAAAACAATTACAGGGGCACACAATTATACCTCTTTAGGTTAACTATAAAAATTTATTTGAATTTGCATGATGATGGAACTTCATTATTCACATAACAGTGCACACAAATCTTTTTGTTTCATGGTCTAACTGTTAAACAACCCAACACCAATTACTGGCAAGATTCAATTAAACTTCTTTTATGTTGGACTATTCTTGGAAGAAATTGAACTATGAAGTAGAATAGATCTTAATAATCATCTATTCTCAAGACATCTTAAACCAAAAATAACATTTTGGAATATCATGATATTGTTTGAGATTTTTTAGCCCTGAGATATCAAAAAAGTAATATGCAGGAGATGCTCAGGTACAGATACAACAATGGGTTGTAAACCAGTCAATGCCATCGTCTGTAGTGCAGGCTGAAATTTCCTATTATATGATCAGATACTGGCCACAATTCACGTCTATGGTATGATGTGAAACACTTTATGGCTTTGTCAATGCTCTAAATATGACGACTTCTAGTTTGGAGGCCAATTTGGCACAACAACATCCTGAACTGGTACCAAGGGCAACTTACCTCCATATATTTCAGGCAGTTGGCTTTCATCAATATCATTCAACAGAGATGTTTTTATGTCCTTGTTATCAATCATTAATATCTGATGAAAAACAAAAAATAGAAAGTTATCAAAATAGCCCTTTAATTATTCCTATCATAAAATTGAAAATGGAATAACAAACATAGAAAACATGCATGCATTTGTAGTGGGTAAACCATCCATGTAAGAACTAACAGCATAGCTAAGCATGTCTAATTCCTTTTCATCCTAGTCATCTTTAACATCTACTCGAGTCATAAAGATCTTGAATATATGCAATTGGATTTTATAGTTTAGGAATGTAAACCATTGATTATTCTTCTCTTGCTCAGTTTTTTACTTAGTATTTAGTTAAAAATATAGCCCTGGATCCCTTCACCATTCTTCATCTCTATTGTAAGTAGGTATTTTTAAGTCACATTGATGTATTTAATTAGTTGCAGTTATACACAGACATGACCCTGAGGGTTTGCTGTGAGTTCCCTTTAGGCATTTCAGGGATGTAGGGATGGCCAGGAAACACCCCCTGGGCTGTCCCCAAATTTCCTCTACAGCCCGAAACATCCCAAGAATGGTACTTCTGCAAAGGGAATGCCACTATTGAAACCCTGAACTCCTAGCCTTTAGAACACCATATATTTTGATACAAAATATCCCAGGTAAGGTTAAGCGGTAGAAGGTCCACTTGTGTTTTTTATATCTATAATTATGTAGCCTTTAGACCTTTTCATTGTATATTCATAATGAAAACAACAAAAAATTCCATGTACTAATATTTGAATCAATGAATCTTTATGTATTATGTCTACACTCGAATCTTAATAAATTTAAGATTTCCATGTAATGGTATACTTGAATCGATGAAATTTTAAATTTTCAATGACAGTTATACTCATAGATGCCAGGAGACTGGTACTGGTACTCAATGACAGTTATACTCATAGATGCCACGCGACTGGTACTGGTACTAGTACTGGTACAGGAGACTGGTACCGGTACTGGTATGCCTATTTTTGAAAAATAGGAGAGAGGAGTACTTGGAGACACCATTTTTTTTAATATAGTTTAATAATTTATAAATTTGCTACATTAAAACTGAGAATACCATGACATTGAACTTTCAAAACAAGAACATTGGTAAAGTGTAACATTAAATTTGAAGTCTTAAGTTTAAAACACAAATGTTAAAGAGTCAAAGAATTCATACTACATATTTGATATTACACATTGAAATTTAGAAATGTCAATTCGTTTTTTAAATTTTCATATGGAAACTTGCCAAAATGTAGGGTTTTTTTGTTTTTTAAATGAAAAATTGAGGAGACGTCTCCAACAAGTTTCTGGTATAGGGAAACGTATCCTGGTATCCAAGACACGTCCCAAGGGTCGGAGACGCGTCTCCGTGCAACTATTGACTTATACTTGTTCTAGGTGTTGCTATAATTTCCTATATTTTGAATTTTATTATTTTCCTTATTTCATAAATTGCAGTCCCTGCCATTCCCAAAAAATTATCACTGCCCTCCCCAAAACACATCCCCCTGTTTGCTGCTGTCCCTGTCTCAGAAATGCCATCAAACATACGTTATTTGTGGACATCAATATAATTATTTATCTTTCTCAACACAACGCAAGATACGCAATTCATGAAATTTATTTCTATTTATTATTTTCCCTATTTTCATAAGATGACATCCCCTAACACCCTCTAAAAAGGCCTCATCACTGCCAGTCCCTAAAACATGTCCCCCAATTACATGTCATCTGTATCTCAGAATGTCATGGAATATAGGTTTTTTGTAGGCATCAATTTACAAATTTATCTTTCTCAAAGCAATGTAAGATTCACACATCATCAAATTTATTTCCGTTTACCCCCCTCTACTGTTTTCTTATATGTGCAATGTGCATCATAGATTTTGCATGTCATCAAATAAAACTCCAAAAACTGAATTTGATTCCTGCAATTTCTATGCACAAGAAGACTCCATTCATGAAGAAAGTAGATCAAGAAAAAAGTGTCCTTCAAGTCTTTCCTTAATATGTTAATTAATGATTCAATAACACAACTTATAACAGAGATCCTGTTCAAGGGTGAATAGAAAAAAGCAAGTGTAGGGAAGAGTTGAGACGACAGGTTCCGAGAGGGGAGGTAATACTGAATTTTGATGAAGCATCAAATGGTAACCTTGGTTGGGTAGGAGTTGGTTGTGTGTTATGTAATAACAAAGATGATTGTGTGCTTCGATGTTCTATCTTCCTAGGGAAGCACACCAATAACTGTGGACAAAGCAACCTATGGGGCAGGTTTTAGAGAGGTGGAAGTTGAAGGTACTCTCAAATTGTTGTTAATGTGGTAAAGAGGGGTCAATGTCCCAATTGAAAATTGAGAGAGATCTTATAAGTGGTTTTATTGTGGCAATCGAATTTTTTTTCTTTTCAGATTTCTCATTGCTATGGTTTGCAAATAAACATTGCAGATTTTATGGCTAATCAAGGGTCAGTGCTAAAGGATTTTATCCTATGCTCCCCCAAGTTTCGGTGATGGGGACGGTGGAATGTCTTTCTAGTACGGGGGTACTTTTGGGCCATTTTATAGGTGACAGCTATTAAAAATAGGGAAATTTTAAAAAATATAGAGAAATTTCAAATATTCATATCATAACATTGATAAAGCATTCATCATAGACATTGTAGAAGATTAATACATAACATTAGACTTGAATTGAGATTTCAAATGAGAATTGACAACAAATTAAAGAAATTCAAATGCTTTCATTGTTAATGTGCATACATATTATATAAGAATTATAACAAAATGGTCGAAGGCTCCAAGTTCCAACTATAAAACGACCAAAACATAGAAAATATATGGCTCCAAGTTAAATGGGCTTTTTGCATAGGTTTTGAGGACTTCGGAAGGGACATTCAAATGGGTTTGAAGTTGTTGATCTTGGTACACTCCCACTCCCTGAAGAACCCTCAATGGTTGCCATATTTCTATGAGTTCTACTTCTAGGTCTACTTCTTTCATGCATTTGAACCTCAACCTTCTCACTATCATTACTAGTACTCTCACTATTGCTCATGATTTTTTTTAGTTAAGGATTGAAAAGAGAGTTGCAAGTTCAAATAAAAGAAAAAATACTCACAATGCCCTTCCTATGTGGTAAAACATTTGAAAAAAACTTGATGCAAAACAAATTGAAAAATCAAATGTAAAATGAAGAGCTTACCTCTAATGGAGTGGATTTGATGCCCTAGTCTACTCTTTCAATTTGTTTTTTCTCCTCTTTCACTTGTTGCTCTTCACCTCAAATTTGCAAATGCTAAAATGAGAATGTTTTTTTTTGGTTGTTTTGATAAGTGAAATAGGTTTAGGTTTTGTTTAAAGGGGTGGGAAGGTTCTTTGCGGGCCTGTCCATTCCATTTTTTCTTATTTAAAAATGTGTTTTTTTAACAAAAATAAATAAAGTGAAATGTTGCTGGGCCATATGGGACAGCTAGTTGTCCCCAAGACGGTTAGGGGACTTCTGGAAGACCCTTGGCCCCCTGGCCATCCCAAGGATGGCTAGCTGTCCCCTGCCATCCCCTGCCTTTTTGGGGGCATTTTGAGGATGTACCCCTTTTTTTGCACTGATCAAGGACCCGGGGGGGACCTTTCCAAAGCATCCCCAAGTTCCTGAAATGTTTCGGGTAGAGGGATGGGGGTACCAAGGTAGGGAACGCATCCCCAAGGAGCACTCATTTTATCTTGTTAGAAAGTAAGGAGATTAAAGACTGGGTTAATTTAGCCTCTATCCAAGAATTAGATCAACCACCTTAGGTTGTTACTGAATATGTTTTATGTCATTGATAAGAGATACGAGAGATGCTCAATTATAATGTTTTATAGTGTCATGCTAGCTATTGGTGCTTGTTGCAATGTTATCTAGAAAGTGTGGTTGGCTATCATGGATTGGCTTGGGATGTTAAGCGCAAGGATCTTCAGTCTGGTCTGTGTAAGTTATCTCCTTACCATGGCAAAGGGTGAATTGTCTAGGAATCCATTAAGGCAAGGCCCGGTCTCAAACCACCGTCTTAAATGAATTTTTAACTGTGACCAGGCTGCTAGTTTGTGGCTAGTTAAGGCTTACTTAGGTGAGGAGGATTTGGCTAATAATAGCCATTTCAGATTACCTGCAATGATTGTAGCAGATTTTAAACATAAATTGAAATAGGCAGTGATGAATGTGGAAATCAAGGATGGTATAATTAAGACGCTAGTCCAAGTTGAGGGGAATGATGAACAAAATAATATTTTATTGACATTTTCTTCTTCATCATGTCATTTAACAACTCTTTGTTTACAACTTTACACTACCAACTGGATCACTTAGAGCGCCTGCAAAATAAGCTTTGAACTTAGCCACCTCTGCATCATTCACCCCAAGGTTATTAACATCATTGACCTGCTCGGTTAATGCATCAATAATTGCAATATCCTTTTCCAAAATGTCCTCCACCATGTCTTGCAATGCCTCCATCTGACCTCTACATTCTTCAACCATGTCCTCCAATTTCAATTGGAGTTCCCTCATTTTGAGCTTAGGGATATCATCACTAGGGACTATTTGCTATTTAAGTAAATAGTTATTGTCAAGCTTTTCAACTGCTATAACTCTTTTCAGCTCTATGTCATTCTGCACTAGGTGATCCTCACAGTTTTTCTTTAACTTCTTTATCTTTTTATCCCATTGCGATAATTCCTTATATCTCCACATATGCATCTAGAAAGCGTAGGCATCAACCCCCAGGTGTTGCATTTGCAAGAGGAGGTGCATGAGTTGCATGTGGATAATAAGATCTAGGAGAGTTCTATCAAGATTTGCACATAGGCATGAGACATATGGTGGTTTATTTTCATAATGGCACTCTGGAATCGACTAGTGGTTTCAACTTTCAAAATGCCAATGTTGGAGAATGGATTGTTGTCCAGGGCCATGAGCTGAACATAGGTTATTCAAGGGGTTAAGGTTCACGAAGCAATGACAGATACTAGAGTGTTTTCATCCATGTTAGACATCACACCAATTTCAGTGAATGCTATTTACAACCGTCTCTAAAAGGCAAAAGACAGCTCATCCAGTGAACTACAAATCCTGGAAGCATATTACTTTTATGTTTATACTTGGCACCGTCAGATGTTGATGGTGGTCTATATTAGTCTCTCTTCTCTTTGTTTGTAAGCTCTTTTTTTGGCTTTTATGCTCTACTATTTGGTCATAGGTGGCAGTTTATGTATTAGTTTCTAGCTTTTTTTAGCAGTACTTTTAGGTTTAACAGGTGTGCATCTATTCTGCTATGTGGGAGAGACATGGTTATTTTTTGCACTATAGACTTGCTTGTCTATTAAGATTAAATGGTGTAAGGTATGTTCTTTAATAGTTTACATACTCTCCGAGTAGCTGAGTAATCTCCAAAAAATTTGCATGTCGAGTAATTTCTGCTTTTACTCACGGGCAGTATGCAGATGGATTTTATCCCATCAAATTTACGAGTAATCGCCACTAGCTCGCAAAAAACCCACAAACTTGGCATGTTTGTGTGTATAAATATGTCTGTGTGTGTATATGCATGCAAACTTGGCATCTTGTGTGTGTTTATAGATATGTATGTGTGCACAATGCAGTCCTGAGTATACACATACATAATATCTACACACATTTGCCGAGTATTTGCCAAGTATTTCCCGAGTTTTTCCCATGTCAAAATTTTTGGGCTTGCCGAGTACTCTCCGATTCCAAGTATGTAAACTATGCTTTATGTTGTTGGCTCAGGCCCTTTATATAAATTCCCAATAATGGATTTAAAAACTTAAACCAGAGATGATCCTATGTTAATGGGGTACTATAAAGCTTCTAAGCATAATGCCTGTTGGACACCTCCTAAAGTTGATTTTTACAAAATGAATTTTGATGCTGCAGCTAGAGGTAATTGGGGCGGCTAGTGCGAGAGTGGTGTTTCAATCCTCTACTGGACTCTTTGTGAAAGGGATTTCTTTCTTTTTAAGAATCAAAACTAATACCAAAGCAAAATATTGGCAGTCTTGGAAGGCCTTTGACAAATGGAAGTGGAAGGGGACTCTATTAAAATATTTAATGTAATATTAATGGTCATCTTTGTTTTAATTAGTCGTTAGTTAGCTTTAGTTCATTTTAGCAACTTCTCCTTTTGTAAATCACTCAATTATGAATATCAATTATCTTTGCATGGTATCTATCATAGCTCACGCTCGAACCTGATTAGCCCAGAAATTTTTTGAAAGAGTTATAAAAAAATTGAAAGTATTTTTTAGTGAAGTTTTTTTTAGGAAGATTATTTTTTAGAAAATTTCCGTGGATCTTTTGGAAAAAAAATCGAGGGTTTTGTGAGGTGAATCCTGCATTTGTATCTGGTAAAATAGCAGGTTTTTGCAGATAAAAAATAATCGCAGCAGATTTCGTGAAATTTTCAACGGAGGGTTTTTTATTTTCATGGCGTTTCTCTAGGTGACGGGATCAAAAATTGCGTCCTTTCTCGGCAGAGTTTTTCAAGGGTATTTTTTTCAAACATTCGTGTGGATTTGTTTCTAAAAAATTGCGGAATTCAAAAGGAGATTGTGCACGCATTTTTGGTGTTTCTTGGCGGATTTTTTTCCTGGTCTTTTCGTCTGGAAACAGCTGCACGTTTTTGGAAGTTTTTCGTCTTTTTTCTGGGCGAGTTTAAAAATTGCGGCTGCTATTTTTTTTTCACGCAATTTCTAGGGCTTTGACTTCTGTTCATGGTGGAATTTTTTTTTGGACCTGCTTGTGTCAATTTTCCTGCATGTTTCTGAGTATTTTGTGGAGCGTTTTTCAAAAGTTTGTGGACTTTTCTGCTGTGACCTAGGTGTTAGTGTTTCTTAGATCAGATTAGATAATATATTATTCAGTAGAAATGCAACACATAAGACAATGAACACAGCAGGATACCCTGGGAAAACCCTCCTAATCGAGGGAGAAAAACCCAGCAATGATTCTCTTATATATGGTAATACAATAGCAGAATTCTGCTTACAAATCAGGCCCAACAATGGCGCCAATGCTTGATAAAATATTCACCTTCCTTCTTAGTACAAAGGACTGACTTCTTACTTGAATTCGGACTGCTGCTACAGAGATGATGATCTGCTGTTCAAGTATGAACTTCTTCTAGGAATGCGAACTTGATATCTGCTGCTCAAGTATGACCTTATTCTAGGAATGCGAATTTCTGTTCTGCTGATAATAGGTGCGAACTTGCTTGTTGTTTTTGGATTGCTCTCAATAGCCAAAAATGACCTTGTACATATATCTCCTAGGCGCCTCTTCATTTGGGTCGGCCTTTGATAAATAATAATTAATTACAATTTAAGTCAGCCAACAATAAGTACATAATATGAATCCATATAAGGTCGGCCCATGTTGATATTCACTTAATATATTTTTCTTGGGAAGTGCAGACCGACGCTGTAATAACATCAACACTCCTTCTCAGCTAGGGATGAACTTCCATCTGCACAAGACACATCATATTAGAATGAAAACAAAATAGAATATCACCTCAACGTGATATTAACCATTATGGCTACTCTCATAGATGGTATAAACTCATCACGGATTCCCTCACGTGATGTTGTCATGGAGTCACACACATGACTTCCACCATAGCTTCTCCCAGAGGGTGGAAACAAGGGCTTTCACCTCAACTCTCTCTCATCAGAGAATTGCATTATCAAGGGCTTACACCTCAACTCTCTCTCAACAGAGAATTGCATTATCAAGGGCTTGCACCTCAACTCTCTCTCAACAGAGAATTGCATTATCAAGGGATTTCACCTCGAACTTCTCTCAAAGAAGAACTCATTAAACAAAGGAACACTGATACTGAGACTCCCTCTCGATCCTGGCTTCAGAGATTGCAAAGAAGACTTCTGGAGATGTACTCCCTCTAGCCACCAACTCAGTCCCTCTAGTGTTTACTCCCTCTTGATCATTTCTTTGGTTGACATGACTTCTTCACAAGATGCCTCAAGCTTTTCATCACTAAGTAATCTCTTATCATCTTCTTCCCCTAAACCTGTCCAAGAAGCATTTTAGATAGAGATTACTAACAGTCCATAATTATCCAAAGAAATATCAAGATTAGAATTGTACAAGTTATATCATGAATGAAATTTTTCCAAAGATCTTATGCTAGTGAACGCAACACAATTCAAGAGAACCTACTATCTCTCTTAATTACAAGATCCAAGGAATAAATAAATGATATAACTCAGCAACCAAAGAATACTTATCTTTTTAACTATTCTGATAGGTCCAAATGCTGGACATAGTGTGATACGTTGTACTTGAGCTCAGATCAGTCCGTAGCCTTCATAGTTTGAACACAATGACGACCTGAAAGGTATATTGACTTCAAGAGATATCTCCAGCCATCAATATAATCTAATGATTGCAAGCTATGACTCCAAGCTTGATCATTTCTTCATTCGATATGACTTCGATATCCAATCTATCCAGATGCAAATTGCTTGATGCTCAGGTTATCTCAATGTTAGAGCATGAATTAATAACTACAAAACAATTTATGAACATTATTCAACCATGCAATACTTATCTCATGGATTTCAAAAAATCTCCTGAGTAATAGATAATTAATTCATTAATCATGACATGTCTTTCTTTCAATTTCACAGAAGAGCTAATCTCAGCAAAATAAAAGACAAACTTCACAAATTGGCATGATCCTACTTGCAATGAATAAATCTAAAGAATCTTATTATAGTGATCACTATTTACTAGTCACACATAATCCTAAGTAAATAATGTCAAAATTGCATAACTCAACAAATTGAATTTTACCCTAGAATAGTAAATACAAAAAAAAAACAAAGAATACTTATCTCTTAAATATTCAAAGAGTGGACACCGTATGATATGTTGTTCTTGCGCTTAGTACACAACCTTCACAGCTTGAACATAGGCCCATGACTAGAGTAGAAATTCACTAGAATCATTTTGGGGAGAGATCTCAATCACATCCGCAAATGAAGCATGCTGATTAGGCCTGGTAGGACAATCCCTCGCATAGTGACCAAATTTGTCACATTTAAAGCATTGAACACGAGAGAGGTCCCATTTCTTCTTGAATGCAGGGGCACCATCTGACCCATTATCTCGATTCCTTTTAAAGAATCCTTTCTTCCAAACTTTTCCTTTCTTCGATGAATGAGAGGCGAGGACATGTAACTCTTCATTCTTTGAACTTTGACCAATGCCCCTTGCCGTTAGTCTCGACTCCTCTTGAATGCAGTCAATCCTCAATCGATCAAACTTGGGAAGTTCAGATCTTGCACTGATTCCTTGAATGAACGCCTCCCATGAAAGCGGAAGACCATTGAGAGCAATCATGGTCAAATCCTTGTCATCAACAATATGACCAATGGTAGAGAGTTGATCTCTCAATTCGGAAATCTTCATGAAGTAGGTGATGACAAACTCTTCTTCCGCCATCTTAATGTGAAGTAGTTGTTGCTTCAAGGTTAGGGCACGACTGGTGTTGTTGATTTCGTACATCTCTTCCAATGTTTTGAACATCTCCCTTGCAGTATCCAACTTGAAGACAATTGGTACAATATGATCCTTGACGGAATCAACCAATACTTTCTTTGCCCTAGTGTCTTTCTTTCTCCATTGCAGCTTCTCTTCTTCCCCCTCAGGTTCAGGAACTTTTGTTTTCACAAACTCAGCCAAATCATTCTCTTCCAAGGTTAGCATGAACCTGAACCTCCATGATGTGTAGTTTGAGATCCCTTCGAGTCTATCCTCGATTTTCAGACCGTTCACCATCTTGAGAAAATTAGAAGGTAGACTGAAAAAGAATAATGAGGGTTGCAAACTAACAGATCTGAATCTGATCACGATCTTTTTCACACCCGCTCTGATACCATGTAAGTGTTTCTTAGATCAGATTAGATAATATATTATTCAGTAGAAATGCAACACATAAGACAATGAACACAGCAGGATACCCTGGGAAAACCCTCCTACTCGAGGGAGAAAAACCCAGCAATGATTCTCTTATATATGGTAATACAATAGCAGAATTCTGCAGAAATGCTAGTGAACACAACACAATTCAAGAGAATCTACTATCTCTCTTAATTACAAGATCCATGCAACACATAAGACAATGAACACAGCTTACAAATCAGGCCCAACAATGGTGCCAATGCTTGATAAAATATTCGCCTTCCTTCTTAGTACAAAGGACTGACTTCTTACTTGAATTTGGACTGCTGCTACAGAGATGATGATCTGTTGTTCAAGTATGAACTTCTTCTAGGAATGCGAACTTGATATCTGCTGCTCAAGTATGACCTTATTCTAGGAATGCGAATTTCTGTTCTGCTGATAATAGGTGCGAACTTGCTTGTTTTTTTGGATTGCTCTCAATAGCCAAAAATGACCTTGTATATATATCTCCTAGGCGCCTCTTCATTTGGGTCGGCCTTTGATAAATAATAATTAATTACAATTTAAGTCGGCCAACAATAAGTACATAATATGAATCCATATAAGGTCGGCCCATGTTGATATTCACTTAATATATTTTTCTTGGGAAGTGCAGACCGACGCTGTAATAACATCAACACTGGGGTTTTTTATATTTTTTTCTTGAAAAAAATTCTAGTGGGTTTTTTAATATTTTTTTTCTTGAAAAAGAATCATTGATGGGTTTTGTAATATTCTATTTGGTTTTCTGATTTTTTGCCTGAAAAAATCATGGTAGGGTTTATAAATTTTTTCCCTCAAAAATTAGGGTTTGCATATGCCCTAGTCAAGGTTTTCACAGTTCGGGAGGGCTCTCTAGTTTTTAGAAAGGTTTTACTGTTTTTTTCCTTAAAAACGATGTTATGTATGTTGATCCGTGTTTCTGGGTTTCTATAATTCACAGAGTTGTGTGGGATTCATTTGTGGGTTTTTACTATTTTTTCCGAAAAAACGATGCTTTGTAAACTTCAGTTTCAGGGTTTTGCGATTTTGTCCTTAAAAATCATGGTTTCTTGCAGTCTATTATGGGAAGTCATGCTCATCTGCATAAGTTTGGAGGGTTTGTCGATTTTTCCTCCAAATCGTGGCAATTGTTTTTTGGTGTCTCTAGCTACAGGGAGGGACAGCTTTGTTACCCAACATCAAGTTGGACGTTTTTGTGATGATTTTTGGTTATTTCCAAAAGTTCTGCAATTTTCGAGAGGGTTGGTGGCAAACTCATCTCAAGTGGCAAAGTCAATGGCAGGCTCTTGTCTTTTGTTGCAGAAGCATTCTAAAAAAAAGGGGGCAGCCTTCTCTGTTATTTCTTTGGGTAGACTTAGTTTTTGTTTGTACAATGAATATTAAGGGAGGGTATTAAAATATTTAATGTAATATTAATGGTCATCTTTGTTTTAATTAGTCGTCAATTAGCTTTAGTTCGTTTGAGCAACTTCTCCTTTTGTAAATTGCTCAATTATGAATACCAATTATCTTTTCAGACTCACACGTGGTGATTAAAAGCTTGAATAAGAACCTTTTGAAGGACTGAAGATTGAATAATATTATTGAAGAAGTTCATATTTTGTGTAGTCATTTTGATAATGTTACACCCCAATTGTATAGCTACTATTGCATAGGGCAATTGATTGTAATGTTTGAATCTTGAGATGAATAAAACATGCTTTTGTTATCAAAATGAATGAGTTCTATTTAAATGATTGTTTCATCTGATTGATACTTCTATCGATGTTATCCTTGATAAATGTTGCATGCATAGTATTGAATTGAGAATATTCTAACTTAAGACGTTTTGTATACTGTTGATGTTATGAACAAGTAACTGTCGAGATTGTATGTCTGTGGATGCAGGAACAGGAACTATTCCTCCAGGCGGAGGGGAGACATCACTCAAGAGAGGGGCTTGGTCGAGTAACCGGTAAAGTTGATCAAGATGAGCATACACACACTTCACTAAGGGTCTTGGAAACAGAGTCAGATTGAGTTGTCATGATAAGTCATCCTTAGGCTTAGGAGTTTCTGATTACTTCTTTATGCTTTATGATTGGTGTTACTTGATTGACTGACTTACTGTTCTATGAACCTTGAATGTGAAATGTGAACTGATAAGTTATACTGATGCCTGGAATTTACAATTAAATGTATATATACATGTTTGTGCAATTACGTATATTAAAGGTACTCTGACTGGCCTATAATACACGTAATTGGATGATTGGATATAAACATGTATAGATATGTTTAAGTGTAAATGTGGATTTATTTATTAATATATTTAATATAGACATTATTATAATTTTATCGATAATGAAATATATTGGTATATCTATATTAATATTTGGATATTATATAGATATATTCATATATTTTAATAAAGGTGAAATAAAAACTATAATAGTTTATATTAAATATAATACTAAATATATTAATAACATTTTAATATATAAATTAAAATGACTTTGCCTTGGAAATATTTGAAATGGGCTTATATAGTTAATTGGTAATTATAATACATTTATCATTTAGAATAAAAGAATTTCGAAATTCTCATACCTTTGGAAAATACGTGGGAAGTATCATATGGAATAAGGAATTTCGAAATTTTTAAACCTTTGGAAATACGTTGGAAATTATACATGGAAAATATTAAAAGAAATGTAATAGTTTGAAACTATAGACTTTAATAATTTTTAAATCAGAAGTTTGAATAAAACTAAAAATCGCGGATTTCTTCACGGGAAGAAATCGCGCAACTGTTTAAGCTGGAAACAATGATGGCAAGGAAGAATCCCGCACCCAGCTCGCACATTATGGACCTGGTTGCGGATGCTGAAATGCCACCATTTTGGACACGTGGGCAGAAGGAAGCCAAAGGTGTTGCGTGTGTAACCCTTGACGTTTTCAACAGTGAACTTCAAACGCCATTTGGTCATTCAGTCCGCCATTTTTGAGGGCATTTTCAGTGATTACGCCTGTACGTGGATGCTTCACGAATTCGCCATGTGAGAGTTGAAGCATTCTTCGAAAATAAGGTTGATTCATCACTTAAATTTGCTAAGTGTCTGGTTATTTGTTTGCCACTGCACATTTTGACAATGTCAATAGGAGAGGTGTCGAATTCTCATGCCTACAATGTAGTAAACATGAGAATTCAAAACCTATATAAAGAGGTTGCTCTCGTTGTTAAACTCACCACTTTCCTTTGCATTTGGAATTACGAATTTCATTGCTGTTGCATTTTCTGTGTATTGCAATCCCTCTTTGCTGTTGAGTTTTGTGAGAGCCTTATTTCACCATCACTGCTGTTTGCATTTTCTGTGAGTTGCAAACCATCATTGCTATTTAGATTGTGAGAGCGATATACAATTTTGTGAAAGCCATATACAATTTTGCTGAGAGCCATTTATCATCTTGCCTGTGACTGTATTGCTAAGAGCAACATTCCCTCATTACCAAACTGCATTTACCTGAGAGTTATACTTGTTCATGCTGTGAGAAGTAGTTGGTAAAGGCTGTGAAGGACGGTGGAGGAAGAGCAGAAGCTACCGATCTAACTCATTTCGCAGCAAGGGAATTAGGCATGAGAAATGTCTTTTTAGAATTTCTGCCATTTGATTTAAAAATGAGTTATTTGCTTGTTTTGATTATGCTTTGCATTATGTTATGAAATGGGAAAGGAAGATGTTAGAAGGTCTCTGTTTTCTAAGGAATGATGTTGGAATGAAATAGCTTAATTTCATTAGAAAAGGCTTATTGAATTAAGGAATAACTTGTTTCATAGTGAAAGCATGTTATGTTAGGAATAGCTTAAGAGCTTGTTGAATTGGAAATAGCTTAAGAGCTTATTGAAATGAAATAGTTTAATTTCATAGGAAAGCTTGTAAAAGGAATAGCATAAAAAGGGAAATGTTTGTTTACCTTTTTAATAGAATTGTATTATGATTTGTATTACTTGAATACTGCTTAAATAAAGGAAAAGGAACTAGTTATTAAATACTAGGTCAAGGATGGAATCAGTACCAAGGTAGTCTACAGCTTAAGTTATAGGGATAACTGGGATAAGCTAAAAGTACTCTTAGGATAAAGATTTCCTGATTAGGAGGAATGGTATAAAGACCTTGTTGACTGCATGACATTCCTGATTAAGTAGTTTGTTTGAAGGTAGGTTGTCTGAAATAAGATAGACCTCCCTTATGTAGCTATTGGAGTAGAATGTCTCAAGCTAGGTAATCTAAAACAGGATATACCTATCTTGTGTAAATGTCTTAGGAAAATGTTGTAGGTTAGTCTGGGATTAAAGATTATCCAAAAGTAAAGGACGATACCTATGCGTAGTGTAAGATAGTCTTAAATCAAATCGGCCCTGGATAGTGTACATGATAGATGACCTTCATTCGAAGTACTAAATTAGAATACTTTGGCCAAAGTAGTGGAAGGTACGACATCCACTTAGATGTGAGATAGTTGAGACTACACTATCAGTTCATTGTGATCCATCATGCTAGTTCGGGATTGTGAAATAGCAAGTTCTAGATGTATAGGACACAGCACTATGCTCAGTTGGGTTGTCGCAGCCGGTTACTTTACCAATCTCTTCGTTCGAAGGGAGGGCCATCTGTCGAAAGATAGATGTGTGAGGGACCGCATTAACAGTCCGTGGTTGGCGAAAAAGCGCCTGAGTGATGTTTCTCCTCCCCAGCAGGCGACAGATACACCAAGATTTGTAAGGAAGGAATCCTGGACCATCTTACTACTATTTGTGCAAAAAGCTTACGAGCTATGTATGTAATTGTTTTACTTTTGTACTCTGAATTATATTTGCAATGGAAATGGAATCCATGTGGATAAATATATTGTAACTGGCATGTAATTATCAATAAAGAAAGGAAGAATTTTATTGTAATGTCTTTGTTACTTGTTACATTTATATGTTTGAAGTGAAATGCGGAAAATTTTTAATTACCCAAGGATGGGGTCGTTACAGATAAGTTAGTGTTTGATCATTGTTTTCAGTTGATTAAAGTCATTGATTATCTAGCAAATGCAGGGATCGACCGATTCCCTTTCTTTTCAAAACTCGGCGATCATCTTGATTACTGGGATATGATGCCATTGCCTACGAAGGATTCCCTTGCAAAAACATTACTGCAATAGGTTCTTAATTTTAGATCTGCTCCCTCTCTTTAACATGGCCAGCAATTATCATTATTTTTGGTTGAATCTACTTCAATGGGTTTTCTTTTATGATGAATTGACATCCCCTGCAAGCTTGTTTGATCTGAGATACATGTAGCAATCATTGGCCCATAAAAGGTAGTTGTAATCTCACCCACCCACCTCCACTTTTTGTGCATTTGTTGTCCAGTTAAAATTTGTTGAGAACACCTCTTTGGGCAGATTTTCTTTGGCAGCTATCCAGCTCTCTTTCATTCCAACTGCTATGAAGAGAGGGTTTTTAGTTCAGGGTTTTCCTTAAAACAGTACAATTTCAGACTGCCGCTTAACTTAAACCTTTTGTAGTCAAGATGTCTTGATGCTGCATTTTGTCAAGGAGGTTTCACATGGACAGCTGGCAAATTCAAGTGCAATCCACACTGGAGTTTCAAATTATAAAGATTTCATTCACAAGTTAGACTTGGGTCACTGAGGTGATTGCCAGGCAATGGATTCGCAGCAGAATTCTTCCATATAATGGCCTTGTCCTGCTGGGCAAAAACTTGGAAGACACAATGTGTGACTGTGCAGCTGCTACATCTCACCTCCAGCAATCAGAGGACATGGAAAAGTAGTGGAGAATTCTGCATTCTCTCTCTGTGAAGCATGCTAACTTGCAGGTGGTAATTTGGGAGGGATGTCTGGAAATTTGTAGTGCTTACCACTTTCCTACCATCTCCAAAAGTGGATTTTTACAAGCTGTATGCAGACCCTCCCTGGAGCCTAGTGTCCGTGTGTCATCCAAGGAAGATTCTACTTTGAGCTCCTCTTGTTGTTGTCTCATGGGTGGGTTTGGTTTTATTTATTTTGGAGTTGTTTTAATTTTTGTAGTCATCACCTATGGTACTATCCAGCTGTCATGATTTTGTACCCTTTCAGTCTTCTCAGCTCTTTCAGTTTTTTCTGAATATTTGTATTACACTTTCTAATTCTGGGAGAGGACCCTTATACGGCACTTGCTTAATCTATCTAAAAAAAACATCCTTGTACCAGAGATGATCATATTTTTCCTATCTTGCAATCTCAACACAGAGTTATCTAATTCTCATCCGAAACATATAACAACACAATCATTCTCCATGTTTGTGTCATGCTGTTTTTTAATTTGAATTCTCAAAAAAAAAATCTCTAACAATAACAAACTGTTCTTAAACATTTTGAGAAAATATATCAAGTATTAATTGAGACATATTTTCATCAAAAGATGTCAAATTTGTGTCTGTTCTGGAAAAAGTAAATTTTCCTATTCTTCCAAAGCTATACCGATATGTTTTTAATTAAGGTAAGCAGGGATTTTGAAAGGGCCCAGACCCTTTTACAAGAAGAAAGATTAAGCAATAGGAACAGCAAGACAACAAAGGACAACCAGGGAACAACAAAGACACTACAAAATACAATACATTACAAAACCTTACAAACTACCAACCCAAAGTCAGGGTGGTTTATAAAATTGTTCCAACAATTTTTGCTTAACCACAGTAAAAGGATCTTTCTCCCCTAAACTTCTTTTATTTGAACAAGAAAAATTCATAAGACCATAGGCAGAATCTTTATCCAGCCTCGAAGCATTAAAAGAGGTATCCAACATCGAACTGTCCACAGGAGATTTCCCCTTATTATCTTCCTTCTGTACCTCCTCAAAGGATGTAATGGACTCCTCAATAGAAGCAAGAGTTTGTTCCCTTTTCCTCCAAACAAAATGGTTTTTCTAGTTCCTTGAGCAACTATCGGTAGTATGGCCCACTTTATAGCAACAATGACAAATAGCTAGACGAATTCAATCTGCTGCACCCAACCACCATATTTGGAAGATAAGGTAATCTGAGTAGGGAGCACCTTGCTTTCCTCCACAAACAAATAGAATCTAGCGAATAACAAATACATTTTGAATTTTGTGATCAGATCAGTCGCACAAATTGCCCAGTATTGGCAATAAGCATAAAAAATCTTTCATCCCAGTACTCCAATGGCAGCCTTGATAGTCCAAACCAAACAGGAAACTTGAAGCTATTATCGTTCATTGGATTAAAACCCAAAGACCAATTATTAAGACAAAGGCCATTCTTCCCTAAAAGCCAAGGTCCTTCAAGAAGAGTCCTTGAGAAATCTTCCAAATTGGAAAAGGAAAAGAGGAAAAAATTATTCAGCATGGCAGCTTCATGAACCTAACCTCTTAGTTTCCAACTCTAAAGCACCCATCTTCTAACAGTATCAATGTTGGGACGATTGTTGCAGAATCTCCCAACAAGCAAATTCCTAAGCCAAGCAGTCGACTCAACAATAAGAGAATCAAGGAATTTGATTTGAATCTGCCCCTCCACCTCAGCCTCAATAAAAACTCTAGGGCAGTCACCCTCTCCAAAACTCCTAAGAGTCACGTCATAGATGTAACCTATCTGCAAGCTTAAAGCGCCTGCATCCTACAACATGCAAGCCTCCATTTCGCAAAGTTCTTCTGAAACCCTATGGTGTCATGCCCCCGCCAAAAATGTGAAGGCAACAAATGCAGCGGTTACCTTAAATAAGGAAAGGTGCAATTAGTATATCCGAGGAGATAATGCCACCATCTTCTGAAGGAGATAATGTTTTGGTTTCACGAAAAAGAGGCCCATTGGAGAATGCCTTCAAAAATGAAGCAAGGGAGATTGCAGATTAGAGCATTGCTTGTTGCATTTATGGCAATGGGCTTTCTTTCAACCTTGTTAGATCACCTAATTGGCACGAAATGGTGATGGGCATTTCCAATTCAACTTCTAATTATGTTAGTCCTAGTTATGAAAAGGTGTGAACCACCTTATTGGCGAAGGAGAAAGCTTTAGTACAGGCATCATTGAGAGTAATCAAGGATACATGGCCCATAATAGGCGTGTCCATCATTTTCGATGGATGGAAAGATTGCAAAAATAGACCATTGATCAATGTTATAGCAGTGTCCCCTAAAGGGGCGATGGTTTTGAAGGCAGTCAATTGTGAGGGGAAAATAAAAGATGCAAGTTTTATTGCCAATATCCTCATAGAATCCATTGAAATGGTGGGGTCTAAAAATGTTGTCCAAGTCATAATGGACAATTCTAAAAATTGTAGGGCAGTTGGGTCTATAGTGGAGGCTACATATAGTCACATTTTTTGAACACCGTGTGCAGTCCACACTCAATTTGATATTGCAAAAGATTGGTACACAAATTGAGTGGATCAAACAAATCTACACAGAGAGCGAGGAGATCCAAATGTTTGTGACTAATCATCATATGTCACAAGGCATCTTCAAGACCTTCTCCAAGTTGGAGTTGTTGAAGGTAATTTAAATTTGGATTTTTAATATAATTTTTAATTTTTTAATTTAATTTTTCATTGTTGATTTGTAACATGTATTTTTTATACCATGTTAGGTTGTCGAAACTCGATTTGCATCTCACACAATCGTCTTAAGATGACTTGTGAATGTGCAAGAGGCCTTGAGTTCTATGGTCATCAACAGCCTATGGAGTGTATGGAGGCAATCAAACACAAAAGGAGCCCAAAAAGTAGAAGTATTGATCTTAGATGATGAGTGGTGGGCTTATGTGGAACATGTTTTGAATTTCACCGAGCCCATCATGAGCATGATTAGGTATGCTAATACTGATCGCCCATGTTTGGGTGAAATTTATGATGGCATGGATTCCATTGTGCAGAAAATAAGATCAATAATAGATGCCAAGGAACATGACCCAATGGAAACATTTTTCAAAACTGTGCAAAAGATTATTGTTGACCGTTGGAACAAGATGACCATCCCTTTACATCTCTTAGCATTTTCTTTGTCACCAAAGTATTATAGTAAAGAGGTACTTTCGTTACCGAGGAAGGTGCCACCATATGAGAATGGGGAGGTTGCTGCTGGCTATAAGGCTGCATTTAGAAAGATATTTTCAGATGAAGATATCCAAAGTATTGTCTTGAGCAAGTTTGGCCACTTCATATCTTCAAAACATCATGATGTTTCCACTCTTGTAGACAAATATAGGAAAAATGCTGATGAGTGGAGGTATCTACATGGTCAAGGCTCCATTTACTTGCAACCTCTTGCAATTAAAATACTCTCCCAAATATGTATATTTTTATTTATTTATTTTTTCATTTTCCATTCGATGCTATTATGCTATATATTATATTTTTATTTTATAATAATATAATTTTAAAATTTATAAAAGTAAATACTAAATGCTGTATGCAAATTCAACAGGTTTCAAGTTCTTCTTCAGCTGAGTGGAATTGGAGTACATACTCCATCCACTCGGTCAAGTATAACCGTTTGGGTGCAAAAAAAGCAGAAGATTTGGTCTATATGCACTCCAACCTTCATCTCTTGTCACATAAGAAACCTGAATACAATGAGGGTGTGACAAAGAATTGGGATCTAACCCTTGAGTGTGCTGATTTAGATGCTACAATTGCACAACTTGCCTTAGTTTCTATAGATGAGGCAACTGCTGCACGACACACTTAGTGGGGGTGGCAATCTAATTGATTGTGGTTCAAATGAAATTGGACCAAGTGTTGACCAAGACCTTGATGCTTTTGATGAAGATGAATATGAAGACTACTAAATATTGATTGTAATTTGAATTTTCATGTGTAATGACATTTTGAGACTTGATTATATGAGGTATTTAAATATTCTATTTATTGGCAATTATGTTTATGTTTTATAAGTATCATTGTTCTTATAATTAAATTTAATAATTTTGAACATGTTTATATATATATACCCGTACCTGTACCCGTACATGTACCCGTATCCAAAGTGGCAACTTAGAAAATAACAAAGAAGAAAAACATTGTATGATAGAATAATAGTCACCATCAAGTGGATAGTTTAGAAACCAATGTACCTCATGTAATAGCAGCAATAGAGAGCCAAGAATTCCACTCAAGTAGAACAAGGGAAGGCCCATAATTCAACATGTGAAGCTAAATAATAAGGGACAGTTTTCAAACAAATGCCCTAATGCACCAACACAAGCATCAAACCTATGTACTAAGTGTGGTCCAAGCAATTGTAAAGATGACAATTGCCCAAAATTAAAAGCAGCAAACATGCTAAAAATTGAACAAGAAAACAATGACATTGCTTGTTGTTACCAAGGCAGAAAAAAGAAAAAAATAGTTACGGAAGTTAAAAACACCCAAAACACAGATTGTGCATTACTAAGATAATTTTTCTAACAATTTACCATTATAAACAAAGCAATGAGGAGCATTTAATCGGCCAAGATGGAGAGAAGAAGCAGCAGGTACATGACCTCCGCTAGACCTTTCAAAGAAAGAGAACGAAGTGTGCACAAGCATTGGTACAAGCGCAATGAAGAAAAGTGCATTTCCTTACCTGAAGTAGTGCCACAAAACGTGTTCACACTTCCCTATCCGCCCCTCTAAAACGCCAGAAGTCCGTTTGGATAGTTTGATGTTGGACAGGAGGGTTTTCTGTGTGACCATGCTCTAATCTGTCAGTTTACGAAGATGTGGCCGAAGCTATGTGATTTGCATGCTTGGGTTTCGAAAAAATAGAAAGAATTCCTGGAAGGAAAAATCAACATTTACCCCTGTGCAAAGGGGTTCTTCATTTTAGAGTTCGATTCTCAAGAAGACAAGCAGTTGGTGTTGAAAAATGGTCCATGGATCTACCAAGGAGATTTTTTGTGCATGAAACCGTGGTAAGACTTTCACCACCGCATTTCTGTGGGTAAGACTTTCGTATCTTCCCATTCAGCTTTGGGAACTAGATTGCTTGAGGGATATTGGAAACAGCCTCAGAAAGTACCACTGTTCTTCTAAGGAAACTATCAATTATCAAAATTCAACGTGTGCTCGTATTTGCATTGAAATGGATCCAACCAACAGCCTTCCTACCAAGAATTTTGCTAAAGGTGGGAAACAGAAGCAGGAGGCAACCGATTGATTACGAAAAAATTGCTTTCAAGTGCATGAAGTGCTTCTCAACGGAACACATCTCCTCTAAATGTTATTTGCAACACAATTTGGGGAATCTGAGCTCGAGCAAACCGACATGGTGGATTGGGGCTGAATCTCAACACTATATCATTCCACCCAATCCACTCTAAAATTTCCCGAAGAAAAGCTACCCTCCCCCTTTCAGGGATCATACCTTGGTCTCACTTGAAAAGGATGCAAATTCTACAATTCAACACTATATCATTCCACCCAATCCACTCTAAAATTCCCCGAAGAAAAGCTCCCCTCCCCCTTTCAAGGATCATACCTTGGTCTCACTTGAAAAGGATGCAGATTCTACAATTCTCTCCAAAGGTAGTGAAGCCTTCATTTTCTCCAGCTCCTTCGAGATGTCCAAGCTCAAAGAGCGATGCTTTGTCCAAATTGGGTGAATTGGGGGGGGAAGATCCTCCCAGCAGTTGCAGAGCATGATACTATGGATTCCTCCCAGTATGATAACGATTGGAGTGAGGTTAAGAGAAGGAAACCTTCGGCCGGGAAACACCATATGTTGCTTAGATCTGCCACAAAAGGTGGTAATAATGGGGAAAGGATTTAATCATCTATCTTGACATGAATTGTAAATCTTTTTATTATTGAATACAGAGTGCTACCCTCTCTAGTAGCGATTTGCCTAAAAAAATAGGAAAAAAAAAAACTAAAAGCAACAAACATGCTAAAAATTGAACAAGAAAACGATGACAAATAGCTTGTTGTTACCAAGGCAGAAAAATGAATAAATTAGATATTTAAAAACAGCAAATGCAAAATGAGATTCAAGTTGTAAAAGACACAAGCAATCAATCAGATAATATGGGGAGGGCTAGGGTAGGATGACCACACTAGAAAAGAAGAGAAAAATAACTTTTTAAAAAAGGTTCAATCCAACAGTTAGCATCTTTGACTAATGGAAATGGAATTATAAAACTATTAATGGACTGCTAATCGCAATTAGCACAAGTCCAATAAGCAAAAACCTCAGAAGATATACAAAAGCCAGCAGAAAAAGGGGATGTATTATTGTTAGGAAAAGGTGTCACAAAGATAATTATCGAAGTTGGAGACATGTTTCTCCTCAACGCTTTGATGATGGGTTTGGTGTAGATATCATGCCTAATAAAGTACACAAAAAACAGGGAAGACCACCATCAATCCCTACACACTTTAGGTCGATGTTTGAAAAACAGGAATGGGTTGGTCCCTTGGCTAATTAGCAAGACCAACGAACAGTGTTAGCAGGGAAAAAGCTCGCAATTAGCACAAGTCCAATAAGCAAAAACCTCAGAAGATATACAAAAGCCAGCAGAAAAGGGGGATGTATTATTGTTAGGAAAAGGTGTCCCAAAGATAATTATCGAAGTTGGAGACATGTTTCTCCTCAACGCTTTGATGATGGGTTTGGTGTAGATATCATGCCTAATAAAGTACGCAAAAAACAGGGAAGACCACCATCAATCCCTACACACTTTAGGTCGATGTTTGAAAAACAGGAATGGGTTGGTCCCTTGGCTAATTAGCAAGACCAACAAACAGTGTTAGCAGGGAAAAAGCTGGGTGTTAAATTTACAAGATTAAGGATGGAGAATGTATTAAAGCATTATGATGCTATACTAGGATGTCCATGTTTAGAACAAGTAAAAGGCTAAAAACCATTCATGCTTGTTTAAAGGACTTAATATTTTTGGTCAAGTTGGTATATCTTTTACACAGAGAGAGAGAAGTTCCTAGAGCAATGCTATGATCATCAATTGAATTGTATTGTTTTGAGTAATAGGTACCTTTTGCTGAGTCCTTTTGTCGATAAAAGGATATACTATATTCCATGCTGCCCAGAATATATATGGAAGATGAATAAAGTACAACTTCCCTAGGCGCTCTGGATAATAATCCTGTCACATTTCAGATGCATTAGTTTTTAGAATCAATGAATGCCTAAAATGACATGCCATGTTTTGTCTTTCTAAATTTCACACGATAAGGCTAGTGTAATCTCCTTTCAATACATGCAAGAAATATATGAAGAATAGGAAGCAAAAATTGTTTGGGGTAAATCAAGAGATTGATTGCTTATTGCCTCAATTTTCATAAACAAATGCAATGATATTATATGCATGCAATTTGTTATAATCAGAGATATTTACATGTACTGCCAGACAATATTTCAGAAAACAGAAACCTTGCTCTTGCCAAACATGTCATATGATATACTCACAAATCATCTCATCAAAAAAATCCAACCATATCCTTAAGCTTAAAGCTTATATAAATTTGTGCAATTGTTTCCAAATTAAACATGATACATAAGAAAATATACATAAATTTAAAAAATCAAGGCGCGTGCAAGTAGAGATATGCAGAAATAAGAAACTGCAACATAGCAGATACCCACAATAAATCCATATGCATAACCAAGAAGTCCCTCACAGAACTAAACATGCCAGTCCTAGGTGTTACATGATGCCACCCAACACAGATACAAGTCATTGTTCAATAAACCAGTCCCTTAAATAGTAAGGGGTGTTACAGCCTCAATTAGTAAGAAGAAAAAGAAAAGTAGAGGGATTGTTTAACACAAAGAAAGAGGCCATTTTGGGCTTCTGGATTATAAGTCCATTTCTCCACTTCATTTCATTGACAGAATAATGATCAAACTACACTTGTTTGTTAATTGCACATTATTCTATGCTACAATTGCTCTTCTCTTCATAAGAGTATTCTCCTTCCAAGCTTTGTAATGGCTTGCAGTTCTTCAAGCTCTAGATACATCCCACCAGCAGAAAGGGCAAGAGAAGGATTCCCCATTTGCACAACATTTGGTCAAGCTTCACACAAAAATTCATAATATTTACAGCAAACTCTAAGCCAAATTCAACACACTTTATGATCATCATTAAGTACCTCATTCTTACCAATCAGGTGACCTTGTAAGGTTTTGCTTGGATAAACAGAGGTTTAACAATAAACAATATTATAAGTTGAAGCTCATCAGATACAAACCTTATATTATTCTCTAAGCAACCAGGAAAAATCCCTTCAGCCTTAATCTTCATGAAAGATCAAGTTGACTATGAACCATCTCATTTTGAGGTGGTTTTTACCAATCATCCTATGGTGACTATTCCCATTTTTCGACAACTGTACAGAAGATACCACATAGTTGATGTTCAAAGTCAATCACACGAGGAAAACCACTACTTATCTTGTTTACTACAAAGACACTCTACAAACAGCAGCTAAAAAGGCACCCTACTGACAGAGAGCATGTGATTATCTAAGTCAGCTTTTCCTAAGAGATCCCAAAATCATGTAGAAATTAGGGACAATTTCTTCTAAGCAGGGAGAAAATGACAAGGACAACTATTATAGTTAGTATATTTCCTACAATTATTTGTTGGCTTAGTAAGCAGATTAGTTTAGTTGTTCTAAGGGTAGATGGAAATAAATTAAAAGGAGGTGAACAATTAGATGTTTGTAGGCAGGAGTGGCAAACGTTGCATGCCCATTGTAAGAGTTTTAGCCTATAAATGGGCTTCTCATGTAAATTGGCATTTGAAAATGGAAATAATTCTCAAATAATATTGAATGGAGAGAAGGAGATCTCCTATAGAAAGAAATTAAGTATGCATATGACTGACGAAACAAAAGAGAAGTAGGTTACCCTAATCCCAATTGACAAGCTGAAACTTTTATCCATGACAATGAATTCATATAGGAGAGTGTTAATCTCCTAACAAACCTTAAGATGGAGATGTCAAAGAGCTATATAATTGTGAAAGTTCAAAATTATATAAGAAACCTGACGAAAGAAATGTAAGGCTTTAGAGCAGCATAAAGAAAATCGAACAAGATAGCTTGAAAAGAAAATGGGTTGAAGCAAGCCACACTCTCAATCCATCAATCATGCAAATCCTAGATCGATAAACTAAGAATCAAGAATTCACAACTTAGCCACTTACAAAGGACAAAGTTAAGGTGAAAACCACATTTCACCAATTTTTTGGGACAAGGATGCAAAGGGATAGGGAATTGAAGTAAAAGGATGGCTAGAGGGACCCCCAAATTCCAAAAGATGACACAAGGAGGGCTACTAAACATCAAAACATAAGAGAAACCCTAAAACATATTGGATTTTTTTTAGAATTGTTGGATTTTTACCTGGCAAGGAGGTGCAAACACATTTGGGAAGCCAAGAATCCCATGAATCTCCCAAGGTAACCTTAACATCCTCGTCAAAGTCCAAAGTATCGCCCGAAGGCCCAGATGTCCCACACAAGAGCCAAGAGCATCTCAAAGAGGCATGAAAATCCCTAAGAACATCCCAAAGATGCCTCGATGTAGCACCATGAGACATATAGAAGTGCCACAAGAACAATCAAAAAGTTCCTAGCTATCCTCCCATCCTAAACAAGTGATGAACCTAAAATGTCCTCCTAATGTCCCTTCACCCCTGCCCCTCCTCCCCATCTCTACCACCACAATTTAGCTATGTCTAGTGACAACATCATCAAAATTTCCAATCCCAAGGGGAAAGAACATGTGTCTTTGTTTCCAAAAACTTGCATATCCTCAAGTAAGGTTAAGCAAAATCATCAAATCTACAACTAGATAATGCAATAAACCAAACAATGCATATGTGATAGTTTCTCATACCACTACCACTTGCATCTAATTCTTTTGTATTTTCCAAAGCATGACTAATTTCTCTTGTATGGAGTTGGCTACTTTCTCTCCTATGGAGTTTGCAAATTTTACTATGGTGCTTCCCAAGTTGATATCTTGGTTGGGATTGAATTAGTAATGCCTTCAAACCCTAATTACACCTATTCCACTGCTATTCAACCCAGCAAACCATTCAAAACTATGACAAGTCTATACTACAATAAACCAAACTATGCAGATGTGGCAGTTTTCTATACCACTACCACTTCCACCTAATTCTTTTGTACTTTTCCAAAGCATGACTATCTCCTCTCCTATGGAGTGTGAAACTTCTACTATTTCCTAATCCCTCTCCACCTTTTGGCAACATTCATCCCAATACACCTAAACACCTAAACTAAAGATTACTATACCAAGTCACAATGCCCAAGCTATTATCCTAGTTGTGATTGAATTCATAGTGCCTTCAGACGCTAGTTATACCCATTCGACTACTCTCCAATCAAGACCATTCAAACCATCCCCCACAAAATTGGTAATAGGCATAGATTAAAAACTTGCAAAGCACTCACCTAACTCGCAACAAAGTTGCCCCAAAAAATAAATTGCTCCCATGTCACCCAAAAAAACAGGGGCACTATTTTACAGAAAATCAGCGAGTTAACAACCAAAAACAGGGTAAAACTCAGCCAAAAACATGCCCAAAGCTGTGAGTGCATTGATGGAATCACCCTATGTGAAGACACCCTCAGCCACGCACATGCCAAGTGCCAAAAAAATGCAATTTCATGGGCACATTTTCCAGTCACAGCCCATTGAGGACACATCTTCCAGTCAAGGGCACGCCATCTGATCATGAGCGGGCAACTAAACATCTATTGTTTGTTTGTGCACAGTAGGATGTTGACCATTCCAGTCATGCACAGCCAGCTTACAATCACTTGCCGAGTTGCCAAGTCCAGGTAAACTTTGGGCCTCCAATGTTTGCAAGTATGAGTTTTTAAACTATAGTAATCAGTGTAATTCAAGATAATTCTACATAATGTGGATGGGGTCAATCTATATCTTGTTTTTGTTCAAAGAAACCCTATTTCTTGGCCAAATATGGTCAAGCATAAAGGAAATGTGTCACCTCAGGAACTCTCAAGTAAAACCCAGGAACTGCCAGAGAGCACTGAAATGGAACCTTTGCCAGTTTCTATAAACTGGCATCTATTCACACGGTTAGGAATTTTAGCCTTGTGAAAAACAGCAGTAGCAGCCTCCTATGCCCAAGTGACAGTCAGAATTGCCGCCACCTTCATCTCCATGAGTTGTCAGAGAATGATAGTCAACAGTTGCTTGTGCCTGCACTGCTGGGTTTGTTTCTCAATCCACAATACATATTCGACATAGGGGGATAGACATGGACAGCTTGATATTTGCATTTGTGGTGTTTTATTCATGTTTGGCCATGTGTAGTTAACACTAGTAACATTCTTTTATAAGAGACATGTATACATATACATACTATCATACACAATAATATGGAGGGGGATAATTAATTTTCTAAACAGTAACATATGATGGTCCAACTGCTCCTCCATTTGACCTTGTATGTCTACTACATAATGTACACTCTTCACTTTTTCTTTGACTTCCACCAATGATTTATACAGATACACCAAGCTTTAAATCCAGTCATATATTCAATTGGTTTGACTTCTATACTTTTCTTCACATAGAATATAATCATGTGATACATTTTTTAGTATGTATTATTCCTTATGTATATTGCATAATAGAATAGCTGCAGAATGACTAGTCTTTTGTTTTTTCTGATTCAATATGATGAACCTGGTGCAATAAGAAGGTGATGAATCAGCAATGTGTCAATAGAATACCCCACTATAATATTGTGTTTTGAATACGCAGGTTATGATCTTGGCATCATGTTCATGGACTATATGGCTTCAAATAGAATACCTTCTTGAATTTAAAACAAGCATGCACAGGAAGTAATTACAACAAGAACATGTAGAACAAACAAATAGGCACCAGGCAACACTGGGCCATGGTTACACCCTGTAAAAATATTCCATATACAGGCGTTTGGCAGAGGAATCTTATTATATCTCTAACAGAATAAAAACCTCAAAGCACAAGGGTAAAAAATATGGGCATTTAAGCCTCTTCAATACAACCTGTAATATTTCCACTGCTGCCAAGCCTCCACGAATGTCTACATGCTTGAACGTCCAACCATCAAGATCTGCTATGATAGAAAAGCTTTCCTGTCCTCCTCGTGTACTGTAATAATTGCTCAAATACAAATATCTTATTAAAGATTTAGATGAAAAATGGAATAGATTAGTATTAGATTCTTTAATTGACCAACAGAAATAAGTTACTTGAAGGGAGGAATACCTATAAGACATTTTATCAAAACTATAGACAAGAAGACCTGCACAGCATTTATAAATAAGTTAAAATCATACAGGAACAATATCATCAGATGACTTAAAGAAATAGTGCAGGTAAATATGATAGGATACAGGTTATTAAATTTGTCTTAACCATATATTGGAGATCTTTAAGATTGGAACTAGCCACTGAACCATATTAGAAGCTATTGAAAATGTAACCTACGTTTTAAATCATCTATAGTCCTATGACAAGGTTTGTGCATTGCAAACCGAACAACTGCAATCGGCCTTCCTTCTTTGTCAAATCCTTGCATGCACATCAAGTTCTTCTTAAGTTCATTTGAGATCATTGTCTCTGAGACATAGCCAAGTGGTACAAAAGACTGTCTCCATTTTCTGTACTTCAGATATAGCTCGCTAGCTTTTTGCACATTTGATTCTCGAGCATATAAGAAACGCCGAAGAGTAGCATCATCCACAAGCTGCATGGAAGTTAACACTTATGAGATGTATGAGAGAAATAACATCTAAAAATAGGATAATATTAAAGTAAGAACACATGAAAGCTACAGTTGTAAATAGGAAAAAAAGTGTCATTTTTTTCCACAGAAAACTTAAAAATTTGAAATTAGATAAGAAAATGTAGTCATTCCATTAAGGCAGGAGAAATTAATCTTGGCGTTGGTCATAATTCAGGGTAAAAAATTAACAAAATAAACCAGCTCTGAACTAATAAGAGGCAAGCCCAAGCACAATGGGGATAAGATCTGCATCAATGACAATTGGCAAGACACCACAGGTTCAGAGCCTTTGAAGTTTGAAAAGAATTTCTTCAGAGTCCAGAGTCAGACAATAGGAAGTGAATCTGCCATTCTATTATGCTAGCATTTAAACGGCAGTTTTGTTTCCCCTATACTTGCATTTGTAAGATGTCTCTATCCTAATAGCATGCCTGAAACAATGTCAGGATTTTGAAACCATTGTCATGCAAGTGGAATTTGTTGCATTTTAGTCCCCAAATAAGGCATTTTTCACCCCTAATGCTCCATGTGAACAACGCACAAGTTTGGTCCTTGACTGGAGGTTGTATATACCTACATAGAGCATCATTTTTTAATTCAGGAAATTGAAGCAATGTGTTTGAAGTAGTCAGAATATTAAGCTTCAAGCTTTAGAAAGTAAGGAGAATCATGTAATTTCCAGAGAGCGTCCACTGTTATATTTTTCCCTACTTTGAGTGCATTCATAATATACTGCAGATTTGCATATCATCAATCTATATGGTAACAATGATGAAGCTAGGAATTTTAAGTTCTCCAGGCAGACTTGATGCAGGAGCAGCCCTGTCCATACAATTTCTTCCTGCATGTTCCAGATGATTTTTTGGTTTTGTGGAGGTGATAGCATGTTCAAGACCATTTTGTGGAAAAAAAATCTATTGCTCTAGAAGAGTAAACTTAAACAAGAATCTAACAAAATGCAATAATCAATACAACCTATCACATTAAAAGCACGTAAACAAAAGATCAACTATAACTAGAGCAAAGTTAAACACAGTTGTTATCAGCAGACCACACAGTCCTTTCAAGTTAACCAAACTATTCAACGCTAAAAACAAAGACAACCAATACAAGCATTCATTCTGCATCAGGAATGTATTGTTCATCATCCTTCTATTCCAGATTCATCTGGACAACAGAAGGCACACTAATGTTCTCTTCAACATTCAGCTACAAGATCAAGTTACAATCATTTCCTGTAATATTAATCTTCCCAAAACCAGCAGCTGCGGTCCTCTTCACCTTACCATCTTCAATTCATCCTCCAACTAGCACACAACACAGTTTCAGCAATATGAGTATTCACATCTCCTTGGCTTTATCATTTCCAATCCTTTGCAACAAAGGACTAAACACTGGTCTCATTCTTTCATAATCTTGAGCGAATTCCTAATTATTTTCTGGGCAAATCGCATCCAGAGGTATCTTGCAGGTTTCCTCTAAGTTGCTGGTTCTGGTTCGGCAACGGGTACGGGTGCGAAATACGTGTACGCCAGTACCACGATTTTTTCCCTTGTGTACAGTACGTTTGGGTACGTTTAAGCTTTCACAATCCGTATTTTTTTGTTTAAGGTATTCGACGAAAGAATTGTGTATAAAAGAACTTATATCGACATTTCCTGCAACTATCTGTGGCCTATCAAGAAAAGCTGTAATTCTTATGCTCGAGTCTCTAAAACAATCCTTTCTACTCTCAGAATAACATAAGAGATGCCCAAAAACATCGTTTCGTATTCTCAAGCAAGACCTTAAATATTCCAAAACATTAGGAGTCATGCCTATGGGCAAATTTCAGACCTTTATGTATATTGTCTGAATTAGTTAATTTATAGAAACCCCTCTAAAGGCGAAAGTTTAAATTTAGTCAAACCACCACAGCATTTGTGAGGCAATAAAAAGGCAAGTCCTCAGCCACTACATGGACCCCAACAAATTGTAAGTTCTAATCATTTCAATTGTAAACATAAATCCACACCAAACGACCAATCCATGATTTTCAGAGGCCTACAAAATGTTGAATGAACAATTTGGGCTCCAGACCCGAAATGAGCATGTAACATGGAATACAAATGGGAAGGTTCCAAGTTCGAGTCTTAGCTTATCCATCCGAAACATCAGAAAAAGGAAGGCTCTCACCTACCTGTGGTTTTCTTTTACAATTGGAAATTTGGCCAATGTTTATAACTAACTCAGACCCATAAATACCCTGTCTGACATTTGCAACGTCACTCCTATTCCTTTTCTTATTCAGAAACAAAAACATAAAAATCCTAGGAATGGTAACTAATGAGAAATTCCAAACCTGAATTGAAACAGATAAACCGGCTAATTTATTGTATGGTTAAAATTTACAGAAGTCCTTTGAAATTGTATCCTTTCAATTGTAAAACTATGTATTAGCCGTTGAATTTCATAAAATTTAGAGCCAATTTCCAACGTGATTGCAAAAAGAAAAATTTCTACTCCTGGCGAACCTGTGAACCGGAAACCTCTCTCTCGATCGTGTCTCTCATCGCCATTATCAAGATCCTGTCTTCATTCGAAATGGGTTGAGTGTGAGTGTGATCTGGGTTCCCGTCCCCGTGTACCCCATTTTGCGTTGGGTTTGTGGGGGGTTCCATTTGCATTCTCTGCTTGGCAAATGGAGCGACATCGACAATGCCGGGGCAATTATTTCAATGGTACTACATGGTCGTTGAAAATTAATTTGTCTTAATGAGCTGCTATTAATGACTGGGAATGGTTGGTAATCGCACATAGAGCGTTTGAAGGCGAGATCGAGCATTAATCACTGTCGTGTCGCATTGAACAGCACAGCACCGCACGTTTGTCGCGTTACAATTCATGACAGTAGAAGAAAAACTCTTACTGTTCACGAGATTAAAATAGTTCATAGAAGAGTTAGCCTTGTCATTTTTTACTTCTTCCTTCAATTTCTCAAATAGAAGTTGAATTTCTCTTGGTGAATAGACTACATTAAGAACCAATCATCATGATATTTACATGTTTGTTTTTTATTACTCGAAGTATCGCACTCATGAACTAATTCTTATTCACCAACCATCACGATATTTACACGTTTGTCTTGAATGAATGAATGAAAGATTTTAATGACGTCTACGAGACTAAATAGTCTATGGGACCAAGAAACAACAGGCCTAATTTATTTTCATGTTCTTTTCCAAGTCGGATCTCTTGCTATAAATTTTGACTAGAAGGCTAGCTATTTGATTAATCTTATCTTCCTCAAATAGCTAGTATATATTGTCCACTTTCAAACTATTTCCATGTTGAGTACGGATATCCTCATAAGCAGTGCATTCCATGATGAAGTGCCATTTCGTTTCCACAACCCCTTTATTGCAAAAAATACAAGTTCTTTCTTCCCAAGTTTCCTTGGGTATCTTCCACCTATCGGTTTCACACCTAAGGTGATGCAATCCCGTCCTCAATTGTGCCACTAATATTCTCGCCTTCCCTTTGATTATCTAAAAGCATCACATTTCATAATGAAGTGTTTTTCTAATTTTGATGTCTCATATTGCAAAACATACACTCCTTCTTCATGTGATTATTTTAACCTTTTTCATTGCCTTGTTTCACATCAAAGTTGATGAGAGTTAGTTCTTAATTGAACAATAAGAATTTTGGCTCTCTATAGAATACTAGCCCTTATGTGCGCTTTATGTTGATGATCACATGTGGAGTTGAACTCCTCAATATAATATTTTTTCTTTCTCTCTAACACTTTACCCTAAGTATAGTTGTAAAACTTATCTATAACAAAAGCCTTTATTTCTTTATTATTCATGGAGCAAACATTCAAATAGATATTCTATTTACTCATCCATTTATCATATTTCTTCATCTAAGCCTTCTTTTTTCACTCAAAATATCATTGAAAAGAACCTTGGACCATCCACCTACTTCCATTTGCTTAATTGTTTTTAAATATTTTATGATATACATCATAGCAATTACTTTAATAGGAGTTGCCCCTATTTCACTCATCATAATATCATAAGAAATCGAGTTTTTCATTTTAAACTTGCTTGTAATCAAGCACTATTGGATTTTTTCAAATTGTTGTGTTTTGAGCTTGAAGTGCTACTAGCTCATAATTCACACCCATAGAGCACTACCAGAAGCACTAAAAGCCCAAAAAGAATCTAGATAGTTTTCCAATCCCATAGTTCTACCTCTCTGCATCTATTTTAAAGAGCATATAACGATTTCCATTCTCTCAAAGTTCTCTTCTTTTAGCAACCCTCCCAACTAAGTGTGTTGTTGAAGTCAAACCCAAGATATTTGTACTATGTTACTTCTTCAAGAATATTGCCTTCAAAGTAGAACTTATGTTGGTTTTGTTTTTCTCTATTGGAGAAAATCACGACTTTGATCTTGTTGATACTAACCAACATCCCCACCACTCTGCAAAAATGTTCAACGAAATATAAGTGCTCTTGCAACTCATGAGCTAATTTAACAATCAAAATGTTGTCATCAATGTAGACACCTAATTCTAACTAAATGATAATTAAATAATTAAATTAATCTTGTACATGTAAATAATAATTAAATTTAATTAATTATTAAATACTCATGCAAATTCTTTGTCTATTTCTTATCTCCAAGTTAAATAATTTATTATTTTAATTTTTTGTATTAATGATAATATATTAAACCATTACATCATTCTACCATGGCAATCTTCAAATCATACTATCTTGTTTATATTTACATTCCAAAGTTGATGTTAGAGTTTTGTCTATCTACTCTTACGAAATATCACTATTATCAAGCATATACCAGACATATACAAAAAATAATGAATGAGGATGATAGATACATGAACAAAAACCAAACAAATCCATGTAAGTCACTGATGAACAGTGCATGAGAATGATATATACTAAAAAGAGATCTGAGCTATGTAAAATTTTATCTGGCATATAGTAGCATGTATTCAATCTGAGCATAATTGATAGAAGTTAATCATTACATCCCTGGTTGATGCCTTCACTATCCCCTCTCGTTGACTCCCTCCCCAGTGGTAGTATATTGGACCTAACCTCCTTTGTAGTCGAGACAGTATCACCATCCCTATGTATTCTTGCACGGTGTGGTCCTCTATTCCTTTTCACGTTCCCACCAGCTACATTGTTGAATACCCTCTAGAACACATTTAAGGCTCTAAGGAAGGCTTCATCCTCCTCATGGTTATGGTGGCATGTGTGCTCACACCTCACCTCCTCCTTGTTGATTGTCACTGAGCCCTCTCTAATCAACCTCATAAATTTGGGCATGGAAATCTCCAAGTGGATTCAAACATGTTAAGCAATGTTAAAGAAAATGAGTCTTCTTGTTGACTCAGTAAGCATCCTCCTACAATCCTGGAACTTATCCTCATTTCTTGCCTTCCATATGTGTCATAGGATTTCAGTAGATAGGTAGTCCCAAAACATATGAAAATCCTTATTTAATTTCCTATTATTAAACATCACATCATGCCAATTAATTTTATCATCTTTGTCCCAAATCATTAGATTATTGCAAAAGATTTTCCAAACTTCTTTAGCATAGAAACAATCAAAGAGGATATGTAAGATAGATTTTGGAGTTCTACAAATATTGCAAATATCAACATTCACATAATTAACTTTAAAAGGGAATTTTATGTAAAAGAATAAGCCATCTAAAACAAGCCAAATTAGGCTCTCTATAGTTATGCCATGTCCTCCAACACCTATTAGCATGCTCAACCACAGAGATATTACTGATTAGAGACTTGTAAATAGATTTTTCTTTTATATTATTTAAGACAGTACCATCCTCCCATACGAGGTCACAAGATAAGCCCATGACCTTATTAGAGATTAAAGGAAACCTTGCCTCTTCGTAGGCTTCTACGAGGATGTTGTAAGTTTTGAAGATAGAAGCAGGAATATTGAATTTTGTAGCAATATTAACCAAACTTTTTAAATGTCCATTATCAAGAATATTTTGAAATATTTGAATACCACTTTGACACCATTTTTTTGCAGAGCACCCTTACAACAGGGTCAAAGGCTTGTTATAGTGTTCCAGGTTCCACCAAATGAAACTATAACTTTGGCATTTTAGAGTATTGGCATTTGACACATTGCTTGGTTTAAAATTAACTTTGTGCTTGACTAGCTCTCGTGTCTTCTAAAGGCTTCTGAATACCATGGAGCCAGCTGGAGACATTGGGTGTTTTCTTATGAGAATATCATAGATTGGTAGATTATTCCAAGCCTTAGCATGCTTAAGGGTGGTAATTTGTATATTGTTCCTTATTAAAACCTTCCAAGGTTCATTTCCCACCATGGCTTTGGCTACCCATTTTGTCACCAAGGCAATGCCTTGCAGCCTTAGGTCCTTCAATCCAATCCCACCATGAAGCTTATCAAGGTGACACCAATCCCACTTAACTGAGTGGATTTTCTTTTTTTCTTTACCATCTAACCAAAGAAAATTCCTAATTATTTTTTGAATATCATTCACTTGATAGTTGCTAAAGAACCATACTAATGTAAAGTATATGTTGTAAGAAGATAAGATCTTTTGATAGACCTAAAGTCTACCACCAAGGGATAGGTATTGTCTATTCCATCCCTCTATTTTTTTCTCAATTTTTTCCCTAATCCACATTTCCTTTAAGTTTGGACTGACAACAAACGTTATTCCAAGGTATCTTATTATTTTGTTGGGGCCATCCACTGGAAACCATATTTCTTGATCCACTCAGGTGGATCCTCCCACCCAAGTATGTTGGACTTATTAATGGAGATTTAGCACCTGATGCTTGGAAGAATAGGTTGAGCTTCCCCATTAGAGATTCCATCTTATTTTCTTCAAGTTCTACAAAAATAGTAGTGTCATCTGCAAATTGTATATTGATTAGCTCGTTTTGATCGGTAAGTTTAATGCCATGGACCCTTGGAGAGTGGGTTTATTCCCTCAATAGGTAGTGGAGAGCGTTGGAAGCAATAACGAATAGGGTAGGGGGTAGGGGGTAGGGAACACCCTTGCCTAATGGATCTTTCAAGGTAAAATTATTTTGAGAGGGAGCCATTTACTTCTACCTGTGCAGCCACATCATTCAATAAGGTATTTAACATCTTACAAAATTCATTCAAGAAGCCAAAGGCCTCGAGGGTAGCTCTTGGAAAAGACCATTCTATTCTGTCATAGGCTTTCTCAAAATATAAAAGGAGCATAGCCACATTTTATTTAGAATATTTATCCCATTTCATCGCCTCCCAGCATGTGATCATGTTTTCCAAGATATATCTTCCTTTAATGAATCTAGTTTGAGTGTTATTAATAAACTTGGGGAGAACATTGACCAATATTAAGGCTATCGCTTTGGCCAAAATCTTATATGAAACATTTAGTAGGGTTATCAACCTCTAGTTCCTAACCAGGGTCTTGTCACCTCCTTTTGGCAGTAGTTTGATTATACCCTCATTGGAATTCTTTCCCAAGGAACCCTTGTTCAAAGCCTCTAAATAAACTTGTAAAAGGTCATCATAGATCCAGTCCAAAAAAGTTTTGTAAAATTCCATAAGTAGTCCATCATGCCTTGGGGTTTTATCAGTGCTCATGGAGAGAATGTCATTTTTAATCTTATCTTTGGTTATTTTTGTAGATAGTTGTTGAGAATCCTCTCCATTGATTTTCCTTGGTATAATTCCTTTAACAAACTCTCTTTCCTTGTGATTGTCTTCAACCCCCCCTCAAAGGTGAATAGATTTTGGTAGTATACTTGGAATTGTGCTAAAATATCTTCCTGGGAAGTGTAGAGGTTGTCATCCTCCCAAATTTGAGTAATTTGTTCCTTGAAACTCTTCTCCTTAATATAGTTAAAGAATAATTTAGAGCCCTTGTCACCACAATTAAGCTAGTTTAATTTGGATCTAACCTTTAACCCCTAAATCTTATGGGATTGGATTTATCTTAGTTTGTTTTTAGTGAAAGCAAGTTCTTCCCCCGATCTTGCTTGAACATTCGCTTTAGCCAAGATTAGATCCTATTGGAGCTCATTTTCCTCCTTTCTACTATGAATAGCTTTCTTCTTTCCAATTGTTTGGAGAAAATTCCTCTGAGATTCTATATTTTGGTTCCACCTATTAGTGGCATTGACATCTTTTAGCATACATTTGTTGATTTCTCTTAGGGAGGAGATAGCATCCCTGCAATCATTATCTTTCAGAAGGTGGGTATTAAGGAGGAATCATTTTTTCCTTACATTCTCCCCAGGCCTATCTTGATTTGTGGAAATTTTTTATTTGATAGGGTGGTGATCTAATAGAGTATAAGGATAAACACTAACTTTCAGGCCATCATTATTCGGTAGGAAGCTAAAAAAATCCTTATTTGCATAGATTCTATCCAACCTACGATAAATCATCCTACCACCTTTCTAGGCATTACACCAAGTGAACCATACCCCTTTGTACTCTTTCCTCCCCCTTTCCATAGGATACACTAATTTTAGTTTAGCTTTTAATTTATACCAAAAGTGCATTTCACTTCCTTTCCAAGTCATATCTATTCCACCACACTTGTCTTCCATGTGTTCTACCATATTGAAGCCACCCCCCAAAATCCATGGAACATCAGGTAAACTGATAAGTCATTGCCAAATCTTTGTTCTTTCTTTGTGATCATTAGGATCATAGATGGAGCAAGCCCCCAATCTAACACCATCCTTCTCCAAGGTGATCCATACCACTCTGTTGTAGGGGGAGGCACCCTGATTAGTGACATATTGAGCCCATTTACCGATGAGGAGGATGGAATCACCCTCTTTCCCCCTCTCATGCTTGGTGGTGAAGTAGGAGGAACCATTCCAAATTAATTTCGGATTAGTGTCTAACATAAACCTAATTGCTTTTATTTCTTGAGGCAAGACTAAGCTCTTTTATTTCTTCAAGTTCAAAAACCTCCTAACAATGTGTTTTTTGTCTGGGGACTCAAGACCCCTAACATTCCAAGATATGCAATTAAGTTTCATTTTCAACATTCGTGAAGGAGACATCTTGATCACATTTGAAATGTTCAAAGCACTTGGGTAACTTTTCCTCAATTTCTACTCTTTTGGCAGTTGGTGATTGAATTATGACGCTTGTTTTTTTCCTTTTATTTTTGGCAATCTGAACATTTCTACCCACTGATAAGGACTTCCAATATTTCCTTGGCCTTCCAAGTGCATTCTTTGGCTTGGGAGTTTTTTTTTCTTGTCCCTTTTGTGATATTTTCTTTATCGCTATTCTCGAGTGTCTCCATTTGTTCTATGTCTCCTTTTATTTATTTTTATTTTTATTTTTATTTATATTATCAATTTTATCATCTTTTATGGAAGCATAGGATTTTGTTGGTATGTGGCGACTGATCATGCAAATACTGTACACTCTTAACGTATCCTTGTTGGGGTTCAGAGGCGCAGGCCCCAAAAATTTTTTTTCCCTTTTTTGCATGTCAAGGGGTCGGTAGTTAATTTTTATTAACCAACAAATGAAAAATGACTTTGTAAAACCCTAATTCTAGAATCTTCCAAAAAGCTTATTATAAGCGGTTGGGATGTATGTTGTGAAATTGTATTCGCAAGATTGTAATCTATTTTTCACTGGATAATAAAATCATTGGGTGGCTGAGTTTCTCTGGATGTAGCCCATATTGGGTGAACCACATTGAAATTTTGTGCTGATCTCTTTTGTATTATTCTTCATTATTATTTCTGGGTTATTTAATCTGCATATAATTTTTAATGTTTATTGCTCCAATCTACCTGAACCCTAATAAATTTTACATCATTTGTAATAGTAGTGCCTTTATTTTTTAATACACATTCTTCCTCAATATTAGGGGGAAAGGTTCCATCTAGCTCAGAGGAGTCTAGAGTCTACTTAACTTGGAATATTTTTTATCCGCCTCAAGGTTGTGAATAAGAATGGAGTTGTTATCTTGGTCGAAAGGCAATAGGGAATCACACTCTTGAGAGGCAGACTTGAGAACAATAGGTTTATTTTCAACTGACATGTTGACCTCTTTTAAGGCGTTCAGATCCAAAGTTTTAATGAACTTGGCATTTTACACATTGGTAATCCCACCTGAGAGTTTTTCCCCAATATAAGAAATAACGTTGCTCAGCATGGAAGCTACCCTATTGTCACCCTCCAACATAACCTCTTCTTTCTTATCAAAGCCTTGACTATTTTTAGTAAGCTTAATTTTCCATAATCATTCTTAATTTGAAAAAACTCAGCGTTTGTCAATTTGTTAGCAACATCCCCATTAGTGAATTTATCTTTTATCCTCTTTCTAATATTTTGCAAAGCAAGTTGTTGAGCGTTTAATTTTTGGATTAACTCCTTATCTCCAGTAAGAGCCGACATCGACAATGGCCTCACAACCATAGAGGAAGTTGTTGTGAACTCCTTAAGGGTTGACACATCAACCTCACTTTCCTCCAATAGAAGACTAAAGGAATCATCGAGTTTGACATTATTAGCTTCATTGCTTAGGGTCCACGCGTTGTTTGGTGCTCCTGAGAGGTCATCCCCTTTAGAGACCATCTCATTCACTAGAGGATTTTTATCAATTTTAGGTGGTCTAAAATTACTAACCTTACACACCCTATCCACCGGATTTTGGCTTGGACAACTCGCCAGAGGGTTTGGGCTAGGATTAGAGGCCCAAAAAACTGCCTCACCATCATCCTTGTGGTTACTTCCTAAGTTTTCACCCATCCTTTGCACATTCGGGTTTGAACCAGGTTTGGCCATTAACCTCCCTTTTACAGGTCTTTTTTTAATTAAAGGGCAGTTTTTTTCCAAATATGACCCTCTTTTCGACAGAGATAACAAGCATTAATGACTTCCAAAATTTCCAAGGAATAAAAAAAATGGTTTTCATCATCTTCCAATTCAATACCACCTGAGATTTCAACCCCAAGATTTAGAGAAACCAAGGCATGAGTGCTAAGGTGGGGAAGAGATACTTTAGCTTCATCAATTCACACCACACTCCCAATTGGAGCGAGTAATTATGGAATGAGCTTCTAATATTCAAGGGGGAGATTTTTAATCACTAACCACCTGGGACATGATAGGGCAAGCACTTCCTCTACAATGGCCACTAAAGACCAAGGCAATGCTCTAAGTATGCACCCGCCTAGGTTCCAATATAATTTAGTTAAAACTTTTTCTTGCATGGAATGATCCCTTAGAAAGATTATATACAACCCCCTCGACAACATTCTACAAAAAATTATCTAAATACCAAATTTGTTAGCCTAGATATTACAAAGCCATCTATCAATAAATTTCTTGGTCGGGATATTATTAAGATCGATAGTCACCATAAAATGGAAATATCCTTTAATCTAGACCTTTTTGAAAATGAAGGTGAAATTATAGCTTATAACTTGTAAACCTATGTGACTGTATATTTAATTAAGTGTTCTTTCTCACAATTATTTGTGAATGATTAATCTTTTTTAGATCAATTCTTTGTGCATGATTATTCTTTTTAGATCAATTTTACCAATTGTAGAAAAAGACACAAGATTGTAGAAGAATGAGACAGAAGATAGAAGTGACACAACGTATACATGGAGAAACCATTTTGGGAAAAACTCCAACATAATCAATAGTGCTTGTATTATTTAACCTTAGAACAAGATTACAATAATGTTGTATCAATCCTTGATTGATATGTTTCTTTGCCTTCAACAATCCTTTCTCACAACCTACAATAAACTCTCATAAAAATTTTGCAGCACAAGTTATCTATGCATTCCATGTGACCAAGCATGAATCCACACATCCCATGCCATGCTTTAAACCCTCACACATGCACAAGCTCAACCTGCTAACCTTCTTTAAACTCTGATGCAATTTCTGCAATAAATAGATAATTAATGAGCATGTAAACTCATAAGAGTTATCAAATACAAGAGCATAAAGATCCTCACAAAAAACCATGCCTAGATTGTGCAATTAGAGTTCCACACTGTAACATGAAGTCAAAACCAAAGTCTCCTCAATTTAGGCACCCCAAACTAAATACTTAATTGATCGTTGATCAAGAAAATATCTTGCAATCATCACCTCAAAGTTGGCACCCAAGAATGGGCCCACTTAATTAAGCCTTGTAAATATCTTCTCATGCAAAAGGTGTTAACTCAAAGATGCCAACTTGGGCGCCCAAGGTGGGTCCAAGTCAATCTAAGTTAACTAAAACATATCTCTCCACCAATTCATACAAACATCATGCATGATTGATCATCCCCATTTAACTGAAAGTATCCACCTATTATCTGTTATGCAACTGAAGTCATTAGTCATGCAACTCAAGTCAACTAACATGCAACTCAATTCAAAGAGCATGCAACTCAAAATAACTACATGCAACTGAAGATAACTGAACCATAATTGAATTGAACTGAACTATTACTTAACCAAACTGTTACTGAACTAAAATAAACTAAACTAAACTAAACTGATAGTGCCACTCCACTCATGTAAATATCAATCCTTTTTTTGTAGGAACCTAAACATGCATTATTGAAGTGTTACCAATCCTCCAAATAGTTAAATAAAGCAAGGTGGGTTCCACCTATGTGGGTGCCCCATGTGCTATTATTTAGGAACTCATCTTGGATGTCCCCACATGTTCCTATTATTTAGGAATAATTACAAATGTCAATTTACTATTCATTTCATTTGAATTTAATCTCTTTCTAATCCTAGTGTTGGTGAACAATTTCCAAGGACTTAGGAGATACATGAAATATGTTTAGGATTGAATTAAATGCCATCCTATTCCCAACATTCTCCCACTTGACATTATACATTACAATTATTCTAAGCAAAGAATCATTATTATAGATCAAGTACAAGACTCAAGTCCAATGGCCTTCATGCACCAAGAGAACTTATCTGCAGCATTGATCAAAGTGTCAACTTTCTCAATCAATACCTTTCCCAAGTCTCTGTAACCAAACTATTATAGGTAGAAATTCATGCTATCATCATAACAACCCAAATCTGCAAACAAGTCCCTATATATCCACCATCCTGCAAAATAAGACTTCAAGGTAATAACACACATAGACATGCGATAAAAAACCTCTAAAGTAACTCACTGTAGTAAAGTATAACTAGTCCAAGAGAGGTGCCCCTCTCATACATAACACATATACCTTCTGGAACTCCCACTACATAGGTAATGTCAAATCTGAAAACAAGATCACAACATTAACAAGTCCTCCTATAGCACTTCACATAGAGGATGTGGCTAACTCCTCTATCATAGTGTCAAAGAATCATATAATAATATGAAAAATACATCTCTCTTAACACAAGAGCCTTCAATAAGAAGACAATATTCCCACAAAGAGAGAGCCTGTAAATCAAACCATGTTCTTATACCACACTAACATGTGCCCAACTGTGTAAAGTAAGATTTCCTTCAACACTCCCAAACTGAAAGGATATCAACATCTAACCATTCAACTTATAATAAAACATGACAAAACTTAGATGTAAACCTCTCACAGCAAGTAGATCAAACTTATCCAAACATTCTCACACAAAAGGGAATATGCCCAAAGCCACTAACTGTCTCCCATACCTCTCCTACCCAAATCCTCAAAACTAAATCAAGTTCAAGATTGTAAGGAGAACAATGGAAATACATAAAATCATGCATCTACATCTCAAAAATCCCTCAAAACTCAATTTTCAAGACTAATGCATAAGAGAAGACAACATACATATAAATAATGCATCTAATAATCAGGCAGGCAACACCTCTTAGATCATTTACCTACCGAGTAGACCAAGAGTGGGATACAAGATTATCCTATGCGTACAACACCAAGCAATATAGTCTTTCAATAAAGACAACCTTCTCATCAGGTCTATGATGGGCTCACATCCATTTTCAGGTGTAGGCTCCTCAGTCTTTATTGTTGAAATTTTTTTATAACACGTAACCATACATATCTCTTAACATTTAAGAAATATCCAACCTAACCCAAGTCTCTTTAGTATCCATGAGCACCCACCAATCAATCCAAGCCAACTTCAAATGAAATCTGCATAATCACGAAGCTCCAAGCAAATTATTAATACTCAAAACCAAAAATATCTACATCCTATCCAAAGGAAGAACAATAACACCTTTACCAAAGACTCTAAGGGTCCTCCATGAAACAAGATGTTAAAACCTCTTCAAATTATATTAAGATAACCATATCCTACCAAAGCTCCCATTGAACTGTGATACTAAGCTATACATGGCAACAAGATAAGCATCAAACCATCATTGTCAAAAAACTCCCATTGAAATATGTAACCAAGCTATCCATGACATCGTGATAACCATCTCCTAAATGAATATCATCCATGGCCTCAACACAATCAAAGAATATGTTGTTAAAAACACAGATCCCAAAAGGTCAAGCATAACCATAATCTCTAAACCAAGAAGAAAAACACACTTCTTTTACAAATCTGTAATATAACAATAGTACAAGTTCCCACTACAGCCAAAAAACCTTCAAACTTTTAAAAGAAACGTGTCCCAAACTCTAACCAACCGTTAGCTCTAATACCAAATGTTGAAAATGAAGGTGAAATTGTAGCTTAAAACTCGTAAACCTATGTGACTATAGATTTAATTAAGTGTTCTTTGTCACACTTCTTTGTGAATGATTGGTCTGTTTAGATCAATTCTTTGTGTATGATTATTTTGTTTAGATCATTTTTACCAATTGTAGAAAGAGACAAAAGATTGTAGAAGAATGAGATAGAAGATAGAAGTGACACAAAATATATGTGGAGAAACCCTTTTGGGAAAAACTTCAGAAAAATCAATAGTGCTTGTATTATTTAACCTTAGAACAATATTACATAATACTGTATCAATCCTTGATTAATATGCTTCTTTGCCTTCAACATTCCTTCTTCACAACCTACAATAAACTCTCACACACTTTTTGCAACACAATATATCCATGCATTCCATGTGACCAAGCATGAATCCACACATCCCATGCCATGCTTCAAACCCTCACACATGCACAAGCTCAACCTACTAACCTGCTTTAAACTCTGATGCAATTGCTGCAGTAAATAGACAATTAATGAGCATGTAAAATCATAAGAGGTATCAAATACAAGAGCATAAATCTCCTCACAAAAAACCATGCCTCGATTGTGCAAGTAGAGTTCCACACTATAACATGAAGTCAAAACCAAAGTCTCCTCAATTTAGATGCCCCAAATTGAACACTTAACTAATCCTTGATCAAGAAAATATCTTGCAAGCATCACCTCAAAGTTGGTGCCCAAGAATGGGCCCACTTAACCGAGCCTTGTAAATATCTTCTCATGAAAAAGGTGTTAACTCAAAGATGCCAACTTGAGCACCCAAGGTGGGTCCAAGTCAATCTTAGTTAACTGAAACATATCTCTCCACTAATTCATGCAAACATCATGCATGATTGATCATCCCCACTTAAATGAAAGTATCCACCTATTATTTTTCATGCAACTAAAGTCATTATTCATGAAACTCAATTCAACTAACATGAAACTGAAGTCAACTAGCATGCAACTCAAGTCAACTACATGCAACTCGAGTCAACTAGCATGCAACTCAAAATAACTACATGCAACTGAAGATATTGAACCATAACTGAACTGAACTGAACTGATATTGAACTGATACTGCCGCTCGACTCATGTAAATATCAATCCTTATTTTGTAGGAACCTAAACATGCATTACTAAAGTGTTACCAATCCTCCAAACAATTATCTGAACCAAGGTGGGTTCCACCTTCCATGTGGTCACCCTATGTGCTCCTATTATTTAGGAACTCATCTTGGATGTCCCCACATGTTCCTATTATTTAAGAATAATTACAAATATTAATTTACATGTTCATTTCGTTTTAATTTAATCTCTTTCTAATCCTAGTGTTGGTGAACACTTTCCAAGGACTTAGGAGATACATAAAATATGTTTAGGATTGCAATTAAATGCCATCCTATTCCCAATAGACCTTTCATTATTGATAGTTTTTTTTCATTTCAACATTAAAAGAGAGTTTCAAATTTCAAGGGATTTTTGGAGAACTGCTTACCTTCTACCCTCTCATTGGCGTCGACCGCACCCTCCTTCCACACATCCACTACTAGGAATTTGGTGCTTTTAGGCATGGTAACACCTTTGTCTTCAACCACATCCTTGAAATATCTGGGAGCAATAGATGGGGGATTAACATTTATAATTTTTGGACCCCCACTTGCAAATGAGATAGGGGGTTGTACCCCCATACATAAATTTTTGGACAGGTCGAGAGCCCTCCAAATATTAGATGATATGAGAAATATAACAAGCGATAAACAAGAAGCATGTGAAATATCAAACACAACCAAGGAAAACACAAACCCTAGGCACACACAACCAAAGACAATCAATGCAAAAAGGACCGGGTTGTATGAGGTGGTTACACGTATACAAACCTTCGTGGGGGAGGGCATGACCTCCCCAACCCACCACTTGTAGACTACCAGGTACACAATCCCATACATAACCTCATAGTCGATCCCTCCCCAACCAATTAATTTCACATAAACTATGCCTCCCTACAAGAACTTGAATCTTTCACACCCTCATACCACTTCTCATGTTATAGAGGACCATGAAAAGATTCTAACAAATCATAAGTTTATAAAGATGAGCTAACTTATGATATATTATACCCTCCAATACTAAGGAATAAAAAACTATAAGGATATTATTACACTATAACCAAAGAGCTTTAAATCCCAATAATGGAAAAGTTCACAAGAGTTGTAGAAAGTTCCAACATAGCTACACCCCTACTTCCCAAATTTAGAGCAAACAAAACCATGAGAAAGCAAAAAATAGAGCCATATTTTCATAAAAAAAATCTTGAAAATGATAATAAATTAAGGAAGAAGACAGAAGTTAAAAGGATCTTGGAAAGAAAGAGGAGATGGCATCATTGTTGTTTGTTTCATAGAGGGTGAGGGCCCTGCAAGGCTCACTCTAGGCCTTGCATGCCTATTCACAACCTTCCTTAGACCTTTTTTGTGCCTTGTGCTATTGTGTGTAGCTGGATAGGGATGAACGAGGGGTTTTTTGGGGTTTCCTAGCAGCGTGGGGGCGCTGGTTTTTGCATTTAATTTATGTTCCTTGTGTATTCTTGTGAGGTATTATTTGCATGCGTGCAAGGGGGTGATCATTGGTGTGCAGGGGAGATCCGAAGTAAAGGGTGGGTTTCATTTTTGTGTGGGGTGTTTCTGCCTTCGAGCTCTTTGATCTCTAGTTTTTGCTATTCGGTGGTGTTTGGCGGAAAGGGTTTGGGAGACACAAGGGTATTTTGTTTTTGTTTTTTATCTTTGTTTATGGGTTATGGGGAAGTGTTTGCTGAAAAATCCATCATGGAATTTCATGCTTCTCTTGGTACGAAGTCACCATCTACCTCTTTGAGGGTAGCTACAAGTAACCCGTTGTTTAATTGTTGGTGTAAATAAAGTATTGTACCTAGTTAATTCATTACTAGGAGAATTATTTACATGTTAAGTTTACTTAGGTACTAGTAATTTTACTAGAAGGTGTTAATTGTCATTAGTTGTTATCTTATCTTTTGACTTATAACACATGTGAACCTAAGTAAGTGTGATTAGTTGTCTCATGTCATATGATTAAGACACTTTTCATAATCTTATGACATCTTGTATCTCACCTTAGTTATATAACCAAGGGGTTTCTACTACATCACATATCATTGAATCATATTGATAAGAATATAGTTTATTCTTGTCACATTCTATTCTCTCTCTTTGTGCTTTCCATTTGGCCTCTAGTTCTTGGGTGGCTATCTCCATAGCAAATTCTAACATGGTATCAAAGCGGGTTGGGTGCCATTGGATAGTCTTTTTCTGAAGAGAGATGGTAAATCTTGAAAATTTGAGTATGCTCTTCTCTTGCATCATTTGATGATCTGAAGAATCAAAAAAACTTGATAAAAATACCAGATTTGGGGGGTTCCATTTTTTGGCTCTTTATTGCAGATTCATATTGAAGCTTGTTGATGCAAATCTAAGCTCACCATTGAATTTAGAGGGTTCGGGAAAGTTAATTTTGCCTTTTGTTTCGTCCAAATCGGACATATGAGGCCAAATCTATGAGGGTTTGAAGTTGAAGAGTGGTTGCCAAATCCAGAAGGTAGCTGCATTTTGGGTCAAATCTGGCCCTGCCATCATATCCAAAAGGGCCAAAAACCCTAAGATCAATTGCCAATTCATCAAATTCGGAGTAGTTGTCCATTGAGGAAAAAAAAATTGCCCAAGGAGTCGTACGACCCCTCAAGCGTCATTATTGTAGTGGTACAATTTTTTGAAAAAAAATATTAATTTTTTGAAAAAAAATATTTATTTTTTCTGTGAATTTTAAATTTGTCAAAAAAAATAAATTAAAAGTTTTTCGTAGTTTTTTTTATTCAAAAAATTTTATGTTAAAAAATTCAAAATAAATAAATAAAACATAGAATTAATAGTTTGCAGTATTGTAGACCTGACCGCGCAGGTACGACAGTACCCGCGAGTCTCGTAGCCTGTACACGGCTGCCATGCAGTAGAAAAGCATTTGCCCACACGGGCATACAAGGCCCCCCACAAACCGACTGGTGAAACTATAAAAATTCGGCATTTAAAAAATTCAAACCAGTGAATCTTCTCATAAATAGGAACGGTGGTAAAGGCATAAAGAATATTCTTGCAAAATATTCATATTCCAGCAACCCAAGCCAATTGGTGACATTTCCTCAAACATCAAATTTAAGCCCAACAGCCAAGGCATATTCCTCTAGCAGGAAAATATTCTTTTTATGCCCTTGAAGCCGTCAATTTTAATCGACTAACATGCTGATGTGATTATAAAAAAATTGCCCCCCTCACCGTTGGGCTTTTTTATTTTGCAGTTTGACTTTAAAGCTTCATAGCTTGCTTATTTTGACTCATTTTTTCAATCATTTTTTTTATTTGGGCTAATTTTTCACACTCTTTGCAGTGGTGCAATCGAATTTTAGTTTTGGTGTCTAGTTTTCCAAAAAATATAGATTCTCATAGGTGTTGCTTCTTCATCCTCATTTTGGGAACTTCAGGAACTCATATCTTGCTCTTACGGTAACATTTTTGGGTTTTTTTTTTGGAAAGTAAATATTTTTTCATGTACTTTCCAGTGGTGTGATCAGTTTGATCTCATCTACTGTAAAGTTTTACTTTGAGCCTGTGGCCTAATTTTAGTAATTTGCATGTACCAAGATCAAAGTCCACTTCACTGTTTTGGCAAAGTGGCAACTATAAATGCACTAAGTATAAAGTGCCAAATCAGATATTGCTTGGGGGGTTTCATGATTGAGTAATTTGGTGGGGTAATTTTGCAGTGGTTGGTCGCATTCTTTTGCTTGGTTTGTGTTCTTGCAATGGAGAAATCTCAAATTGAACTCCTAACTCCACATAATTATGCTACATGGAGAAAATCAATATGGAACTATCTCATGGGAAAATGTCTAATAGGCTATCTAAAGGAAACCATTTCTCAACCTACTTATACTAATGAATTGGTAAGATGGGAGATTAATCATGAGAAAACACTCAAATACATATGTTCATTAGTCTCATTTGATTTACAATTTCATATTGAATCATGCAAAACACCTAAAGAGGCTTGGGAGACTTTTGAAAAATTGTATGGTAAAATAGATAATCTTAGGGGATATCAGATTGATAATGATTTGATGAATCTTGATCCAAAATATTTTGACCACATCCAAGACTACATCTCCAAAGTTAAGCAACTAAGAACACAGTTGAAAGAATGCAACACTAAGAAAGAGGATTTACAATTGAATCTGAATGTGTCATCCAAGCTTGGTCTTGAGTATTCAATATTTGTTTCTAGCTTTCATACCCATTGAATTTCTATTGGTGCATCATATGTTGATCCTAAGTTTGATGACTTGGAAAATCTCCTAATTCAAGAGGAAGCTAAGTTGGTGAACATGGGTCTAATCAAGTCTTCCAAGTCACGAGTATTGTTGGAAAGTGAGTCTAAGGTATATAAAGAATTAGTGAATATTGATAATAAGAAAAAGAATAAAAAGAAGAAGCCACATAAAGAATAAAAATTCACTCACTCTAAAGGAGAATCATCTAAGAAGGATAGGCCTACTTGTGCATATTGCAAGAAGGATGGAAATTAAGAACTCTATTGTTATAAGAAGTATATTGATGAGTTGAAACATCTTCTCAAAAGGAATCACATTGATTTGCCTTCTAGAATGTTTGAATCACCTCTTTCTTCTTCAAAACAGTCAAAGGACAAAGGTCAAGCATCTACATTAGGAAATAAAGGACAATCTCTTTGTGCTTTTCTAGGTCATGGATTAGGGAGATGGCTTCTAGATTCAAGAGAATCTCATCATATGGCATCTTCACAGTCTATATTCTCTTCTTTTCATCCTTGTAATGCATCTCCTATTTTGATGGGAAACTATACATACATGAGTGAAATTGGGAATGGATCTATTAGTTTTGGGGACAACATTTTCCAGGATGTTTTGTGTGTTCCTTATTTGACGAACAATCTTCTTTCCATATATCATATTACACATGGTGGAGATGGGAAAACTATGGAGTTCACTCATGATTCAGTCATCATTCGAGACTTGGAGAGTAGAGAGATTATTGATACTGGGATGGTTGATCATTCATCTCGGTTGTATACCTTTACATATTTTGCTTTTGATGATGTCATTGTTCCTTCAACTGTTGATCACACTTCTAGTATGAACCATGATTCAAAGGAGACATTTGGATTCTTGAACTTGATTGTTCTCACATCAAATCCAATTCTTGAGCCATGCATTTCATCTCTTCCATCTACTGCTGTACCTGAGGATGCTTATGATTCCACAGTTTTGGTTCCTTGTGATTTAGTGTAGTAGGACATATATAGTCTTTCAGATTTGGATACTTGTGATGGCTTCTTGACAGGTATTTCAAACTTGTTTGTGGAGTCTCATATTACAGATTTGGGGGACATCATTGATGACAGTCATATTCTCTTTGATGGAGAAGATCCTTCTTCAATTGTTGCGAGGGAACACCTTGACCCTCTTGTTAAATCTCTACATGATCATTTTTTGCAATTTGATGTGACTGTGGATACTTTTGGACAACATTTAGAGGAGGCTTCTTTGTCATCAAAGGGGATATCTTTGTATTGGATTGTGTTCTACATTCATCTCTACTAGATTCTAGATTGTCCTCTTCAACAGTGTGGCCTAGAACGCCTGTTTGGAGTGTGTCAACTTTCAGCATCAACATGGAGACACTTGAGCATGCTTCAGAGACATCATCCATATTCCTAACATCCTGCATACTATCATGGTTTTGTTTCTTCCTAAGGGGGGGATGTTGTTCAATGAGATTGGATCATCTTCAACATTCAATGTCAAGATTCTACCATCATTGCAAGAGACTCAACATTGAGGGGAGAGGGGGGTTCCTTGTCTCTCTTCTACTTCTCTCTTATGGGGGGGTCTTTTTCCTCACATCGGGTTTTGGCCTTCTCATGCATCATTGAGAGCATTTCTTTCTTGTATTTCATCTCTTTTTTGGGGAGGATTTTTATCCCACTGGGTTTTCTCCTTTTCTCCATTGGTGAGAGATTTCATTTGTATTGTACATGGGTACCTAACAAGGCCTTGTATCTGAGACCCATCTTTGTGTCATTTGCACAATAATCTGCTACTCCCTAAGTTGCACTTAAGGGGGGTGTTGGTGCAAATAAAGTCTTATACCTAGTTAATTCATTACTAGGGGACTTATTTACATGTTAAGTTTACTTAGGTCCTAGGAATCTTTCTAGAAGGTGTTAGTTGTCATTAGTTGTTGTCTTATCTTTTGACTTGTAACACATGTGAACTTAGCAAGTGTGATTAGTTGCCTCATGTCATATGATTAAGACACTTATCATAATATTATGACATCTTGTATCTCACCTTGGCTATATAACCAAGGGATTTCTACTACATCACATATCATTGAATCATATTGATAAGAATACAGTTTATTCTTGTCACATTCTATTCTCTCTCTTTGTGCTTTCGATTTGGCCTCTAGTTCTTGGGTGGCTATCTCCATAGCCAATTCTAACATTAATGATTCAGGGGTGGGAGGGTTTTCTCTATTTGGTGGCCCTCAAATCCTGAAAATTAACGAATTCCTAGAGAGGAGTAAAAGATAGGCCAGTTTTGGTGATTCAACCAGAATCAATTGTTGAGGATGTTGAGTATTTTTCAAACCATTCCTTGTTATTAAATTTCATGGGAATGCGTCTCGCTCCCATTTTTAGAATTGTGGGCTCAATGGACTTGGAGCCTCGAGGGCGAAATGGAAGTGATGTTGGAAAATAGCTACTTTATATGTTCATTTTCAACTACATGGCTAATGACAACAGAGTTTTCAGAGGACCATATTTTCACAACTAGTTTGGCTTATTCATTAAGCCTTGGCACACTGTGTTTGGATGCCTCATTGGTCTTTATTCTAGTTCTCTGGTTAGGGTTTATATTTCATTCATTCAATGAAACTTAGCCTTTACCTCTATTTCTTATGTTTCCTGGTTGGCTTGTTACCATCGGTTCCCAGTCGCATTAGTTTGGACTTATGTCATCAAGCTCATCCATTTTACCGGCCCTTGTGCCTAGTCTTTTCGATCATTTCATTGTGGCAAAATATTATGCATAAAAGTTTTAACAGGTTTAATATTTTATCGCTTGTCAAAATTCTTGACCTTAAATGTGTGTCCCCCATTTCCCATCGACCTAGACAGGTCCCCTTTTTAAGTTACTAACATTTTTCACGTGCAAATTTGAGATTTTGATAGAGGCGGTTGGATTGTTTGATTTAATCCTAACCATTCCCTGCTCCCTTGTTGTATTTTAATATTCATTAAAAGATACCAGTGGGATAGCAAGCAGGTGACATGTGTCCTCTTCCAAGGTGGGGACCATCATCCCTCAAAGGTATTGAGTGCTAGGCTTTGACATATCAATGGTTGTGATGAGATGTTGTGGGTTAATCCTGACCATTCCCTGCTAGCTCGCAGGGGACCCACCGACATCTCTCATCTCTCAGAGGGGAAGTAGGGAGGCACCACGTGGCGTAATATGAACCGTTAAGGGAACTATAATAAGGCATGAAATATTTTTGTAAATGTTTTGACATAATGATAAGGGGTGTTAATAAACGAGCTACTAAAGGGCCTATTTAGGCACATGTTTAAAAGAGGAATAAGATGTTATGATTGTAGTCGTTCATCAGATGTGAATGATATGCATGTACATGGATGGCTTGAATGGTATAAAGCATGTAGGTCAGAGGCACCAGATTTGATCTGAGATGCTCCCCACCACCCCGTTGCCATAAGATGTACATAGGTTAAAACTAGAGGGAAAGTGGGGAGCTAACGCGTGGACATCCTTGAAGCTCATGGAGATGGTGGAACCACATGGCGTATTTTGACTGGTTGGCGGTGATAGTAGTCTATGGTCAAATTTTTAAACTAGTTTGATTTGATCTGAGCCTTTTTTCAGGCCATCTCACTGCAAGATCAATGGCTAGAATTTGAAGTTCGAGATTGAGGCTAAGTGAGCCATTCTAGTTCATGCAAGTGAACAATAATGGCGAATATGACACCAAACTACCAAATTGGTCTACTTTAATGCCATAAAAACCTGTTTTAAAGCATAATTGCAATTCATTAAATAATTCTATGTGACTAAGGATTTCTTGGTGCTCATTCAAGCTCATTTGATGTCCAAAAATTAGGGTTTTCAAAGCGTTTACAAAATAGTATGTAAAATCAACACCTTATAGCTCAATTGCTTGCAATTTTGCTGAAAATGCTTACTATCATTTTGTCGATAGAATTCCTAGTTTTCTTGCATTTCTTTTAAGGTTTGGCATTCAAATTGAATGATAGTGTGTTTAGTCTTGTTGTTTCCTTACGGCAAGCCTGTGCCCTAGTTGTGATCTTCTAGCACCCCAAGGAAGACTGGCACTTGAAACTCCACCTACCAACACCACTGCAAGATACTACGAGGATGAACAAGATGAATGTGCACAACTAGATTATCTCATGGAGGAAAGTGTTGATCTCTTTCAAGATGAAGAAATGGAATCAACTGGCGACTCCAATATTGGTTACTTGCAAATGGCAAAACCGAGGACGTAGTGATAGATGCATATGTTGTCTTTACACGAAAACAACAAAATTAGCTTGATCAACCTCAAGCTGCCACTCCACCAACAAAGGATAAGCCACCAGTTACCAATGCCAAAAGAGGATCTCTTATGCCTTGGCAACCCAAAAATACAACAAACAAACAAGTAAATATCCCTTGTCCTCCCTCGACCCTTCCTGCCATTACAAAAGCCAATCCTCTGATTCCCAAGACTAGTGTACCTTTTGTTAAGCCTATTACAGAAGTTACTACATCCACTTTACAAAATTCATTCCAAGCTTTTGACATTATTGATCATGCCAAGAAAACTAAGATCCAAATGTTAGAAGTCGAATACCTCAAGGCCAATCCCGACCAATTTGATAGGCTTGTCAAGTTTGTGAAGGATAAAGGAATTACCCCAAATCAGGATTCATCTCTTGATATTGTTGCTGCTCCAAAGTCCAAGATGCCACAAAATAACCTTGTTTCTACACCTTTGGTTGCCTCTGGATGCACTGATCCATTGTTTATTTCATTACTTGTTAATGGCTTTAAGTTAAGCAACTATGTTATAAATTCTGGCACATCAAAGAATATGATGCCAACCAAGGTAGCTACTGCTTTAGGCTTGAATCTGAACAAAAAATTTAGCTGTTGTTTTTTTATGGAAAACAAACAAGTACCTTTGATTGGACAAATCAAAGATGCACAGTATGCGTTTGCCACATACCCTGAAAAGAAGATCAAAATAACAGTTCTAGTAGCTGACGTGCTAGCATCTTACAAAATTCTCCTTGGACGTAATTTTTGTAAAGACGTTGGCGGTGAACTGAACATGGACATGTTTGAAGCTAGGATACCTGTGAAAGGTGTAATGCAAAAATTGATTCCTAAAAGGGAGTCAAAATTCTTAGTGACACAATCTAATGATCCAAGGGCTCAAATTCTATTTGAGTCTTCGAGCGTTGGAACGTATTATTTGCAAACAAAAGAAGTCGGTGAATCTTCGACAAGGCATGAGTTGGAGAGTGTTGAATCCTTTTCAATAAAAAATGATTCATCATCAAATGATTTGTTGATCTCAGATTCTGAAGCTTCATCAGATGATGAGGCTATAGATTTTGACACTATTAGTCTTGGTGATCCAAACGACGTTTGGTTACTCAAGTTTGATGGCAATTGTTCTTCCACTGGTTCTGGAGCAGGAATGGTTTTTATTTCCCCCAAAGGAATTTTTTTCCCTTTCTCTTTCAAAATATAGTTTGATAACACTAATAACACTGTTGAATATGAAGCATTGTTGTTAGGAATGCAAGTTGTGTGGAAAAAGGGTATAAAAAATATTCATGCAAAAGGTGATGCCAAGTTGATAGTTTTTCAGGTAAGAAATTTGTACCAGTTAAAGAATGACAAACTCCACCATTATCACAATATTGTTTGGGATTGCATTGAAGAATTTGATGCTTTCGATATATCTGTAGTTCCAAGGGAATATAATGATGGAGCTGATTCTTTAGCAGTCTCGGCCATTGTCTTGATACCACATAAAGACTTTCATGGTTCCACCTATACCATTGAGTTGGTTTTCCACCCAAGTATTCTTGAAAATTCAAAAAACTAAAAGATCTTCAATGACGATAATCAAATTGTTTCCTTTTTGGAAAAGGTAGAAAACTTTAATGAGTTGTACTTCGAAGGAAGTGATTCTCCACATCGGGAATCTATTTCTGATATGGATCCAGTTTCGGGTGAAGAGTTCCTACAACTTAAAGTGAATAAAATTCCTAAAGGGTTGGTATCCATCGAGAAATTTTTTGATAAGCATGATTGCTATGTCAAAAAACAACTCTCGGATTCTGATTCAACTAATGAAGTTGAATAAATAAACTTAGGAACTGAAGCGGATCCTAAGATGGTAAACATTGGTAAGTGTTGCACAAGTGAAGAAAGAAAGCAGTTTGCTAAGTTGTTACAAGAATATATGGATGTCCTAGCATATTCATATGAGGATCTAAAATCTTTCTAACCCAAAGAGGTGCAACATGACATTCCACTGAAGATTGGAGCATTTCCTTATAAACAAAAGCAAAGGCAATATAACCCTAGGATTTTAGGAACAATCCTTGTGGAAGTTCAAAAAATGTTAAACGCTCGAATAATATTCCCCATCCACCATTCAACATGGATAGCGAATATTGTCCTCGTTCATAAGAAGAACGATGAGATCCATATCTATGTAGATTTCCAAAATCTAAATCAACTGTCGCTCAAAGATAATTATCCTCTCCCAATAATGTATCAGGTTCTTCAAACTGTGACCAGATTTGACATGCTCTCCATGCTGGATGGTTTTTTTGGTTACAACCAAATTAAAGTCAATTCAAGTGATCAAAACAAGACCGCCTTCACAACGCCTTGGGGTACCTTTGCGTATCATAGGATACCTTTTGGTCTCATAAATGTTGATGCCACATTCCAACGTGCTATGGATCTAGCTTTTTGTGATGTGCTAGGTAAGTTCATTGGAGTATATCTTGATGATCTTACAAATTCTTCTAAGAAACTCCATAAAAATTTCTATCATTTAAGTCAAATATTGGAGAGGTGTCGACAACTGGCATTTCCTTGAACCTCAAGAAGTCAACTTTTAGGGTTACGGAAGGTAAGCTTCTTGGTCATGTGGTGTCTACATAAGGTATCAAGATTGACTCTGAAAGAGTTAAAAGTATCAAATCACTACTCTGCCATCAAGTAAGAAGGTTGTTCATTCCTTCTTTGTCAAAGTAAATTTTCTATGAAGATTCCTCTCAGATTTTGCAGAAAAGACTCATCATATTGTTAATATGATGAAGGGTACTACCATTTTTCATTGGATGTCAGAAGGAAAAGTTGCTTAAAATGATATCAAAGAGGCTATTGCTCATGCACCAGTGTTAGTCTGCCCAAACTACATGAAGTAATTTATCATGTATAGTTATGATTTTGAGCATACACTTTCAACAATTCTGGTGCAAGAAAACAATGAAGGTTTTGAATCCCCAATTGCATTCATGAGCTGCCCTCTAAAGAATTATGAATTGAAATATTCCCAAATGGAAAAACATGCTTTTGTTGTGGTCAAGGCTTTTAAAAATTTATGGGTTACATTCTTAACAGTCATGTTAAGGTCTTAGTTCCAGATTCAACTGTTAAGTCTATCTTGATGCAACAAGAGTTTGGAACAAAGAGAGGCAATTGGATTTCCAAGATTCAAGAATACAACTTGGACATCAATCCTACCAAGCTGATACATGGGAGAGGTTTGTGTCAACTCATTGCTGAAAATAATCCAAATGGAGAAGTTTTAGAGACTGAGGAGTCAGATCCAAGTGAACTTCCAATGATGTTATTTGGTTCCCCTAGTTCTAAGTCAGCTACTATACCTACCACCTCTTATTGAATTGAATAGACACTATCAAAGAAAATGGAAAATGTTCAGGTGAACCTCCTAGAGAAAGACCTTGTGGGCTAGCTGATTCAGAGGAACCCTAATCCCAAGAAGCTGAAAACTAGATCTAGGTTGTTAGAAGATGACAACACTGGGAATATGTATGTAGAGGTAGCTCACCCTTCTACATAAAAAGAAGTAATTTAGGCCACTGTTAGTGATTTCAATATCACTAGAATGAACTTGGGGCCTTCCACAAGGGATGGGGATGTGTATAACTTTCAAATGACAGTAGCTAGATTAGTGGAACAAACAACTAAGGATAAGAAAAGAAAAGATAAGCTAAAGAGTCAGGTCAAGATTCTAAATGAGTGCTTGAAATCTATACTTGACATTGTCCTACAACCAATTGCCCAAACATAAGTTGTTTTGAACCATCATCACTGGTGAAGGAGATAGTAAATGAAATACAAAGTTACAAGGCCTTCGGTAAAGCTACATAAGAATGGCTCACTAATATCTTGAATAAATGGAACCAATTCATTTCTAACATGAGGAAAGTGTGTAGAGATATTGATTCCCTGAATGATGATATAGATAAAGATATCACCTCAATAAAGATCGAAGAGACAGTGTGGACAAATACCCTTGGTGACCTCAAAGGAATGGTAGTATTAGGCCCTGAGAGGTTAGTTAGTGAGAAGATTATCCCAAGCATTGAAAATAACCATTGTTCTATGTGGAAGAAGAGCGTAGAATGGAAACTCTTTGTTGTTAAGAAGAGTATACAAGAGTTCAACAAAGTGCAGACAAAATGCAATAATGTCAAGGATGAAATTCAGAAGAAATTCTCAGGAATTTGCCTGCAACTTAAGAAAGAAGGAAACAATGAAGATGAGGATGAAGAAACCTTGAAAGGAAATTTCAAAAGGATGGTTGACGACAACTCTGAAAAATGACCATTCAATGTTGAAAGTATAATAAGATTTAGTGGTATTGATTTGATCCTATTTCAGTTGGCTGGACTTGCAGCTACCTATGTAGGGAGACTTGAAGTGGGAAAAGGAAACAAAACTATCTAGAAGCTCAGATCCAAGAACACCACCATCCCTTGACACAAGGAGATGTCACCTAATGTGAAAGCTTTATATGCTTTCTAGGTGAAATGTGCCATGTCATCAACCCAGTCAACTGAGAGGATAGCAAGCAAAGTCTCACCCCAATGACATTTCAGTTACTTTCTATGAATTTTATATTTTAGTTAAAAAATTAATTATTGGACAATTATTTTATAAAGAAGTAGTTATGTGTCTGCTTAGTATTTATGTAATGAAGATGAACCAAAAGCTCTCTTAACACTTTTATTTTCACAATTTTGATATAGTATTACAAAATTGAAAGGCTCTATACGTTTGTGTGTGTTTAGTTTATCATTTGAATGAATGGAATTTATTTAAATAATTTTTTAAGTTATATCATTTATGTGTGAACGAATGGTTGTTTCATTTTGATGTTTGGCTTCATTTCTGGAGTTATATTAAGTTGAGTGTTCTTTACTTACATGGATATTTTACATGTTGGCCTTTGTACCAGTGGTTATTATTATTCTCATTTTATCACATTCAATACTTGCAAGCTTTTTGGCATTGAGTATTTGTGCCTTTCCTACTTTCTGGTTAAAAGCATACTATTATTTAGATTTATAGTTTCTAAGGTTTTTTTTGAAAATATGAGAGGGAGTTGTACCTCTTTAAAATTTAGAGAGTAATTGTTTCTCATCGAAACAACTATCTCAACTATTGGGAACTAATTGTATCTATTTGTGGACAAAGAGTTAAATTTATATGATAAATTCTAAGGTGCAAACCTATTAGCCAACACTTGACAAGACTCTTTCTGAGGAATCTTGCTTTGCTTGAAATAAAAAATCATTAAAAGAAGAAAGAGAAAAATATCTTTAAGAAAATAAACAAAAAGAGAGAGAACAATGTAAAGAAACGCTAATTAAAATAATTATTTATATTGTCTCCTTATCACTCCAAGGGGCCTCTATAGCCCTTATATATACTTATGGGGGCATCATTTCCCAAGGTGCAAGGGGATAGTCTTGCTCAATGTTGTGTTCAATGCATTATTGAGGGACATAAATGGTGTTGAGAAAGTGTGCCTTAAACTCACTGGTAAAGGCCCTAGTTCTATCACTGAGCAACAAAGATACTTAAGTGTTATGTTTTGTGTCTATACCGCCATACCACGGGTTCCATCGGATAGTCACACGATAGAGCTATTATCGCCATACTGTGGGCATCTCTTGGTTGAGTAGCGGTAGAGCAGTGATACCGCTATACCACAGGTATTCATCCCTTGGACAACAGTGACACGATTATCGCCATACCACAGGTGGTTGTTGGGTGTGTAGTGGTGGTACAACGAAACCTTTGCAGTCTGGTGGTTGGGCAGCTTAACATCATACTGTGGAGTCTCTCTTCGATTGTAGAGGTTGCGCGGTGGAACCACCATACTGTGGGAAGCTCCTGACTGAGTAGCGGTAGAGTGGTGGACACCACCATACCACAAGCATCTCTCAAAAGTGGAGTAGTAGAGCGGTGGACACCGCCATACCACAAGATCATCTCGCCTATCAAGCGGTAGAGTGATGTGTTATCGCAATGCCATGAGAGACCGTCGTAAGTGCATCGGTAGTGCAGTATGTTACTGCCACACCACCGATGTCTTTGACCTATCCAGCGGTAGCAAGGTAAACCACCATTCCATAGGAACTTGTTGATTGGCAAGTGGTAGCACGGAATGAAGGGGAAAAATGTGAACCTGTTGACTACTAAGCTGTAAGCTGTTTGCTAACCTGGATAGAGGTTGTTTGGTTTCCTGAGATGTTCGACGATTGGTCTATACATATGTAGTTGAACCAAACCAGTTGTATAGAGAATGATTCAATAGTTGCTATACATTGCAATGTATTGGAATAGTAACGGGTTCAATGGTTGGATTATTGTTCATTAGTTGATCAAAGTTTTTTGAGAGTTTCATTGTATGTTGAAAAGAGAGCATTGTAATAGTGTGATTCTGCATGAGGTTGATCAAGAAACATTGCTGCTATAATATTGTCATAAAAAAGGAGAGTCTGTAACTTGTATGTAAATCCATTTATTGTAATACAAGTGATTTTCTTTGGTGTGGTGGGTTTTTCTCCCATAAGGGTTTTCCCACATAAATCTGGTGTCAATTGTGTTATGTGTTTAATTTCTCCATTCTGTTATTTCCTTCATGTGCATCTTAATGAATTGTAATTGTAAACTTTAAATGCATATCTTCATTCTCCTCTGAGTTTGACATTAGGAATGTTTGTTCTGCAATCAATTTTTTCCTAACAAGTGGTATTAAATCCTGGCTAGTTGTGTTATGCTTGTGGGTAGGTTGGATTTTTTGTGTCAATTTTTGTTCAGTGGGAGTTTTGTAGAAGTCTTGATTTTGTCTAATTATAGATTAAGATGGCATCGACAAGTATGTCTTGAAGGATTGAAATTGAGAAATTTAATGGCAGCAATTTTGAGTTGTGGAAACTCAAAATGGAAGATCTATTGGTTGATCGTGAACTTTGGGTTGCTGTGTCTGGAACGAAACCTTCAGGCATGAAGAAAGAGGATTGGGACCTCGTAGATCAAAAAGAAAAAGGTTTGATAAGACTCTATTTGACAGATTCAGTTCTTCTAAATATTTATGAAGAGAAGACTGCATCTTCTTTATGGAAAAGACTGGGAGATATTTACCAAAGCAAGTCCTTGGTGAATAAGTTGTTCTTGAGGAAGAAGTCGTACTCTTTGAAAATGGAGGGAGGAACATCTGTTGTTGATAATTTTAATACCTTTAACATGCTAATTGCTCAATTAACATCTGTAGGTGTCAAGATTGATGAAGAAGATCGTTGTATGCTATTGTTATGTTCTTTGTCAAATTCATGGGATCACTTGGTGATGGCGATTAGGAGCAAAAAAACCACTTTAAAGATGGAAGATGTGGTTGCTTCTTTGTTATCTGAAGAGATGATAAGGAAGTCTTTTGATATGGTGAAGGAGGCTTTGGCTATTCGAGGCAGATTGAAAAAAAAAAAAAAGTCCAAATCAAAATTAGAGGGGAGATCAAAGTCTCTTGGCAAGAAGTCCAAGGTGAAGTGCTGGAACTGTGGGCAACCTGGTCATGTTTGAAGGGATTGAAAAGAGGAGAAAAAGAAGAAGAAGAGGAACTCTTTCTACAATGATTCTTCTCAAAGCGATGAAGATTCCTTTATTGTAGCCTTAGCAACTTAGGCATCAAATGATTTTTGGTTGATTGATTCTGTAGCATCATTCCACATGACATCTCATAGAGAATAGTTTTCAAAGTATGAAGAATACAATGGTGGAAAGGTGTATTTGGCAAGTGATTCATCTTTGGAGATATTTGGCCTTGGAAGAGTCAGAATTCAGTTTCCTAATGGAAGGATTAAGGGAATTGATGGCATAATGCATATACTAGGTTTGGCTCAAAATTTACTTTATGTAAGCAAGCTAAATGATGTTAGAGTGCAAGTCTCATTCTCAAGCAATGGTTGTAAAATGACTAGAGGCTTGATGGTGCTGGCTAGGGGTGCCCAAATTGGTACTCTGTACAAGCTAGATGCACTAGTTGTTTAATGTAATAGTGTCTCTACAAAGTCACAGAAGGCTGTCTGTAAAGAGAAGAATGAAAGTATTCCTTTTGGGGAAAATTCCTTGGAAGTTAAAATTTTAGCAGAAAATACTATGCTCTGGCATCAAAGGCTCGATCACATTGGTGAAAAAGCTTTGAAAAATAAAAGCCTGGTTGAGGGGCTTGATGATTGTAACCTTGAATTTGAATTATGTGAACATTGTGTATATGGCAAACAACGCCATGTTTCTTTTTACTCTAGTCCTCATAAATCTTCTGGTGTTCTGGATTACATTCATTCTGATGTGTGTGGTCCAGTGGATGTTCCTTCATTATCGAATTCTAAGTATTATGTTTCTTTTATTGATGATTATTCGAGAAGGGCATTTGTGTACTTTAAACAAAGTAAATCTGAAGTGTTCATTCATTTTAAGGAATTTAAAAACCTTGTGGAAAATCAAACTAGAAGAAAAATAAAGTGTTTAAGGACTGACAATGGCAGTGAGTTTTGTTCTGATGAGTTCAAAAGGTATTGCAAAGACCATGGAATTAAAAGGCATAAAACAACACCTTACACTCCGCAAAAAAATGGAGTTGTTGAAAGGTTGAATAGGACGTTGACGGAGAAATGCTCATCTAGAGCAGAAGTTCTAGGTTGAGGCTATGGCTACAACATGTTACTTGTTGAATCAGTCTCCTTTGTTAGCACTTGTTGATAGAACGCCTATGGAAGCTTGGTCTGGTAAGAATCCCTCACTCAGACATATTCATGTCTTTGGCTACGAAGCATATGTTTATGTGCCAGATGTGAAGAGATATGAATTGGACAACAAAGCTGAAAAATGTATCTTCATTGGGTATGGTCTTGGTGTGAAAGGATACAAGCTTTGGAATCTTGTAACTAAGAAGGTATTGTAAAATAGAAGTGTAACCTTTCGGGAACTGAAACCTTCTTCAGTGGATTTGCAGTTAGGGATGAAAGAAGAGGAAAAGAAGAATGATGTTGTTGAGATACCTCTAACTCCAAAAAAAGAGGAACAACACATTGAAAGTGTACTTGAAACTAAGGAGAGTTCGAGAAGCTCCGAGAGTTATGAACAAAAAGAAGAACCACAACCTTAGCCTCAGCTTGTGAGGAGGTCTACATGTGAGAAGAAACAACTAGATAGGTATGGATTCTCTATGTTAGATTCTAGTTGTGCCTATTCTTTGATTATTAACATGGATGAGCCTAGGACTATAAAAGAGGCAACTGAAATGTCTGATTTAGATTCCTGGTTGGAAGCCATGGATGAAGAAATGGCATCATTAAGAAAAAATGATACTTGGGATCTGGTTCCATTGCCTAAAGGTAGAAAGCCTATGAGCTACAAATGGGTGTTTAAAAAGAAAATTGGTCCGGATGGCTATGTTGAAAAGTATAAAGCGAGATTGGTTGCGAAAGGTTATTCCCAGGTAGAGGGAATTGATTATGGGGAATTTTTTTCTCCAATAGCAAAGCTGACATCTATCAGATTTATTTTGTCACTTGCAACAACATATGATTTTGAGATTGAGCAAATGGATGTGAAGACAAGATTTCTTCATGGTGATCTTGAAGAAGAAATCTATATGTCCCAGCCTAAGCACTTTGTGAGAAAAGGTAAAGAAAATCTGGTTTTTAAGTTGAAAAAATCTTTGTATGGTTTGAAACAGTCGCCTAGAATGTGGTACTAGAAATTTGACACATTTGTTTTGTCATTGGGATTTGTAAGATCAAAATTAGATCATTATGTGTACTACAAGATTGAAAATGAACGGGTTCTTATTATTTCCCTTTATGTCTATGATATGTTGTTCATAGGAAATAGTAAGTTAATGATTTTTGATCTAAAGTCTCAAATGTCTGCAAAGTTCGAAATGAAAGATCTTGGTGTAGCTAGGTATATTCTGGGGATGGAAATAACCACAGACAGAAAAAGAAGAAAACTTTGGCTTAACTAGAGTAAGTATATTAACACTATTCTGGAGAGATTTGGTATGAATGATTGCAAGCAACTAGTTGTTCCAGTTTTGCAGGGAACGAAGCTATCTATTGAAGATTGTCCAAAATCTCCTACTGAGACGGAGGACATGACCGAAGTGCCTTATGCTAGTGCAATTGAAAATTTAATTTATGCAATGGTCTGTACAAGGCCAGACATTGCCCAAGTAGTGGGAGTTCTTAGCAGATTTATGGTGAATCCAGGAAGGACACATTGGGATGCTGTGAAAAGAGTGTTTAGATATCTGAGGGGCACTTCGGGATATGCTCTGTGTTACCATGGAAATTTGGTTGGATCACAGAGGACTCTCAACATTCGTGGATATGTGGATTCTGATTGGGCAGGGGACATTGACAATAGAAGGTCTACTAGTGAATATATTTTCATGTTGAATGGTGGTGCAATTAGTTGGATGAGCAAGTGACAGGCTATAGTCGCTTTGTCCACTATGGAGACTAAGTACATGGAAGCAACTCATGCCTGTAAGGAATCTATTTGGCTTAGAAGATTCTGTTCTAATATTGGTTTTGATGTAGGGCAGATTATTATTTATTGTGATAGTCAAAGTGCCATTTGTCTGGCAAAAAATCCAACTTTCCATGCTAGGATGAAACATATCGATGTTCAGTATCACTTTGTTCGAGATGTGGTGGAGGATGGAAAGGCCAGTCTAGATAAGGTTGATACTCTAAAGAATTTTGCGGATGCATTGACAAAGCCAGTGAGCACAAACAAGTTCAGATGGTGTGCAAGTTCGATGGGCCTTGGGGTCCAGAATTTTCAATGATTCTAGGTATTGAAAAGGGTTCAGTGAATTCTTTGTCAAGTGGGAGATTGTTGAGAAAGTGTTCCTCAAACTCACTGGTAAAGGCCCTGGTTCTGTCACTGAGCAACAAAGATACTTAAGTGTTCTATTTTGTGTCTTTACTGCCATACCGCGGGTTCCATCAGATAGTCTCACGATAGAGCGGTTACCGCCATACTACGAGAATCTCTTGGCTGAGTAGTGGTAGAGCAGTGATACTGCTATACCATAGGTATTCATCCCTTGGGTGGCGGTGGCACGGTTATCACCATACTGAAGGTGGTCATCGAGTGTGCGGCAGTAGCACAGTGAACCTTTGCAGTCTGGTGGTTGGGCAGCTTAACGTCATACCGCAGAGTCTCTCTTCGATCGTAGCGATTGTGAGGTGGAACCGCCATACCACAAGGGTGTTGAAGATATGGCGCAGTAGCACGGTTACCGCCATACCATGAGAAGCTCCTAACTTAGTAGTGGTAGAGCGGTGGACACCACCATACCATAGGCATCTCTCGACAGTGGAGCGGTGGACACCGTCATACCGCGGGATCGTCTCGCCTATCGAGCGTTAGAGTGGTGTGTTATTGCCATGCCATGGGAGACTTTCGTACGTGCAACGGTAGTGTGGTATGTTACCACCACACCGCGGGTGTCTTCGGCCTGTCCAGCGGTAGCGAGTTAAATCGCCATTCCTTGGGGACTTGTTGACTGGAAAGCGGTAGCGCGGTATGAAGGGGAAAAATGTGGACCTGTTGATTGCTGAGCTGTAAGTTGTTTGTTGACTTGGATAAAGGTTGTTTGGTTTCTTGAGATGTTCGATGGTTGGTCTTTACAAAGGTAGTTGAACCGAACTGGTTGTACAGAGAATGATTCGACATTTGCTATACATTGCAACGTATTGGAACAGTAACGGGTTCGATGGTTGGATTATCGTTCATCAGTTGATCAAAGTTTTTTGAGAGTTTCATTATATGCTAAAAAGAGAGCATTGTAACATTGTGATTTTGCATGAGGTTGATCAGGAAACATTGTTGCTATAATATTGTCATCGAAAAGGAGAGTCTGTAACTTGTATGCAAATCCATTTACTGTAATACAAGTGATTTTCTTTGGTATGGTGGGTTTTTCTCCTGTAAGGGTTTTCCCACGTAAATCTGGTGTTAATTGTGCTATGTGTTTAATTTCTCCATTCTATTGTTTCCTTCATGTGCATCTTAATGAATTGTAATTGTAAACTTTAAATGCATATCTTCATTCTCCTCTGAGTTTTGACATTAGGAAAGTTTGTTCCGCAATCGAGTTTTTCCTAACAAACGGTTGGGTTGAAATTGGTTTGGCCAAAGTAGATTTATCCAAACCTACTTTAACTAAACATGTTTGTGTGGTAATTTTTTGGCAACAATTTCCTTTATTTTCAAATTTGATTTATTTTTTTCTATTTTTGGTGGATTTTTATGTGTAAATGGTATTTTTAGGAAAAATGAGTAGTACCATTTCATAGATCTCATTGCACAAATTCTAAAAATTATAATTTTATTTTATTTTAATTCTATTTACTATTTGTTTATAAATTTTGATGACAAGTAGCAATTGTTCCAAAATTTGAGGCTAATTATGTTAATAAAAAAGTAAAAAATGCAATTAAAAAAAAAAAAACTCAGTACACTAAAGCAAAGAAACCTAGTCAAGATTTTTTTTTTTCAATTTTCAATAAACAAGTACAAAAATGTTTGATGTTCCAAATTACTATGTGTTTGGGTTGTAAAACTTTAAATATTTACTATAAAACATGTTTTTATCAAAATTCATTATTTAATGCATTAGAGTATCAAATTCACAATAAGGGGAAAAAAATAATTTGTTACAAATTTCTTGACATCCTATGTACTTCACTTTTTTACTTTTTTTATTAATTAAATAGCATTGAAATTTTTCTTAAAAATTACCAAACTCTAAGGGTTTGGGATTAATTTATTGAAGAATTAGTTTCTCATTATTGAGACCTGAGTTGAAATCTCCATATGGACATCGAATGTAGAATTCTACATGGTGAATCTTTTCTTTCATGGTTGGATTCTAATGTGGATATGGTTTCTAAATAAAGTGGAGCTCTAAATAGTGACTCTTGGTTTTAATAGGTGATTATTGGTGTGTGATCAAAAGGATCTTGTATTAGTCTCTAATAATTACTCATAAGAGATTGTATTGATCTCACATAGATTTACATTGATGAGCCATAAGAATGTCCTATTTCCTTGTTTAGTTACATACTTTTGTCTTATTTTCTACTAAACTCTAAAAGACATTACCAGACCCTTTTATATACTTTAAGCATTTTAAAGCATTTGAAATTGATATATGTTATATTTATAAGTGTATGTATGAAATATGAATGTTTGTGAGTTTAGTATAATTTGATGTTAATCATAGTTGTTAGCAGTGAAAATGCCTTGAAGAAATAGGGACTAACCCTTGCAACAAAGAACTTGTCAACCCGCAACAAAAGGATGGCAATTCAATGTAGAGGAGCTAATCTTCTACAACAAGAACACACTTTCAGAAGAAGATGGAGGCTGTCATTTAAGGAAAAGATCATGAATGACCAAGTTTCAATCCTATCTTTTAATAATTCATGAAGGAGAAAGGAGTTTTTTCCAATAATGAATGAGTTATAACAACTACTAATTTGTCTGGGAATGTTTTCAGTTATAACGATTAATCTTGATTAAGTGTAGAGCCCTTATTCAACTTCTACATTTTTATTTTTGTTTTAGAAAACCTAGTCCTCTTCCTATTCCTATGGGAGAGTTGACAACTTACATCTTCTTTTAAGTTTGATTACTATTCACAAATAAATGGACTCTCACAAACCCTATATAGCAGGTACCCTATTGAGAAGGACATCAAGATCTTGCATGCATTAGATTGAATAATTATTATTTTTAGATCCTATTCAAAAGCTCTATGTATGATTGGAATGTGATAAAGAGAAGATATTTTAGTAGCATGTTTTCTTGAGTGAGTAAAATTGAAGAATATTTTATGGATGCAACAACTCAAGAAAGGGCCACTTGAGGTACTATAGAGCCACATTAATTTAGTTTATAAATTAGATTGTGCATTGCAAGTTTAATTTGTAGTTTTTAGTTTATGTTATTATGAATGATGTGTTGTAAATTTATAATTGAAAATATATAATTGATATTATGTTCAATACTCTAGAGGTTAGCTATATTAGGAAATGTTGCAACATAATAGTTATTGAGTTATACTCATAAGAATAATAGTTGTTAAGTTAAAATCATAAGCATCAAGTACCATAACAATTAAGTAGTTATTCGTATATGCTTACTCTATTTTGGAGGTAGAAGTCAATTTCGGTTAAAATATTTTAATGCATTTATTTGTGTTTAATTTACCTATACTTAGTTGTTGTAGGACATTTAGAATTCCTAAATGCATATATGTTTCCAACATCATCTAAAGTCTATGACTCCTTGGTTGATAATTTAATGAAGTCCTCTCTTGAATGATGAACTGCTTAGTTTACAGATCTTTCGTTCCAAGTTGTATGTGTTGCAAATATGAGCATATGGTGTTGTCATTGATGTCAACAAGCTTGTGTTGTCATTGATTTCTATTTTTGGGTGAGAGTGTGAGAATTTGACGTTATTCATGCTTTGATAGTTGCATTATGTTGTCATTAGTAAAGCTACTGGTGTCAACCTCTAGTGTTGCTTTGATAAGATTCTATCTATGGATATGTGGATGAATTGATATGTTGTATTTGGCTTGGTGGTAATGAGGAAGTGCTAAAGATGATGAGGATGTGTCTTTGGTGCTTGGTTTCAAGGTGCTTTTGAGAAAATTTGATAAAAAGAGGAAACAGTGTATTGCAGTGGTGTTTTGGGTTGTAGTGGTGTGTTCTTGTGTTGCTCTGTATTTCATCTAGGTTGAAGATTTTCCTATGCATTTCAGATATGTTGGTGATAAATTTCCAGAGGTGTTATATCTAGGATTTGGTGTGTTGGATTGATGTACAAAATAAATCGTGTTCACTAGTGTGTGAACTGTGTATTGTAGAGGTGTCTAGGAGAAATTTTGTTGCTCTACATTTCTCTGTAGAGTGCTTTTAGGTCTTATGGATCTGAGGGTGTGCTGATTGTGTTGGTATCTTTTTTCAGTCAAGATGATTCAAGGTTTAGTGCTTTGAAAGTTAATTTATTGTGGAACAGTGTATAGCAGAGTTGTTTGAGTGTATTGGGTGTGTACATTCTTCAGGTAGAAGTTGTTGCGAAGGAGTTTGTTGGATTTTAGGGTGCTCTTGGAGTATTCTAGACCATGTTCAAGTGTGGTTTGTGGTTCACAATTCATCCTTGTATTTAGGGAAGCGTATACTTCAAATTTTAATGGTGTTTGCACGGGTAACGATCAACCTAGTGTTTACACTAATTGCAGTGGATAATTATTATTTATAGAAGCGTGTGGTTGAGTGGTGTTATAGATTTGGGTCTCAAATAATATGTGATATGGTTCTTTTCAATTCCATCCACCATGAAAGTGTTTTGGCTCCAACCTAATTTGAATTTTCATGGTTGATATGCATAGCCAACCTTGGAGAAGGGTTTCAAGGTTGAGGATGGTATAAATAAGAGTTGAGTTGTTGAGGGATGATGAGATAGACATGAGAGATGTGAATGATGAAAATTTTAGAGTTATAGAGTGCGAAATTGAGAAGTGTAGTGTGAGCTTTCATGTGTTAGATTACCAGATGCAATGAGCAGAAGGTGTCTACAATTCTTCAATCAAGTTGTGAAGGTTTTGATGACATTGTGGTGGATTATCTGTTGCATTGAGATGAATTTATCTATGTAACATTCTTCTCTATCTTCTTTTCTATTCTAGCAGTGAGCCTTTGGTAGTGAGCCTTTCTTTCTTTGGGAAGTAAGCCCTCCGACAGTGAGCCCTATTGTATTCAATTTTGATATTACTTATATTGTGAGCTAATCCTCACCATGGTTTTTTCCTTCTTAGGTTTTCCATGTAAATCTAGTGTTCTCTTGTGTATGATGTTAAGTTGGTTCAATTTCTATTAATTTCTTTTCATGCTAATTCATCATAATAGATTAAGTGCTTATTGAATGAATGTCGATCTGAATGTTAATGATGGTTTTGAAGTTTTAAGGTACATTTGATTCACACCCCCTCTCAATTGTCTTGTGCATTCAATAATCGGTATCAAAGCGAGGTTCCTTGGAAAAATCTTAACCTCTTAAGGTAGATATGGGATGATGCACAAGAAGGATATCCCTATGTTTGATGGAATAGACTATGCATTCTACAAAACAAGGATGAAAGGATTTCTAAGTTACCTAGGATATGATGTTTGAAAATTAGTATAGAATGGATATACTATACCTACAAATAGTCCAAGCACTGAATCTAAAATCTAGGCCTATGAAAGCAATAGTAAATAAATGTATGCTATCTTAAGTAGTCTTACAAATTCTAAATTAGTGAAAGTTATGAATTTGAAAATTGCTGAAGAAATCTAGACAAAGTTGGAAAGCGTTTATGAAGGAGATGATAAGGTTAAACAAGGTAAGATGCAAAATCTGAAGATCACATTTGATAACTTGCAAATGCCTAAAGATAAAAACATTACAAGCTACGTGAAGAGGGTAGATGAAGTGGTCAGCTCCATCAGATGTCTTGGTGGAAAATTCAAAGAATCAAAAGTGGTAAAGAAAATTCTCAGAACCCTTCCTAAAGCTTATTGTCAAAAAAAAATCTATTGAGGAATTTGAAAAACTAGATCAGTATTCTATAGATCAATTGTATGGTTATCTAATTGCATTTGAAATGAGATAATTTGGTATAAATAATGGTGCAAAAGTTGAGACTGCTCTTAAGGCTGGAAAATCATAGATGATTGAAGAATCAAATCAAGAGGATCTTGATGATGTGGAAGCAAATGGTATTGGTAAGTACAAAGGTAAGTTGCCTTTCAAATGTTTCAGTTGTGGAAAGATAGGTCACTATGCTTCAAGATGTCCAAACAGAGTTGTGAATGATAAAAATAAGGAAAACAAAGGTAAAATGATTAAGAAAAGCTATTATGTTAGAGAAGATGCAAGTATTTTTGATGATGAATCTAATTATGGAGATAATGATGATGAATTCTTGTTCATAGCTTTAAAAGATGAAACTGTCTCTGCTAATTCTAAAAGATGTGTGAATGAATGCCCTTCGAAGACAAATAAAATGACTAAAGCTACTTTGGTGATACATGAGCATCCCTAGTTGTAAAGAAATCATGTATCAACCAAAAATAGTTCTTTTTTTACATTGCATTCAATAGCATTTTTAGTAGTTCATTCTATATTTTACCAAATTATTTTTTCTCAGGTCATAGAGCCAAATATAGCATCTACACATTGACATCTATCACACATCCAAATTTCACATCATTTGTAGATGTCTGTTGAAAGTTATCACTCTCAAAATTTCACTATGTTACAAATTAGATCTTATGGGATCGACCTGGTCTAGAATTTTTATTACGGACCTATTCCAAATTGTGTGGAGCCTAAATTGAACATCATACAAGCATCTTGGATTCACTGGGACCTATCTTGGAGATTTATAAGTTAATATATTATGCGTGGAGCTAATTCTTCATATCTTAAGGCTGACATTCACATTTGATCATTTGTCGTGCTATTAACCCTTATGGCCAACACAAACCTATCTTGGAGCTTGAGGAGCATATTTATAAGCATTGTGATTTATTTTAGATCATCATTTAGTTCAATATTTTTAGGATGAGATTCAGATTCGTTACATTTTTGCATAAACCCTTTGGGGGCATGTAATAAGGTTGGTTGGCTAGTTGTATTGTTGAAGCCTTTATGGAAAGGCTTGTGAGCCCTTGTAATTCACCCTTGTGGATAATTTTGCATGTAAGAATTCTATGTTAATGAAGATTCATGTTCGTATATCAGTTTTATGTGTTGTTTATGTTGTGTTGACTCATTGCTGCATGATTCAAACAATTCCTTCTAGAACCCTCCTACCGTGACTACACCAAGTGGTATTAGAGCGAGTTTTTGATTCCTAAAGGCATTCCTTAAGGTGAAAATATCACCGAATTGAGGTAGACTGCATTCATTTTCAATTGATCACCGATTGTGAGGTAGTTGAAACCCTTGTAGCCAAATCATTGAATTGAGGCAGTTCTACCAATTTGAGGGGAGATATGCTGCCAAGGAGAGCGCTTGATATGGAAAATTTCACTAGAAGAATGGATGAAATATTGGAAATGATGTGCAAGATGCGAGTGTGATTAGATGTGGTGGAAGAGGATCGAAGGTGAGGCCTAAACCTTAGGCAAAATGTCTAAAGTGATGATGAAGCAAAATATGCGAATCAAATTGTAGAAACCCTAGATGATGAAGAAGAAGAATTGGATCAAGTGAAGATGTTGAAAATGATATTGAATATTGGTAAGCAACCTAGAGTTGAAATTCAAAACTACATAGGGAATTTAAATATTGAGGAATTGATTGGCTGGATAAATGAAATAGAAGATTACTTTAAATATGAAGAAATTGAAGATTTGGAAAGAGTCGAATTTGCAAAAACAAAGTTGAAAGGTCATGGTGCATTATGGTGGAAAGAAGTTCAATTGGATAGAAATAGAAGAGGCAAATAAAGAATCATTAGGTGGGACAGAATGGTGAAAAAATTGAAGAATCAATTCATACCGGTAGACTACGAACTTGAATTGTTGAAGAGATCGCAAAACTTGAGACAAAAAGAAAGATCTATGAACGAGTATATTGAAGAATTCTACAAGATGATAATATGAACCAGTCATAGTGAAGCAAGCAAAGAAAAGGTTGCAAATATATCAATGGACTAAGAGAAAAAATTCAAGAAGAATTGAACCTAGTGAAGATGACATATGTTGAAGAAGCATACTAGTTTGCATTAAAGGAAGAAGAGAAGTTGAACAAGAAATTTGAACAAAGGTAGAGAAGTGCAAGAGGAAGATTTTAGAAGAGTGGAATACAGCCCAGAGAAAGGAGACCACATGTGGAGAATTTTTTAATATCCAAAACCCTATCAGGGTGAAGAAAAGGATATTAGATCATACTATAGAGGAAGAGAGGATCAATTTTTTTACCATAGTGATCGAGGAGGTCATAATTATTACCGCAGTGATGGATACCAAAGAGAGGAAGGAAGAACTGAGAGAAGACCACTCAGAGGAAACTATTTTAAATGTGGAGGTGAAGGATATTGAGCATTTGAGTGTCATCAAGGAAGTACCAAAAATAAACTTGAGCATACTGAAAGAGCCGATTTTGTGGAGGAAGAATATGTTGGATCCCCTAGTTTAGCTGGGAAACCGGATAAAGGTGAATCATTGGTGATGCATAGAGGTTTAATGCATGAAGAGGTGATTGAAGAACCACCACAAAGGAAGAGTCTATTTAAAACTAGATGTAAGTCTAGAGGAAAGGTATGTAAAGTTATTATTGATAGTGGTAGTATTGATAATCTAGTTTCAAAGGAGATGGTAACAAAGTTGAATTTGAAGAGATTGAAACATCTAAACCCCTATAGGATAGCATGGATTCAAGATGAACATAAGATATTGGTGAATGAGCAATGTTTGGTGAAATTTCATATTGGATCATATAGGGATGAAGTATTGTGTGATGTTATGCCTATGGATGCATGCCATTTACTGTTAGGAATACCATGGCAATATGATAAGAAAGAAATTCATGATGGAAGAAGGAATACTTATACTGTGACATCAAATCAAAAGAGAATCAGGTTGATACCTTTGGAGGGAGAGAAGACTGAATTTTTTGGCACTACTAGACTATGTTTGGTAGATGGAAGGAAATTTCTAGATGGATTGAGGTACAAGAACGTGTGTTTTGCATTGCTTTTGAAAAAAATAGTGGTCCGAAGGTAGAGAACCATACCGCAAAGGATGAATAAGTAGAAAAGATGTTGACAGAGTATGAAGACATCATGCTAGAGAAAGTACCAAATGGACTACCGCCTATTCAGAGTATTAGTCATCATATAGATCTTATACCGGGAGCTAGTTTACCGAACAAAGAAGTACATAGAATAAAACCAATAGATAATACAAAGTTGAATTATAAAATTCAAGAATTGTTGAGGAAAGGATTGATCAGAGAAAGTTTGAGCCCATGTGTGGTACCTACTGTATTTGCACCTAATAAGGATGGAGAGTGGAGAATGTGTACAAATTCAAGAGAAATCAATAAGATCACTGTCAAGTATAAATTCCCATTGCCAAGGATGGATGACATTATGGACTATTTGAGTGGAGCAAAGAATTTTACAAAGATTTATCTTAAGAGTGGATATCATCAAATTAGAATCAAAGAAGGAGATGAATGAAGACTACATTTAAGACTAATGAAGGATTGTATGATGGTTAGTGATGCCTTTTGGATTGACCAATTTACCGAGCACTTTCATGAGATCGATGAATGAGGTATTGAAGAAATTCTTGGATAAGTTTTTCATTGTTTACTTGGATGATATTTTGATATTCAGTAAGACTAGAGAAGAGAATTTGTGGCACATCCGAAAAGTATTGTAGAGGTTGAGAGAAGAGAAGTTATTGATTAATGTCAGGAAGTGTAGTTTCATGAAGATAGAGTTGGTGTACCTTTGACTTGTTATTTTTTTTGAAGGATTAATGATGGATCCAAAGAAAGTAATAGCAATTTTAGATTGGCCTACATTGGTAAACATTGGAGAAGTGAGATCATTCCATGGATTAGCTAGTTTCTACTGGAATTTTATCAGAAGTTTTAGTAGTTTTGTAACCCTATGACAAAGACAATGAGAGGAGATAGGAGGGATTTTAAGTGGATGTACAAAGCACAAAATAGTTTTGAAATGTTGAAGCAAAATTATAGATAGTATTACCATTGCTAGATTTTGACAAAGTATTTCAAGTGGATTGTGATGCAAGTGGAAATACAATTGGAGCAGTATTGAGGAAAAAAGGAAGACCTATAGCTTATTTCAGTGAGAAGTTGAATGATTCCAATCAAAGATACCCAGTTTATGATTAGGATTTCTATGCCATAATTCAAGACTTAAAGAAAATGAGAAATTATTTGTTGCCTAAGGAGTTTGTGTTGTATATAGATCATCAAGATTTGTAGTACCTGAACAGTAAAGGAAAGTTGAATCAGAGACATGAGATGGGTTGAGTTCTTACAAAGTTATTCATTTTTATTGAAACATAGGAGTGGCAAGTCAAACAAAGTTGTAGATATATTGAGTAGGAGAAGGAATTTGTTGATAGAAATGAGGTACAAGTATTGAGATTTGAAGAGATGAAGCATATGTATAAGTAGGATGCAGATTTTGGTGAAGCATGGAGAGCATGTGGAGAACTAGTAGTAACAAACCGAAGACAATGGTTGGATTATTTTATTCAGGGAAGGCATGGTATTTAGAGGAAGTCATTTGTGTATACCAAGGAATTCAATGAGAGAGAATTTGATCAAGGAAAAGCATAGTGGAGGTTTAGCAGGACATTTTAGAGTGGATAAGACAATAGCTTTGGTGAGTGAACACTATTTTTGGCCATAGATATATAAGGATGTAAGGATGTATGTTCAAAGTTGTAGAATTTGTCAAGTTGAAAAAGGGAGTAGTCAGAATACTAGATTATACAAACCTTTGACAGTAGCAGAGAGACCTTGGGAAGATTTGAGCATGGATTTCATTTTGGGATTGCCTAGAACATAGAAAGGTTATGATTCTACTATGGTAGTTGAGGACAAATTTTCAAAAATGGCACATTTTATTCCTTGTAAGAAGATTAACGATGTTGTGCATATTGCTAACTTATTTTTTCAAAGAGATTGTGAGATTGCATGGATTACCTAAGAGTATTCTTTTGGATAGACACTAAATTCATTGGATAATTTTGGAAGACATTGTGGAAGAAGATGAAGATAGATTTGAAGTTCAATTCAACATATCACCCACAAATGGATGGACAGACAGAGGTAGTGAATAAAATTTTGGGTAATTTGTTGAGATGTTTGGTTGAAGATAAGGCAAGAATTTGGGATATGGTTTTACCATAGGCAGAGTTGCATATAATAATTCAATGAACCGAAGCACAAGAAATAAACCATTTTAGATTGTTATCAGAGTAAATCCTAGAGGAGTTGCAGAGTTAAGAGACATCAACATGGAGAGTGAAAGGAGTTTGAAGGTAGAAGGGTTTGCAGTTTTCATGAAGACATTGCATAATTAGATCTGAAAGAATTTGGAAGACATGAATGATAAGTATAAGGAGAAGGTAGATGAACACTGAAGATGTAAGAAATTTTTTTTTGGAGATGAAGTGATGGTATATTTGAGGAAGGAGAGATTTCCAGTTGGTACATTTTGATGCATGTAGCAACAGTCTTATGGGAAAATTAGCTATTGGAGGACATTGTGCGCTAGCTAAGTGACCTCCGAGATTTTATTGAAGCCGTCTCTTCGTTTAGTGGGGAGGTAAAAGGTTAGAAAGATAGAAAAACATGAAAAATAAACTACAGGTGATGCGCCAAAATCATAGACAAATTTACCAGAGCACAGTGTAGAATGCAAAGGTTCGAACCACCAAAATGCTGTTCATCAAGTAAATTTTCTCAAAAGAACTTTAAACATAACAAATACCCTCTAATTCGCATAGCATAATCTCATATAACTTTAGCTAACACAGAAGAGTAGAGAAAACATGATCTGTATTTATTTAGCTATGAAATATTACAAAAGCTGAAGAACAGGCATTCATACATTAATAGGAAATAACAACACAAACTAACAGTCTTACTAAATGCATGAAAAATAGAAAGGCCGAATTGATTGGCATAGTTTGCAACCTTCAAGTTTAATAAAAATATTACAAAGGCTTTCCTAGTGCTCGGGAGATTTTAGGAACTTAATCAACAACCTAATAAAAGAGAAAAGGGTTGCATAAATAGGCAGTCCACCGCCTGAATCACCACAAAGAGAGAAAGCAACGAGCAAACATCGACGCCCCCGATCACCTCGAACCGTTAGGGAATAAAATGGACGCCCAACAATGCACCAACAATGCCCCCGTAGTGAATAGAAAACCATGCAGCAACAGCAACGAACACATGACACCGAAGGAGAAAACGTGGTGGCTCAAAAACCAATGACGCAACAACTCCAAGATAACTGGCACATGAAAAAGAATTGCCACATGTCGAGCAGACGAGGACCGACGAAAAGATGAAGGAACGCTCAGTAAAAATCTTTGAGAGGGAGCCACGTGGCACTCGCCGAGTGATAAAAACTGCAAGGTGGGCCCAGCTCAGAAAGTGACCAAAGAAAAACATGCGTCGCGTAGACGAAGATCAGCCAAAGCAAAGTGAAAAAGAAAAGCAAAAAGCTTCGAGAGGAAGCCACGTGGCACATGCCAAAGGTAGTGAGCAATTGAAAGGTAAGGCGCAACCGCAAAAATAAAAATAAAAACCGTGAAGGCTTTAGTAGTTTTTTGTGAAATAGTTTGGCGACTCACAGGGGCATTTCCCTTGCAGAATGAAGAACCCTTGAAACTTTGGTTCAGTATCCCAAAATTGATCACAACCTCGAGAGGGCAGCCTGCAAACTATTCCAGACTTTGTTCGATGGTGTGGAGAGAGCTCATAGATTTTCATGAGCCAACTTGAGATCGATAATTGCTTTGAAAGGAAATCCGTCAGATATTTTCATCTCTAATTCCAACTGAAAGAAGACCTGTGCCAACTAATGCATGATCCCCTCAATTTTCTCGGCGGTTGGAGATTGATCAAAATATTGGAAGACAAAAAGGTTACACTTCTTCTCCTTGATCATAGCAACAATGTGTTCAACACCTGCTACCGCCTGATCTGTAATGAAGGGTGAAGGGAGGCCTCTTTGAGTTAAGCAGGAAAATTTCGCTTGTATATCATTGGTAACCTAGTTCAACCTGGCCCTACATTCTGCCACCTTTTGAGTAGCCTCATGCATAGAGATGAGGATGCTTATGCCCATGGCCGTCATTGTTCGGTCCTCGATGCCCACGCCGCCCAAAGCTTCATCGGAAGGTATATACAACTTTCCGAATAAAATCCTAGCCTCTAGAACCTTATCAGAAGTTACCTCCTGTATCTGCTGTATTGTTTCACTTACTGTTCTGCAAAGGCTGGCCACTTGCGCCATAAATTTTAGGGTGGGTTGTAGAGTAAGGCATAATGCCTTGACTTTATCCCAGTATGATGCATATAACTCCTTGGCGATCTCCAACGAGTTCATCTGTGATGCAAGAGGTTGGGTCTTCAAAATTTCTAACTCCGCTTCTCTGCTGCTCAAATTTATCCTTAGCTCTGACAAGCTTCTATCCAATGCAGACACTTGTTCTCTTAGAGTGGAAATTTCTTTTTCTTTTTCCCCCAAGGCCAATTCGACCCACTTTGTTTTCTGAATCTCCAACTCTAAAGTGGCATTCATTTCATTTATTTCATCATTTGTGCTCTACTGGAGCCTCTTCATACCTTCACTCAGCTGTATGGAGTCAACGTAGAGCTTTTCTTCGTTTGCTCTACTCTGCCTAACCTCATGCTGGAGGGTTGAGATGATTTATGTGCTCATAACCTGCATCGCTTTGATTTGGCATTCAAAAGCACTCCTCTCCTTCTCTAGGCGACTTATCTCATGTTCTTGGGCCTTAAAATTGTTTACCCAGATATCGACCTTTCTCTTTAGCTCTGATATTTGCTCCTCCTTTTTCCTTGCCTAACGATTGAGCTTGAGGTAATCGGTGGTCACGATTTTCTGGGTCTCCTCCATTAGCTCAACTTTATCTCGTAGATGGGCATGCTGCAAGTCTAGCCCAATAACATTGATAGAGCAATCACTTGGTAGAATTTCCCCTACCGGTTTAATCACGTTGGGTGTGATCTTTGCAAACATCAATGAATTTTGGCTCTCATTGAACACAGTTTGCAAGAGAGGCTCTACCTGCTTGGTCGCATCCTTTTGTCTCGTCTTGTTCATTTGGCTAGCTCAGGTGCTCTTGTTTGCCTCAACCTGTGAAAAATATTTCTAGACAGGGATACCTAGGCCACCAGCAAAAGGGAACTCGCGAGGGACAACTAGCGGGAAAGATAGCGTACTCAACGCATTAGTGGTTTTGATAGGCCTTTTAATAATAGCCGGGGAGAATGGTGGAATGAATTGGCTGCTCGGAGAGGATGATAATGCATTGTAAGGAAAGGCTAGAGATGCACCAACTGAAAGGCTGGGCATTGGGGATAAGAATTGTTGGCTCATGAGCCCAACACTGACACCAAATTATGCTCCGGGTAAGGGATGAAACGCAGAGGATGGAAGTGGGAAACCAGGAGGGGGAAGATTCGACTGCCTGGGATATCCAACAGTAGAGAAAACTGGTGTAGATGAAAAAACTGGGGCAGAGGAAGAAGAGACCAAAGACATAGTAGAGAGAGAAGAGGGAAGAAATGATACCTGAGGCTTGTGAGGAGCTGTAGACGATACAACCGCTTCCTCCTTCTATTGCTCTTCTTCTCCACCAGATTCTCTTGTTCGTGGCTGTTTTCCATTCGAAGAATCCTCAAGGTCAACAATGACCTGCCTTCTACTACTAGTAGTCCTCGATCGCTTCCTCATTGATTTAGAGGAGTTGGATGTCTCCAATGTTTGTGCGTGTGAATCCTTCTGCTGCGCAGGCTATTTATTGGCCTCTTCCTCATGCGTTGAATCTTCCACAACGATAGGGGGATTTTGAGTTACTTCCTCTCTGGGCTTTGTGGAAATCTCTTCCTTTCCATATTGTTGCTCTGATGTTGAAGGTTCAGAGACCTTTCTACATCCAGATGAGCGTTCTCCTAGATGTCATCAAATTTTTCATCGAGAGCCACCTCTTTGTAAAGCTTGGTGGTTGCCTTAATCTCTTGCCGAAAGATCCAGAAGTCTCAAATTTTTTCAGGACGCCATTCGAGCTTCTGCAATTGGTTGCACAGGGACTGATTGATCTTTGAATTTGGGTTGGCCTTTCCTGTGATTTAGTTAAAGTTCAGCCACGATGACCGCATGTCTTCAGTAGGAAAATGTTCAAGGCCTACATATAACCTTAAATTCCCATCCTCAACATTTCTCCAAGGGTCCCAGAATAGCCGAGGCTAATGTGGGATTCTTATGCCAACCTCTGATAAATTATTTTTGAGGTTGTATTTCCAGGTGTCATTTATCACCACCAACCCAAGATGACCTAATTTTGAAAACAAAATCTTGGAAGTGTCAATCTTTGAAGTCCTTTTCTTGATGAGCGACATGGAACCAAACATGACCGTTAGTATTAAATAAGAGGTTAAATATTCCCCCCCCCCTAGTAATCATTGTCAATATTACATACCTGCCTCATTGCTTCCAAGGCCAGCACTCTGTCGAAAAGAAAGCATGGGAGCCAGAAGGGCTCTCGGGTGAAACCTCGCATGCAGAGCATGGTAAAATTTGTGCCAAAAAACCAATCACAGGGTGGCACAAGCTTTCCCAACCAGGATTTCTATCTTGGTGATAGGTGCACGATCATGTTGATCCCAGCTCTATCCAAAGCCCGCAAAGTTGGGGCCAGGAACAAATTCGAAAATGCATAGTAATCAAAGGTTTTCGACATGATAGAAGTCCATGTCAAAACTGGGTTCCTTTTGCCAGTCTCATCGAAAACAGCCAACGACATAAATGTCATGAAATAGTCTGGATTCTGTTGCAATATCAAATAGGCCAAGAAAGAGGAATACCTGAACCTAGAAATGACCTAGAAGTCTTGGAGCTGCTGCCAAATCCCATCACTAATAACCCTCGCAAAGTTCATAAGTGGGGCTACAACATTTTTTTTCAGCATAAAGCTAAGACACATCTAGAACTTGAAAACCTGCTTATCTGTATCTAGACCACACACCAACGCCAACATAAAAGCGATAGACTAAGACCCAAATTTCAAAGCACCCAGACCAAATGAAAATTTGGGTGGTGTTGAAGTATTTGTTGGTTGAGCAATTTCAGTGTGGTAAAACTGCGACGCCATTCTGAGCCTTTCCCACTTCTCATGCATCCTTTTTACTTCAAAAATCTGAACATCCTGGGTCAAGGAGAGCGAGCTACATAACATATCCTGGATAAGCCTTAGAGCTGATGATTACCCTGAAATTAGTGCCACTTATCACTCTAGTGTTCGAGTCAAAGCCTGTCGTGCATGCTGCCACAATTTTCGGGCAAGGATGTACCAGGGGAGCCATGTACTGGGGAAGCCCACAGTCCCATAGATGCTTGTGGAAAGGGTTTGCCATTTTCTTCATTTTCTCGCATGAGGCTTCCCTAAGGCTCTTAAGATTTTGGGATAGCTCAAGATCAAAGACATTATCCCAATCCTCTGCAACCAAAGCCTAATTTCTATGAGGAATCATGTTTAGTATTCTCTGGTCCACCTAACTGGTGAAAGGCCAGCAAGGCTTTGTTGGGATGCCTAGAGTAGGATGAGACTCCGAACCATAGATATTTATGCATGGTGCCTTCATTCTTTACTCGTCTATACTTGGTGAGCCAGGGCCTGCACTGAGCTTTCTGAAATCTCAGCCATTTCGTTATATTCACAAGATATTTTTGCAAACTTTTGTAAACGACTTAGCTTCTGAAAAAACTTTCTCTCATTCAAATAACCTAGTTGTTTTATCTTTTGATAACTCTTGCAATAAATGCGATTTGCATGCTCAACCTACTTTTTGATCTTCGTGAAAACGGTCGAGCGAGGGTACGTGCCAACCATTCATACCTAGTTGCTATATGCGTCACCAAATTTTCATATGTGCAAAGAGATTGCCAACCTGCCAAATTGCTCTCCACCTTTAATAGATGTAACTTCGTTGGGAATAGCACCAGATTTTTCTTGGACAACAGACCAAAACAACTGTGCCAAATCTTTTGCAAGCTCTTCGCATTTACTGATTTTCTTGAACGTAATTGGGCGTGTCGCCCAACAGCCTATCTTTAAGATTTTCCTTGATTCGAATGGGACAACAACCCCTTATGCTGGCACCTGGCCAATCTCTAATGAATTCGAAAACTTGAACATAGCAAGTTGCAACGGTACTTGCATATTCCCATCACTTCACACGCCATAACACTAAAAATTGAGGCTTGGCGACACACTTTGGCTCAATCATAATTATGGCTTGCCTCATTAGGTGAGCCTCGACTAGTCTATAAATAAGACCATTAGCAGCATTGCAAATCACAATATTTCTTAGCATTCCTAGCTTAGCAAACTTTTCTTATCTTAGCAATTTTCATTTTCTAGCTAGAATAGTAAGCAGCATAGAAACGCCAATAAGGTTAGTCTGCAAAAAGACTCAAGCTGCCTTCTTAGGAAAAATTAGGTGCAGGTGCTTAAAGCGCATGACAGACATGAAAAACCTACTATATGTTAAGGCAATTAAGTGGGTTCTTGGGAAGGATTGTGTAGAGTATGAGGAACAATACCAGGTCAACACCAGCATTTGCTCCCACTTTGTTGCCTCACTGCTGGATATTAGTGTCTCCAAGTGCAAGATCCTAAAGCTGATGAAGCGGGTGTTCCCTCGGCGCTACCTCAGAGGACTGGAGCAGATAGTGCGTGTTGCCGAATTTGATCATGGGGTCCCCTCAGTTCGCAACCCGCATCTGTTGTAGCTGCATGAAGGACCCGTACCAACTAGGCCCTTCCTCTTTGGTTTTGAATTGGAGACTCATGAGGAGCATCGCGCTAAGGTCTGCACCGACTTCTTTTTCCTTATGCGGTTGTATTACATCGAACCATTCTGAAACCTCCAATGGTATGAGGATTTCAAAAGAATGGTGTTTCTTGATCTCACGTTGTTGATTGCAACAATTGCTGGTCCCTCCCATGCTTGATAATCTAAGAATGAAAATGGTCCCCAATTTTGTTTTTCCCCCTTTTCCAAGCTCCGCTTCATAGCGAACATATGTATATATTTTGATACAAGGCCAATGGCCTCTATCTTATATAATGTAAAATTTTCGGCCAATGTATATAATACTTATGTTTTTTCAGAAATCTTGGCCCATTTACTATGTTCTTTCAATTTCTCGCACTATTGCTGTTATTTCATAAAGCATTGAGAAGACCCAAAACCTTAAAGCAGGAAAAAGAATTACATATTTACAATTTACAAAGCCATCACATAGGCATAATTAATGAAATTTCTTAAGATGTATTCCATTAACTGGAAATACTTAAGGCATTACCTTCCATGTCTTCCAACTCGAAAGAGTTGAACTGTTTACACTGGACAATTTTGAAAGGCCCCTCTCAGAGGTTGTCAAATTTTTCATGTTGGTTAGGCTTTGCTCCGTGTTCTTTGAACTTGAGCACCAAGTCCCTACGTTGCAGCTCTTGATCTGATGCCTTTTTATCAAATCATTTCTTTATGACCTGCTGGCGGCTATTCATCGCCTCAAGGGCATGCTCTCTCTTTTCCTGAACCTTGAGTAGCTCAGAAAACCTTACCTCCATTGCTCCATTTTGTTCAATCTCCAGAGATTTAAGCAACTGCAGGGCAAAGATTTCTGTGGCGATAGGCAACAATGCCTCCTTCCCGTACACAATCTCATAAGGAGATGTCTTTAGTATCTGTTTGGGCATGATTCGGTCTGCCCATAGCACTATCCTGAGATTCTTATGCCATTCTCTCTGGTGTTTCGAGTCTATCTTCTTAATTAACCTAATGAGGTTTTTATTTGTAGACTTTGCGAGGCCATTCCCTTGGGGATAATAGTTAGAAGAGGTTTTCAGGAAACCCCATACTTTAATGCTAACTGGCTCATCTTCAAGCCAAGGAAATTTTAGCATTATCGGAGATGATTATTTTTGGCGGACCAAATCTAGCTACCAACTCCTCTAGGAAGTTAACAGTCTCTAGTTCTATTGCATTTTTCAATGGCACTAGTTCTGCCCACCTAGTGAAGTAGTCCATTGCTACCAATATCCATCTGTTTCCAGCTGAGGAGAAAGGGTTAATCATCCCAATGAAATCCAAACCCCATTGAGCAAAGGGTTCTTCTAATACTATAGGCCTTAATGGCATAACAACATTATTCCTCTTTCCGACATGAAACTAACATTCATTGGAAGACTTAATTAGTGAAAATGCATCATTAAAAAGTGTTGGCCAAAAATAACCAGCATACATAATTTTAATTGTCGTAGTCCTTGCAGAAAAATGTTCTCTAGCTCGACCATTGTGGTATTGATCCAATATTCTCTTTGCTTGTTCTTCATTTATAGACCTTAGCAAGACGCCATTAAAATTTCTTTTGAACATGACACCTTCCACGAGAATATAATTGCTATTTGTAAACAGTAGAAACGTCTCTTAAAAGAAGGGAGATTGATTAGATACCTTCCTGTCTGCATGAAGTTTATTCTATTCTCAAGCTAGTCACCCTGAGAACTTTCTTTGTTTAGTAACACAGGTTCCAAAACTTCAAACTCTGTCATTGGTTCACTGTTTTCAGCAAGGTACTCACACAGTCCTTTTCCTTTGACAGTCTTGACAGGTCTGAATTCAATATCATATTCTAGGATCTTGGTGATCAAATTATCTCTTTTCTCTATGATTTCTCCGTCCATGATATACTCTTGCACACTAGGATGTGGTACACAAATAATCACCTTATTATATGATATCAAGTGTCAGAACCTCTTAAGCCCTTTCACAATGGCAAAGACCTTCTTTTCTACAAAATTATACTTCACTTCGTACTCTTTTAAGGTTCGTGAGTAGAAAGCAATAGGAGACTCCCTTTTATCTTCATCATCTTTTTGCATAAATACAATGGCAATGTTGTTGCCACCACCAAAAACATACATAGTAAAATCGTTTGATAGTTCGGGGTTAACTAACACAGGGGCAAAAGAAATAGCCTCCTTTATAAGCTCAAAAGATTTTCTGGCCTCTGCCATCCATTTGAAAGTCTAGTCTTTCTTAGGCATTAAGGTTATAGGCTGAACTATTTCTGCAAAATCTGTGATGAATCTGCTAATGAAGTTGACCTTACCTAGAAATGACTGCACTCCCTTCTTGTTACAAGGTAACAGAAGCTCCCAAATCGCATCAACTCTTTCAAGATTAATGGAAATTCCCTCCTTTGAGACAACATACCCCAATAGCTTCCCTTGGGGAACTCCGAACACACATTTCTTCGAGTTTAAAGAAATCCTGAATTCCTGGCACTTTTGGAAGACAAGCTCCAAATGATCAAAGTGATCATCAACAGATTTTGAAAATACTGTCAAATCATCCAGATAGATGAGTAAAATTTTATGGATCAAATCCTTAAAGGTAATATCCATGGCTCTTTGAAAAGTGGCTCTGAAATTTGAGAGTCCAAAAGGCATCTTGGCATATGCATACGTTCCCCACTTTGTGGTGAACACTGTTTTGTGTTGGTCTTCTTCCTTTACCCGAATCTGGTTGTAGCCCGAGAAGCCATCCAACATTGAGAATATTTTAGAACCAACTACAGTTTGTAGAATTACCTGCATTGAAGGAAGGGGGTAATGATCCTTTAAGGATGCTCTATTCAAGTATCAGAAGTCTGCACACAGTCATATGTCTCCATTCTTCTTCCGGAATGGTACCAAGTTTGACACCCAAGTGTTGTGTTTGATTGGAAACACTATTCGAGATGCGATCAATTTATTCAACTCCTGTGACATGAGAGATTCTATCTTTGGGTTCATAGGTCTCTATCTTTGACGAACTGGCTTCACCCCTTCTGACAACTCAATTGTATGCTCGATGATCCTTGGATCCTATCCTTTCAGATCATCATATGACCAAGCTACTACCCTCAGATACTCCTCACAAAAGTGCCTTAGTCTATCTTTATTCTTCTGAGATAATTCTTTTCCGACCTTGAGCTTTTTGTCTTCTTCGATGTTCAAATTGGTGTAGTCACCCTTGTCAGCTACGAGCTTCCTTTTGTCTCTTGTCGCATCATCAGAATCAAACAGGCTCTCCAGAGTGACTAGGCCTCTCGGAAGCTTGTTGGATTTCAATTGGATAATTTGATCCCCATAAGCTTCGGCGATATTTGGTTGCAGCTGATCGGTGAATTCATTAGGTGATTGGAGAAATGACACAATATGAGCGTCACTATCGAACACTTACCAATCTTGATTGTTATCTGGAATAGCAAGTCTTACAATTACCCTCACCGCATGCTTATTTCTTAAAAATTCAGAGGTCGGCTCAAACTGAGGTCTGATAGTCACCATCCGATTAGCTTTAGAGTTCTTCTCTCTTTGTATAGCCTAAATATTAAAGGCCTCAAAGTTGTCAATAAGATCCCAGACTCTATGTCGGTAGGATCTCATATGGACATTTTTCACAGCATAAATTCCTTGGATTTGGTTTACCACCAACTCTGAATCTCGAACACACTTATCTGCTTTGCCTCCATTTGTTCCGGAAGGCTTAAACCATGGACAAGACCTTCATATTCTGCTTCATTGTTTGAGCATGCAAACTAGAAATGGTAAGACCTCAAGGTCTTATCCTTAGACAGAGATGTCAGACATATTCCTGCTCCAGCTCCAGCTCTACATGTGGCTCCATCAAAGTGCAAAGTCCATAGCTCCAAGGATGTTTTGCCTTTGGACTCCTTAGTAACCCTGGGCATAGACTGCCCTTCCTCATGTATGACATAAGCCTTGAGTCCAGTTGTGTGATAATTCCCAAAAGGGTCAGTATCAATAAACTCATTCAACAAATTTTCTTCATCTTTCATCTGGGAGCTAGTAGCTTCTTCTTCTTCCAGAAATTCCACATTGAACCTCTCTTCTTGAGTAATTGAAGTATGTGCTTCTTCAAAGTTGAGCAAAGCCTCATCAACAACATGCTTAGAATGCAAAGTTTCCAACAATAGTATCATCTTGGCTCCATGCTTGGTCCTCAGAATGAGGTGTGACTAGTCCAGTGCTAGATATCCTCTGACATTTGCTATGAATTCTCAGGACAAACAAATCCCAAATAGAGGAGGAATATCAATGAGTATGGTATCTTGATTTACAGTGATACTAGGATAGACAAACAATGTCATAGGAAATTCCTTGATTAGCTCGACGATATCAACTTTATTTCCATCTAGCTGCATGACTCCCTTGTTAAGAGGCTCATATTTTAAACCCAAAGCATCAACTACTTGCTTTGGCATGATAGTGGTGCTAGCACCAGAGTCGATCATACAATTATGTAGTAGCTTGTCGCCAATGATAAGTGTTAGAAAGAAAGGCTTAGGTTTAGGCTTACTTTATTTTCCAGACTCGAGCTTCTCCTTCGGTTGATTCGTTAGCACTTTATCTAGGTTTGGCCTAGATATTTTCTCTTCATTGGGCTGACTAGGCACTTTTGCATCTTCTTGTCCCGACAATGCCTTTTGTAATAGCACCTTCTACTCTGGAATAGCTAGGACATCCCACAAAGAAGCATTGGTAGAGGACTTCTTCAGTTGTTCAATGACATTGAACCGTGCTCGCAATTGATGAGTCACAATTGCTTGCTCTTTAGGCTTCGTCGTTGGTGTTGGCCTCGCGGCTGGTGCATCTGGCTGTTTGGAAATAGTTGGGACGATGATAGGAACCATTGCCCTCGGAGGAGGCAGATTCAAAGAACTGGGAGGAACCATGTTAGTCTATTGTGAGACTACTGGTGAGCCTATCAGCGGACTAGGCGTCGACTGAGATGAAGCATTAGTTGGCAGTGATGTGAATTCTTTGGTGAGTCTCCGCTTAGAACACGTGTTGTAATTAGACTATACTTGTGGTATTTGAGTTAAAGGAAAGTCATTTGCAAATGCTGACTCTTCTCCTTCCATCTAAGAAAAGAGTGCTTGGTCTGGAACAATGTCTGACTCTTGTTGGATGGACATCCCTTGCATTTGAACAGTGAGGATTGCATTGTCCATCTATTGAGAGGCGTAGGATTGGTTTCCAGGATCAGGTGTGCCACCTTGACTACGTTGGTCCGCGATTTTTTGCTGCAAATTTCCTCGTGGACAATTCCTGGGCATGTGAGCATCATTACAAGGAAAACACCATGAATTGGTGTCTTCGGCTAAATTGTTTTGTCCAACAACTAGCTCTTTACTCAAACTAGGATGGACGGTCTGCATCGACAAAATCATCGAAACAACCTGGTTATTCGGTTGAGCTGAAGCATTTTCGCGCGACCTATCTTGCCACTGATTTGATTGGTACAAAGATTTTCCGCCTTGATAATTTTGGTATGCCAGCTTCTGGTAGTTGTATTGTTTTCGTTTCATGGTAGTCAATTCATTAGTCATGGCTCACATCTGTTCTCTCATCTTGTTCATCTCGACAGGCAAGGGATTAGGCACAGGAGCTACAGTCAGAGCTGCACTTAGAGTTGTTCTGGGGTATACGTATATGGATTGGGGAGGAGTTGTAGAACCATTGTTCGAAGGAGCCTCGACCTCTATGACATTGAACTTAGGGAACAATGGCATGATGGGTCTCAACACCAACTTTCCCACAATAATGAGGTTATTTTTTGCGGTAATAGCTAGAGCATACGCGTCGGGTAGAGTACTTCTGCCTTGAGCCTGTAGCATCATAGAAATATCAGGGTTGATGGACTTCAAATAGAATATAAATGCCAAATTCGGAGGTGGTCGGCTATCAATAGAGACTCTTTGCTAGGTTGAATGAAAACGTGCATTGAAATCAGGTAGAGCCTTGTGAGGAGCTTGCTTTATGCTGGCCAGCTGATGGTATAACGAAGATCTATTGCCAGCATTTGAAAAACGCTCATAAAACGGGGTTCCGAGCTGGTCCCAAGTTGCAATAGTACTAGCTTCAAGAGTCCTGTACCAGTTCGACACCTTTCCTCGGAAGGAGGCGGCAAGCAATCTGAGAGCTACATTTTCATTTGAGATGCCATGTACTAGACATACGTCTGCCACATCTTGCAGGTGTTCCTTTGGTGTCTTTGACTCATCCTCAAAATATTTAGGGATAGATTTTAGAGCGGAAGCAAGGATCGAAGCCCATACTATAGGAGGCATAGGTGCAACTAAAGGACTGTCGGAGTCCTAGGCTACATAATTTCTAGTAGGCATAGGTACAGTCAAAGTAGGAGACGACGGAGAAGGAGGAGACGAAGGAGGTGAAGGGATACCTCACCAACCTCTCGTGTGCACATAAACTAAGGGTAGTACAAGCTGGTCAAGGAATCTTGCAGTTTGTGACTTAGTTATAGGCCGATGGCTCATACACACTTATAAGATCAGGCAAACGTGCTAGTTCATGGTCCCACCGGGAATGCCAGAAAAAGAACTGTTGATGCAAGATTTTGCATGTAGCAATAGTCTTATGAGAAACTTAGCTATTGGGGGACATTGTGCGCTAGTTAAGTGACCTCCGGGATTTTATCGAAGCAGACTCTTCGTGTAGTGGGGAGGTAAAAGGTTAGAAAGATAACAAAACATGAAAACTAAACTATAGGCGATGTGCCAAAATCATAGACAAATTTACTAGAGCACAGTGCATAATGCAAAGGCCCAAACCACCAAAATGTTGTTCATCAAGTAAATTTTTTCAAAAGAACTTTAAACATAAAAAATACCCTCTAATTCGCATAGCATAATCTCACATAACTTTAGCTAACACAGAAGAGTCGAGAAAACATGATCTATAATTATTTAGCTATGAAAGATTACAAAAGTTGAAGAACAGGCATTCATACATTAATAGGAAATAATGGCACACAGTAATAGTCTTACTAAATGCATGAAAAATAGAAAGGCCGAGTTGATTGGCACAATTTGCAACCTTCAAGTTTAATAAAAATATTACAAAGGCTTTCCTAGTGCTTGGGAGCTTTTAGCAACTTAATCAACAACCTAATAAAAGAGAAAAGGGTTGCATAAATAGGCCAGTCCACCGCTTGAATCACCACAAAGAGAGAAAGCCACAAGCAAACATCAACGCCCCCGATCACCTCAAGCCACCAAGGAATAAAATGGACGCCCAACAATGCACCAACAATGCCCTCGTAGTGAACATAAAACCATGCAACAACAACAATGAACACGCGACATCGAAGGAGAAAATGTGGTGGCTCGAGAACCAATGATGCAGTAGCAACTGCAAGATAACTGGCGCACGAAAAAGAACTGCCACGTTGCGAGCAAACGGGGACCGGTGAAAAGATGAAGAAACACCCAACGAAAAGCTCTGAGAGGGAGCCATGTGGCACTCGCCAAGCGATAGAAACTGCAAGGTGGGCCCAGCTCGAAAAGTGACCAAAGAAAAACATGCATCGTGCAAACGGAGATTGGCCAAAGTGAAGCGAAAAGGAAAAGGAAAAAGCTTCAGGAGGAAGCCATGTGGCACACGCCGAAGGTAGTGAGCAATTGAAAGGTAAGGCGTAGCCACAAAGATAAAAATAAAAATTGTGAAGGCTTTAGCAATTTTTTGTGAAACAATAAATACAATAAGCTAAAGATGAGGAGGTTTGGATTGTGTAAGATACTTGGGAAGTTTGATTCTAGAAATGCATATGAAGTAGATTTATCAAAGATATTGGGTATATCGACTATTTTCAATTTTGTAGACATATATGAGTTTCACAAGTGAGAACCAAGTAGGAGTAGTGATGAAGCATATTTGAAGGAGCAGTCACCACATCAAGAACTAGAGGAAATTGAGCAAATTTTAGATACCAGAACCAGAAGAAGCACTAGGAACAAACATTACGAAGAATATCTTGTGAAGTGGAAAGGAAGACTAGTGGAGGATTCATCATGGATTTCTCGAGTGAGGTGGACTATCTTGGTTTTCCTTTTAGCCCTGGAAAGTGAGGGACTCAGTTTTCTTCCAACCCTGGGTGTCTGATGTAGGAGCGTCCCTGGTTGTAAAGCAATCTAGTATCAACCAAAAACAATTCTATTCTTATATTGCATTGAGCAGTAGTTTTAGTAGTTTATTCTGAATTTTACCACATTGTTGTTTCTTAGCTCGTGGAGATGAATATAGCATCTACACTTCAACATATATCACATATCCAAATTTCACATCATTTGCAGATGTTTGTTGAAAGTGTTCACTCTCAAAATTTCAGTATGTTACCAGTCAAAGCATTTAGGGCCAACCTGGTCTAGAATTCTTATTATAGACCTATTCCAGATCATCTGGAGCCTAAATTGAACATCATACAAGCATCTTGGGTTCACTAGGACCTATCTTGGAGATTTACAAGTTAATCCATTGCGCATGGAGCTAATTCTTCATATCTTAAGGCTGACATTCACATTTGATCATTCATTGGGTTATTAATCCTTATGGCCAATGCAGACCTATCTTGGAGCTTGAGGAGCATATTTATAAGCATTTTGATTCATTATATCATCATTCAATTCAGTTGTTTAAGGATAAGATTTAGATTCGTTATATTTTTGCAAAAACCCTTTAGGGGCATGTAAGAAGGCCTGTTGGCTAGTTGTATTGTTGAAGCCTTTGTGGCAAGGCCTGTGAGCCCTTGTAATTCACCCTTTTGGCTAATGTTGAATGTAATAATTCTATATTAATGAAGATTGGTGTTAACATATTAGTTTTCTATGTTCTTTCTGCTATATTGACTCATTGTTGCATGGTTCAAACTGTTCCTTCTAGAACCCTCCTACTTGACTGCACCATTTGGTATCTACCTTTCATGCTAGACATGATAAGAACTATTGGATAATTTACAATGGATGCTCTAACCATATGACTAGAGACAAGGTTAAGTTTTTTAAACTTGAAAAGTATGATGGAGGACTTGTTAGGTTTGGAGATGGTGCAGGTGCTAAGATATGTGGAATAGGTTCAATCAATTTTGATGGTAAGCATAATACTGATGATGTTTACTATGTTAAGGGTTTAAGGCATAACTTCTTGAGTGTTGGAAAAATGTGTAGCAAATGATACAATATTATGTTTTAGGATGATGGATGTGTGGTCAAAAAAGGGTCTGGAACTGTGATTGTTGTTGGAAGGACATATGTAAATGTTTATCAGCTCAAAGGTGTCGATGGTCATTATTTTATGACTTCGATTAATGAAAGTTGGTTATGGCATAGGAGGATGTGTCACATTAATTTTTATAATCTAGTAAGAATCAGTTTAGTTCAAGCAATGAGAGATCTGCTAAAGATTACAAATCCTATCAATGCTATTTGCAAGGATTCCCAGTTTGGAAAGCAAACAAGAAGTTTCAAAGGAAAAGAAAAATCATGTACCAGATTATTAGAGTTGGTACACACAGATCTTTGTGGTCCTACAAGAGTAAGAAGTCTTCAAGGTGATAGGTATTCCATGATTTTGGTTGATGATTATTCTAGAATGACATGGGTTACTTTTCTAAAAAATAAATCTGAAGCCCTAGATAGTTTCAAAGCATTTAAAGTTATGGTTGAGAATGAAATGGACATGAAAATTAAGTGTTTGAGGTTTGATAAAGGTGGAGAGTTCACCTCCAATTAATTTAACATGTTTTGTGAGAATCATTGTATAAAGAGGCACTTGTTTGCCCCTAGAACTCCTCAGCAAAATGGAGTTCATACTAGAGAGAAGAAATTCATACTATTGTCTATATACTTAACAGAGTTTAAGGAAAAGGAAACAACACAAAGACTCCCTATGAGTTGTGGTATGGAAGGATCCCTATTGTCAAGTGCTTTAGAGTGTTTGGAAGAAAATGTTATATTAGAAGAGATGAATAAAAATTGAGAAAGTTTGATGCATGGTTTGACGAAGGAATATTACTTGGATATTCTACTAAAAGCAAAGCTTACCAGTGCTGCAACAAAAGACTAATAAATATTGTTGAAATTGCAAGTGTCAAGGTTGACGAATATTTTCAAAACTTAGTGGTAATAAATGGATATGAATCTGATGAGCCTATTTACGAAGAAAAATAAAAATCTAAGGAAAAGGAAGTGCAAATTGAAGAGGAAGAAGCTTCAGAAAAGACCCCTAGAACCCCTAAGTATGTGGAGAGGAATCATTCTGAAGAATAGATCATTGGAGGCAAAAGAAAAGGTGTGTTAACAAGAAGGAAATCTACTGAAGAAGAGGTAAATTTTTGTTTACTTTTTGAATTTCAACCTAAAAAAATGATTGAGGAATGCAAAGTTGAACATTGGATAAAGGCTATGGAAGAAGAACTACCGTAGATTGAAAAGAATCAAACTTGGGAACTTGTACCAAGACTTGAAAACAAGAACATAATTGGAACTAAGCGGGTATTTAGAAACAAACCAAATGAGAATAGAGAAGTTGTAAGAAACAAGGCAAGGCTTGTGTGCAAGGGCTACTCACAAGTTGAAGGAATAGATTTTGAGGAGACATTTTCTCTGGTGGAAAGAATGTAGGCTATCAGGATGCTTTTGGCTTTTGTAGCACATAAGGACTTTAAAGTTTATCAAATGGATGTGAATTATGCTTTCTTGAATGGAGAATTGGAAGAATTATACATGGAAAAACCAGAAGGATTTCAATTATTAGAAAAATTGAATATGTTGCAGATTGAAGAAGACATTATATGGATTGAAACAAGATCCTAGAGCTTGGTATGCGAGGTTGGATAAGTATTTTATACAACAAAGATTCAATAAAGGTACCACATATAGTAATCTTTTCTTTAAAGTTGAAAAAGATCAAATCTTGATTGCGGTTGTATATGTTGATGACACAATTTTGGAGGTAATGAAGTTATGTGCAAGAAGTTTGTAGAAGAAATGCAAAAAGAGTTTGAGATGTCTATGTTTGGGGAGATGAATTTCTTCCTTGGGCTACAAATCAATCAACGTATGTCAAAGAAATGTTGAAGAAGTTTGGAATGGAAGACTCTAAACTAGTATGTACTCCTATTGTTACTGGTTGAAAACTGAGCAAGAATGATGAATATCCCAAGGCTGATCAAAGAAGGTATAGATCAATGATTGGTGGACTGCTATATCTAACTACTACTAGACCGGATATCATGAATGTAGTTTGTCTTGTGGCTGGATTTCAAGAAGATCCTAGAGAGTCACATGTTGCATTAGTGAAGAGGATATTCAAATATTTAAAAGGCACTCTAGATCATGGTTTATGGTATCCAAGGGATACTAATTTCACTTTGATTGATTACACAAAGTTAGATTGGGTTGTTTGTGTAGATGATAAAAAAATTACAAGTGGTAGTGAATTATTTCTTGGATGCAAATTGGTATCATGGCTAAGCAAGAAACAAGATTTACTATCTTTATCTACTAGAGAGGTTGAGTACATTGCAACAACATCTTGTTTCACATAGGTGTTATGGATGAGGCAAACATTGAAGGATATCAGAGTGGTGTATGATGAACCCATTTCTACATTTTGTGACAATACAAGTGCAATCAATATTTCAAAGAACCCTATAATGCATTCAAGAACAAAATATATTTCAATCAGATATCACTTTCTGAGAGAGAAGGTTGTGGAGAAAGAAGTAAATCTTGAATATGTGTCTACAAAGGATCAAATAGATGATATATTCACTAAGGCTCTTCCTAAGGATACTTTTGAGTGTCTCTGGGAGAAGTTGGGGGTTATTTCCCCTCCTTTCTTGAACTATATGCATTAGGAGATGCATTACTCCAGTGGATCTCAAGATTCATTCTTTATTTTGGACTGATGTTGGTGGCTACTTCTCAAAGGGAGTAGGTAGTAGAATTGTTGGTTGTTGCAGTCAATGGGATGCGTATTGTCATTTGGTAGTGGTTGATGATTTGGTGTAGTTTGGTGTGTGCTCCTAAGAGGGAGTATAGAGAGTAGTTAAGGAAAGTAGTTGCAGAGCAGTAGTAAATAGGTTGATTGATGTCAAAGGGAGAATAAATGATACAATTTTTTTGTCATTTTCCATTGATGTCATAAGTGGAGATAAATTCATGTGAAAAAGACAAGCTACAAAGGGAGAGAGAGAGACAATAATAAGTTAGTTGAGTAAGAGAGAGTTGTAGTATGTTGGTATCTAGAGATATTGTATCTTTGATGGTTTTTCACATCATGTATTTTCATCAATGACAAAGGGGGAGATTGTTGCAAGTATGAGAAAATGGTGTTGTCATTTATGTCTATTATTGGGTGAGAGTGTGATAAGTTGATGTTATCCATGCTTTGATTAGTTGCATTATGTTGTCATTAGTAAAACTATTGGTGTCAACCTCTAGTGTTGCTTTGATAAGATTTTGTCTATGGATATGTGGACAAGTTTCTATGTTGCAGTTGGCTTGGTGGTAATGAGGAAGTGTTGAAGATGATGAGAATGTGTCTCTGGTGCTTCGTTTCCAAGTGCTTTTGAGAAAACTTGATAAAAAGAGGAAACAGTGTGTTGCAGTGGTGTTCTGGGTTGTAGAGGTGTGTTCTTGTGTTGCTCCACATTTCTTCTAGGTTAAAGATATACCTATGCATTTCAGATATTTTGGTGAAAAATTCTTAGAGGTTTTATATCCAAGATTTGGTGTGTTGGATCATTGTGCAGAAGAAGTTGTGTTCACCAATGTGTGAACTGTGTATTGTAGAGGTGTCTAGGAGAAATGTTCTTTCTTTTCTTTTCTCTGTAGATTGGATTAAGGTCTTTCAAATCTAAGGGTGTGTTGATTGTGTTGGTATCTTTGCTCAATCAAGATGGTTCGATGTTTGGTGCTTCAAAAGTTAGTTTATTGAGTAACAATGTATGGCAGAGTTGTTTGAGTGCATTGGGTGTGTACATTCTTCAAGTGGAAGTTTTTGCAAAGGATTTTTTTTGGATTTCGGGGTGTTCATGGAGTATTCTAGATCATGTTCAAGAATGGTGTGTGGTTTAGAAATAATCCTTGGATTTAGGGAAGTGTGTACTTAAAAGTTTAATGGTGTTTGCATGGATAATGATAGACCTAGTGTTTACACTAATCGTGGTGGATAATTATTGTTTATAGAAGCATGTGGTTGAGTGGTATTATAGATCTGGGTCCCAAATAAGGTGTGATGTGGTTTTCTTTCACTTCTATCCACCATGAAAGTGTTGTGGAACAAACCTAATTTGAATTTGTATGGTTGATGTGTATAGCCGACCTTGGAGAAGGGTTTCAATGTTGAGGATGGTATAAATAAGAGTTGAGTTATTAAGGGATGATGAGATAGACAAGAGGGATGTGAATGATGCAAACTGCAAAGTTATAGAGTTTGAAATTCAGAAGTGCAGTGTGAGCTTTCATATGTTAGATTACTGAATGTAGTAAGCAAAAGGTGTCTACAATTCTTCAATCAAGATGAAAAGGTGTTGATGAAATTGTGGTGGATTATCTATTGGATTGAGATGAATTTATTTGTGTAACATTCTTTTCTATCTTCTTTTTTATTTTGGCAATGAGCCTTTGGCAGTGAGCCTTTCTTTCTCTAGGCAATAAGCCCTCTAGAAATGAGCCCTATTGTATTCGATCTTGATATTACTTATATTATGAGCTAATCCTCACTATGGTTTTTCCCTTCTTGGATTTTCCATGTAAATCTAGTGTTCTCTTGTGTATGATGTTAAGTTGGTTCAATTTATGTTATTTTATTTTCATGCTAATTAATCTAACAGATTAAGTTCTTATTAAATGAATGTGGATTTGAATGTTAATGAGGGTTTTGAAGTTTTAAGGTACAACTGATTCACCCCCTCTCAGTTGTCTTGTGCATGCAACAATGTATATATCATTTTCACCAATTAATTAGACATTAGGGGAAGCTCTACATTTTTGGCATTGTTGTCAAGGATGGTGCTAAGTTAAAAATTCTTATTTATGTTTAAAATTCTTTTCAAATCTTTCATAGATTAGTAATTTTTTGTTTGAGCATTAGGACCAATAGATATTTAAGAATCAACAAAGAACTATTCACTAACAATGTGCAGGGACCACCAATTAAAGATTGAATAATATTGTATGCAGAGACAAAGAGATTCTCTAGCAATAATTGTTCCCTTAATTCACAAAGAATTTGAAGGCATTGGTGTAAAAAAAGAACATATTGGGTGAATTAACAAAGGAGAACCACCCCTCACACTAGTGGTTACTCCAGACATAGAGGATACTTTCATAAGGCATTTTAACACCATGGTTGAGGATGCAGTGGAAAACCCAACACAAAATGTAACATTTGAGTTTCCAATAACAAACCAAGAAAGGGTTGTTGCTGTTAAGAACATACTGCATTCAAAATTACCTATTTTCTATAGATGGTTATTGAAGAGCCATACACATTCTTATTTGAATTTTATGTGTTGTGTCAAAGTTATGACTATATTATGGATGCTCACAGGCTCAAACTCTTTCCAACCACATTAAAGGATGTTGCTCTATGATGGTTTATGGGGTTGGGAAATTTTTTTGTACCTATTATCAAATTTTCACTACAACTCAATTTGATAGAGCTGGTTATTTAAGATTCATTTTAAGGTGAAGAGTTTCAATTCACCTCTTCTGATGTTTAACCATTGCAAGTGTTTGACTTAATTGTGAAATTAGGAATGCAATGTGTTTAGTTGCTTATTATCAATTACAACATTAAGTATTGCATGAAATAAAAAATGAAATTCTTTTATTTTGTATTCATTCACAATGTTTCAAACATTGTTTTTACAAAAAGAAGAAAGTACAAAATTAAACAAGTAATTCACAAATGTTGTATTTTTTATTCATTGGATGAACCAAGTATCCCACACAAGCCATGGGAGTAGTTGAGATAGTGTATCAAAAGGAACATTATACACTACTGAATATTAGAGGAAAGGGAAAACATATAAGAAAGAACATAATCATCATTGCCTATTGTCTTCAGTTGATTCTGGAATGGTTCATCATCCTTCCTCCTCAAGCTCCTGATTGACCTGCAAGAGCTATAAAAATTTGTTAGATCTATGATTATGAACATTCCTATATGAATCATAAACAATAATGTAGAATGTTGCTAATGATACATTGCAAAAAATGAAGTTGCAAGAACAAGAAGTGTGATAAAAGCCAATAAGGAAAACATCATGATAACATATTGTTTTTATCTAACATTGTTTGCTTCCTGTGTAGGTATAGGGAAAGTCATGTTACTGACTAGATGAGAAATTTCAAAGCATGTGGTGTAAAATAGGCTCCCACAAGGGTTGATACCTGACATGCTACCCCTCATGCATTCAAAGAGGGACTAAAGAAGAAACAGATCCATAATGCTCAAGGAATGACATCCATCAAATGAGAGCATCTAAATGCCAAGGGACTCAAGCAGTTGACCATTCGGGACAGTCAACTCTCAAAGTGCAATAAATTAAAAATCATGAGTTATCAACTGTTCAAGTACAATATCATGAATGTGATAGTGAACAGGCATACATAATGCCTTGCTTATAAATCATCAATTATAGTTGGAGCAAAATTAAGTGATGTTGTCTCATTTAAAATGTGAAACTGAAATACATTTTGAAATTTTTAAGTGCATTTGATGAATGTAATCAAGTGAATGCAAGCAACATAATAGTGGCATCCAAGAAGTGTAATCAAAAGTGCATGAATTTTTCATGATAGTTTATTCAAAGGTGACAAGTGAATAAAGCTTATACTATGCATTGCAAGCTAAGGAAACAAAAAGCAGATGATGAAGCAAATCTGCATTTTCTTTAAGTGAAGCTACAATAGTGCCATGTCAAGACAAAATATTCAAATGAAAGAAAATGCATGGTGTCAACTCAAGTTTTGAAACAAACCCCTTTTAGTGTGATGTTTCTAGAATGAAAAATGGAGTTTATTTCAAGTTCATAAAAATGGATGTAACCATGATTACCATTTACATGCCCGCGGCTTGAAAAGGCTCGAATCTTTTTTCTCATAGGCAATAATACCCATTGAGGGTTTCAAGATCAAAGTGCAAGTGCAAAGGAAGAGGTCAAGGGTTCGAGCCTTGTTTTTGTGTCTTCAAACTGTGGAGTAAAACTACAGGCCCACGACCATAAGGCTTTTAGAAGCCCTCACAAAAGAGCTTTCATTTTAAAATGGTTTTTATTTTTCAACAATAGCATTAACATGGTAAGGCCGAGCCCTTTTTTCACTTAACAATGGAGGAATAAATATATAGTGGCTGCGGCCTATGTGAATGGTTGAGCCGAAAAAAACTCACAATCCTTCATATTTTTGTAAAGAAAAGCTTGATAAAGATTTATTTAAGACGGAAATGCCATGAAATGAAATCAACAGTGGAGCTTACCTTCATATATCTGTGGAAGAACTCAATGGAAGCTGCGGCCAAACCCCACAGGTGCCTCAAAATAATGTCCATAGTCAGCCAAGAGAGTGGTAAGAGTGTCAACGCCACAAGAAACACAAAATAAATGCATAAAAAACCATGATAGCTGTGGCCTCTAAGGCCTTATTTCTCAACAAATAAAGCTAGTGAGGAGACAAAAACAAAGTCAAAAGCTTACCATCAGCAAGGAGGGTCAAGTACAGTCGATTTTTGAAGGAGAGAAGCTCAAATGGTGGTTGCCAGGTGCAATCCTAATTCCTCCATGGCAATGCACAAGAAAAGCCTTATATTCTCCAAAAGGTCAATGATACAAATGATGATGGAATGAGCATTTCGAAGGCCTTTTTGTGAGTTAGGGTTTTCACCCTATAATCGGCCTATGTGATTTTTATTTTTCAAATGCCACCATCTTCATTGCCTAGGCCGATATAAGCCTATGACTTATATAAAAAAATTCTTTGATTTTTATAGAAAATCAAACACATGATATGCATATGGCCCTATTAGGGTACCCCTTTTTGCCTTAGAAAAATTTCATGATAGGTTGCCTTTAGAAATCAAGCGATGACTTTAGGTCATCAATTTTTGCCTAAGTGAATAATGGAAAATATATTTTTATTATTTTTTATATAAAAATCAAATATGTAAAGGAGAATTACATATATAATATGTTGATTTTTTGCAAAAAATAAATGCAAAAGATCAAAAGGACTGAAGACTAAAGGGAGGAAAAAACAGAGAATTTGGAGACAAATAAAAATCAAGGGAAACCTTCTATTTTTTGATTCATAAATTGCAAGCTGTAAAACACTAATTAAGAAATATTTCTATAAATTGCTTGATTAGTTGTTGTTTTTAAATGCAGTTAAAAATGCACTTTAGTTCACATTGAAACTTTCTATTCTTGAGTTCAGACTTTGGCGAATTCAGAAAAGAGATGCCAAACTGAAGTTTCTAATTTCAGTTTCTAGTAGTTAGTGCCTGATTTTAAGGCCTTTTGGATAGACCTTTGGGTGATAGAAAGTTTCCAACTTTTTTATGCCATTTGGAGTTGTTTTGGAAGCTAATTTTTATGATTTTTGAGGGAGCTCAGAAATGCAGAAGGAGTTGCCTTTTGGAGGGACAACAACCTAATTTTTCTTGTTTTGGCACCACAAGGTCACATCTTGGCTATAAATATGAGAAATTTGAAGTTCTCAGGGTTCATAATTTTCGGTTTCTTGCTCTCTTAGTCATTTTGAGAGTTTTGTAAACTCATTTTTGAATTAGATTTTTGATGTCTTATTCCTCCACTTGCAATAAAGCAACAAATTTCTCCTTTTCTCATTCTTGTCATGATCTCATGGTGATAGTATGACTTTGTTGTGATTCAAATTGTTGAATCCTTCTTTGTCTTGTTGTTGTGAGTAATTGTCAAGTTGTTTTTGCAATAGGTTTAGGTTGCACGTTATATACCGTTTTCAAGAGTATTATGCAAAATACTTATGAGCTAAATGTATTAAGGTGAATTGTGAGAGTTAATTGCTGTGAAAGAAGTGTTGTGAGATAAGTTTCATTAGAGTCTCAACATTTAGCTGATCATCTTATGTTGTAGGTGTTAATTTTCAGTTTTCTTGCTGCTCCTTTTTCCCTAAAAGTGCATAGGTTAGGTGATTAGCTATAAGGGAAACAACCCACTCTAGAGATTCACTCTCACCAATTCGTTTACCCACAAACTAGAGAGTGTTTCCATGTTGTGACAGGATAGACGTGTGACTTGCCTAAAGGGTGCAATCCTTATCACCAACAACTTTTGGCACGCCTGGTGGGACCCTAGAGTTTGGCTTTAGGGTCATTTAAAAAAAATATTCTAAGCTACTGTCTGGTATATGTAGAAAAAATTCTTCTACCTACAAGACATTTTAATGTATATACTTGGGGACTCCTAACTTTTTGGTTTGGTTGCCGATTTAGTGCAGAAATTTGATGAGAAAAATTTAGACCAGGTTAAGCCAATTCGTTTTGAATACTTCTACTTTCCCCACCAGGAAGGAGAGGCAAAAATCTAAGGATAACTTTTGATTCAACAAGAACAACTAAATCCACTCCTATGGAGCTTAGTTTGATAATCTCTGTAAGAAGGAGTAAAACTCCAATTTCACAAGCTCCATCCATGGCTAGGTAGTTTTCCTTTGCACCATTCAATGGAGGTAGTCCATTGTTATTGGCGAGACATGACGATATTCTAGTGGATGCCTTGAAAGGGTTTCCATACTTTACTAGCAATGACCAGACTACCCCGATAGAGCACATCTGAGATGTATCCACACTCTACTCGATACATAATATTACAGAGGAGAATGTGTCCCTGAGGTTACTAGTTGCTTCACTAAAAGGAAAAGCTCTACAATGGTTTAGAGGGCTGCCGAATAACTCAATTTCCACTTGAGACTAGCTTGGTGACGGTCTTCATAGTTAGTTTGTAGACAAGTCAGATCACCTTTCTCTTTTAGAGCACCTGAGCACCATCAAGCATGCTCCACATGAGCACATGTTTGACTTCAATTACCATTTCCAGCGAACTTGGGACAAAATCCCTCTAATTGTTAAACCCTCACCCAAGCATGCTTTCATTTTTTATCTAAAAGACTTGAACTCTGAGATTTCAATCTTGATTAAGTCAATGGGAGGTTTTATCTTGCCTAATGCCTATGAAATTTTCATAGGGGCTGAAAACTATCTTATTCAAGCAGGAAAGATTGCTCCCAGACCACCCATGCCTATATTCCTGGAGTTTCAGTCACCTATAAATCTGCCACCTATAGCCTCTATACTTGTTGTGCCAACAATAGGTTACCAAGCTGCTACCCAGGAAAGTATCATCCCTGAGAAAAATAGAAAGATCCAAGAGATCAAGAGCATGCTGCAATCTCTAAGGAAGACTTTCAGCAATGAGTTTTTGAGTCTTAAAAAACAAGTTGGCCAAGAGCAAAGGCCTCATCTAACTCATTATCAACAAAATTAGTAGAGTCGAGTACCTTTTCAAAATGATTACCCTAAAAGAAATTTTAACCCCAAACCCTTCAGGCCCTATGATCCTAATATTTCTGGCCCCTCAAGAGAGCTTGTATGTCAGAATAATTTTCCTTAGGAGCAAGAGTGGTGCTACCCTTTCAATCAACCTTACAATCAGGCTGCATGCATAAGAAGAATGGAGAATCAGGCTCTCGTTGTGTAGAGTAGCTATGTTGGCCAAGAAAATCTGTCAAATGGAGATGTGGAGCAGCAAGGTAGTTCTGAAATTGCCTTGGTGAATTGGCAAAGTGCTGATTTATGTGGGGTGAATCATTTACAAAACCAGAACCAACAAGGTCTACCTGTTGCAACAAACACAAGGTAAAAAAGAAGAGCAATTAAAGCAGAACATCAAGCTGTAAACTTGCAACAACAAGCTACAAAAGACCAGAATCAAGCCACTCCGTCTTGAGCTTCCCCAATAGTTGTGAATATGCATATTCTATAGAGAGAACAACAAAATGCAAATGTATACCAACAAGCTCAGAAAAAGTAGCATATTCTACAGAGAACAACAAAGAGTAAGTGATACAAATGCATCTTCAGGGCAACATAAGGTAAACCCTGTATCTTTCAATGTAGTTGAGCATTTAAAGAAGGCTATAGTCAGCCTATCTATTATGGATGCACTCCACATTCTGGGACAAAAGGATTTATTGCAAAATTCTCTGATTGAATTTGCATCTTCAGATGTTTCAAATGCAAAGAAGAACAAAGTGGTGCTTTCCAATAGCTCGAAAGTGAAAGATGAACAACAAAATAGAGAAGTAAAACCTCCTCCATTTTACTTGAGCCTTATAATTGGGGACAAACTCATTCACAATTACATGATAGACTCCAGAGCTAGTAGATCTGTGATGCCAAAAAGTGTAGCGGACAAGTTGGGTTTAGCCTATGAACTTGTGGCTAAGGGGGTAGTACAATTGGATGGTTCTACTATCGAAACAACAGGGGTGATTAAAAATTTGGCCCTCACACTTCATGCTTGCCAAAACTTTTCTATCCTCCAAGACATTCATGTAATTGTACTTCCACCTCACTTTGCATTATGTCTATCTAGAGACTTCACTACTAAATTAGGAGGTTTCCTATTGGCTGATCGGTCCCATTTATTCTTCAAAACCCGATATGGTACCAGAGTTACTATTAAGTCCGAACTCTAGCCAAGGACCATGTTGATCCCTACGTTCCCAACCCAGTAAAGGCCGATATCTACACCACAGATGGGTTGGAGAATCAATCCATGACCTCAGGTTCCAATGTACCCAAAAAAGAGGGAAATATAAGTGAGTGGCTTTCCCAAGATCAAAAGCTTGATCCTTTCAGCCACAACGAGGAGGAAATATTGGACATTTATGTAATACATGAGCCTAGTGTAGCAGTCCCCAACCTGGTCAAGAGCCTAGGTGAACCTTCTGATAGTAACCCAAAGTTCCTGAAAGATGAAGAGGTTACTAAAGAATGGAAGGAACTATTATTTGATGATGAAGTTCCAAGTCACGAAGAAGACCTTGAGGATGATGAGAGGTATGTTAAAGAATGGATGGAGCTACTATTTGAAAATCAGGCATTGGAGGAATATTTGGAGGAAAAGGTCCCAGAAGTAGAACCAGAGTGGGTGGTATTACAAATTGATGATTAGATCTGGAATCAAGAAGGGATCCTTGGGAGTGATTCATTTGAGAACCCAGGAACACTTATGGGAGACCATTAGGAAGAAGATATTTCCCTTCTTTCTTTTCTCTTTCAGGATGATTTTGAGGAGGTTCTTCTTATCAAAGATTTAATCCCACCTGAAGAAATGATTGTTGATTTACTAGTTCTAGTAGAGCAGCCAGATGGGCTGCCAGATTTTGAGAAGGAATACCAAAAAAGTCTAGCCATGATTGGATCAATGCAAGTCAGTAAACTTACATCTTATGAAAATAAATTTGATGGAATTCTATTCAAAGGGGCTAATTTTCAACCATATGAGGGGTTAAACAACAATGTAATAAAAAAATTTTGTGAAGAGGAGCTCAAATAATTTATTGTTGGGGAATTTTTCCTCAAGTGGGATGAATTTAAGAGTAAGCCAAGAAGGCATTCATAATTTGATGCTTTCTGGGATGGCCCATATGTTATAACTGAATGCAAGGAGCAGAATTCTTTCCAGCTCTCAAGGCTTGATTGAGAAATTCTTCCTACCCTAGTCAATAGGATTCATTTGAAGCATTTATTTTGAAGCTTGAGGTATTGCTTTGTATTATAGTAGTTTAACTACTACAAATTACTTGTTTTGAAGCACATTTTCTTTCAGTTTTATTTCATAATTGCTTCTGTATAATTTTTCCGACCACTAGGGCCCGGTGTTCTTCTTTTGTTTGGTTTTGTTTCAGTTTTCTACTGTTGGAGGATTTTTCAGTGCTGATTCATGAGTTTTCTAAGTTTTTACAGGGAAAAAGTGACTCCGTGCCCAATGGATTTGCATAAGGAAATTGGTTTGATGCTTAGCAAGCAAGCATCTAGCAGAGGTTGCCAAAGTGTTATAAAATTTTCACTACAACTCAATTTGACAGAGTTGGTTATTCAAGATTCATTTTAAGGTGAAGAGTTTCAATTCACCTTTGCTAATGTTTAACCATTGAACGTGTTTGAGTTCATTTTGAAATTAGGAATGCAATGTGTTTAGTTGCTTATTGCTAATTACAACATTAAGTATTGCATGAAATAAAAAAAGGAAACACTTTTATTTTGTATTCATTCACAATGTTTCAAACATTGTTTTTAGAAAAAGAAGAAAGTACATAATTATTTACAAGTAATTCAAAAATGTTGTATTTGTATTCATTAGATGATAAGAACCAAGTATCTCACACAAGTCATGGGAGTAGCTGAGACAGAGTATCAAAAGGAACATTCTACACTATTGAAGATTAGAGGAAAGGAAAAACATATAAGAAATAACATAATCATCATTTCCCATTGTCTTCAGTTGATTCTGGAATGGTGCATCATCCTTCATCCCCGAGCTCCTGATTGACCTGGAAGAGATGTAAAAATCTGTTAGAGCTCTGATTATGAACATTCCTATATGAATTATCAACAATAATGTAGAATGTTGCTAATGATACATTGAAACAACTGAAGTTGCAAGAACAAGAAGCGTGACAAAAGCCAAGGAGGAAAAAATCATGATAACATATTGTTTTTATCTAACATTGTTTGCTTCCTGTGTAGGTATAGGGAAAGTCATGCTACTGACTAGATGATAAATTTCAAAGTATGTGGTGTAAAATGAGCTCCCACAAGGGTTGAGACCCGACATGTTGTCCCTCATGTATTCAAAGAGGGATTGAAGAAGAAATAAATTCAGAATTCTCAAGGAAAGACATCCATCAAATGAGTGCATCTTAAATGCCAAGGGACTCAAGCAATTGACCATTCAAGACAGTCAACTCTCGAAGTGCAATAAATTAAAAATCATGAGTGATCAACTGTTCAAGTGCAATATCATGAATGTGATAGTGAACATGCATACATAATGCCTTGTTTATGTATAAATTGCAGGACTATGAGTCTGTAGAAATTTGCACATGTTTTGTCACATTGTGGCATATAAGTACAATGCCTTAGCTTGCAAATCTGGAAAATTTGAAAAGGATTTTTCATATGATTTCTGTTCTCGAACTTCAAGGGTGGCACACTTGGGATATCTCGATATCCATGCAGTGTACAAATATATCCATTTGGGGCATTTGAAAAGTACAAGGCCAAATTTGGTTAGCTTTTAGTATGGTTGTTTATTGGAATTTAGCCAAAGTTATGGCATCTTAATGATTGTTGGCTAGCTTGATAACTTGTGCTGATGTTGACATAAGTACAAATTTGGCTTGGAAATTCATGTGATGGCTTATTGAGATATTTCAAGTGTGCTTGCTCTATAAGGTTTTGAGGTTAAAAGAACAAGATAAAATTGGCTTTAAAAAGGCCTTCGGTATTTAAATTTGGAGTATTCTATTTGTTAGTTGTTTTTGGAATGCTTGGTATATGCTAATCTATAGGGCCTTTCATAGCATTGTGTGGGCATTAAGATTTACAAGGGCATGGAGCTCAAAGAGTTTCACACCAAAAATAATATAGTCCCAGTTGTGGTTAGACCGTGGGAAGAGCCCTTTTCGTCATGCATTGAAAAGGAAGAATTGCAAACAGTTTTCAAGGTTAAATGTAAGTCTGTTTTCAATTTCATTACAACTATTATTGGTGAAGATGTGTTGCATACAAAAATTAAAAGGATTATATTTCCTAAAAATTTATTATCCATTTTCTTATCGAACATTATGGATTTAGTACAAAACTACACTGTTTTAAAATCCATAGCTGCTAAATTTATTGTTCGAAGGTATTTGGAAAATGATGCTTTGCTTACAAGTGTGCAACAATATAAATTCACCAATGGATATGGATTGGTAGGAGGTTTATTTCCCAGGAATTTAATTCATTACAAAAAGAGGCATTCAGAGGTTTTTCAAGGAATGTTGTTGTCCACAATGCATGATACTTCATCTCACCTCTATCAAGTTTTAAACAAATATCGTTATGCATTTACCATGGAGAATATAGATCAAATCAAAATTTCATGCAATTTCTTTTTTGAGGAGTCATTCGTGTGTGCATGACTTGCTATTAACTCCACAAGCTGCTAAAGGGAAAATCTGTTATCGATATGTTCTAGATATTAATGCAACACTATCTTCACAGGAGTGTGATTTCGAGAAGAAACAAATGGTGGATGAAAGCTCAATGAATAATCCTAGATGGGAAGGAAATAAATCATCTTCTTACTAAGTTTTGAATTTATAGCTCTCAGGGGTATTATGTAATCAATCATCACATTTGTGGATATGTTAGTAGGTATTGGGAATCATATCATATATGTAAAGGATGCATGGCACAAATGTATCTATGAAGGTTTAATTTTTTTATGTAGTAGGGGTCTTCAGTTCACATTGTAAAGTGAGATATTGTTTGCAAATGCAAAAGTGATATATTTTTGGGTTGGGGTAGAAAATTGTAGGAAAACTTTGTACTATTCTTGAGCTATAACCAAAGGTTTTCTTCTCTTGGTTCTTTCTTGCTGGTATGCTCATTTGAACCAGAATTTTGTAAAATATATTATAATATAATATAAATATATAGTGGATTGCCACTCTTGCCTAAATAAAAATAAAAAAGTGATGTTGTCTCATTTTGAATGTGAAACTGAAATACATTCTAAAATTTTCAAGTGAATTTGATGAATTTAATCAAGTGAATGCAAGCAACATAACAGGGGCCCCTTCAAAACCTATTTTTTCCTTAATAAAAAATAGTGGCATCCATGAAGTGTAATCAAAAGTGCATGAATTTTACTTGATAGGTTATTCAAAGGTGACAAGTGAATAGAGCTTATAGTATGCATTGCAAGCTAAGGAAACAAAAAGAAGATGATGAAGCAAATCTGCATTTTCTTTAAGTGAAGCTACAATAGTGCCATGTCAAGAAAAAATGTTCAAATGAAAGAAAATGCATGGTGTCAACTCGGGTTTTGAAATAAACCCCTTTCAGTGTGATGTTTCTAGAATGTAAAATGGAGTTTATTTCAAGTTCATAAATATGGAGGTAACCCTGATTACCATTTACATGACCGCGGCCTGAAAAGGCTCGAATCTTTGTTCTCATAGGCCATAATACCCACTTCGGGTTTCAAGATCAAAGTGCAAGTGCAAAGGAAGAGGTCAAGGGTTTGAGTCCTATTTTTGTGTCTCAAAACTATGGAGTAAAGCTACAAGCCCATGACCATAAGGCTTTTAGAAACCCTCACAAAAGAGATTTCATTTTAAAATGGTTTTTATTTGTCAACAATAGCATTTACATGGTAGGGTCGAGCCCTCTTTTTCATTCAACAATGGAGAAAGAAGTATACAGTGGCCACGACCAATGTGAATGGTCAATCCCAAAAAAATCACAATCCTTCATATTTTTGTAAAGAAAATCTTGATAAAGCTTTATTTAAGAGGGACAAGCCATGAAATGAAATCAACAGTGGAGCTTACCTTCATATATTTGTGGAAGAACTCAATGGAAGTCGCAGCCAAACCCCACAGGTGGCTTGAAAAAATGTCCATAGTCAACCAAGAGAGTGACGAGAGTGTCAACGCCACAAGAAACACAAAAGAAATGCATCAAAAACCATAACAACCACAACCTCTAGGGCCTTATTTCTCAACAAATAAAGCTAGTGACGAGACAAAAACAAATTCAAAAGCTTACCATCAACAAGGAGGGTTGAGTACAGTCGAGTTTTAAAGGAGAGAAGCTCAAATGGTGGCTCCTAGGTGCAACCATAATTCCTCCATGGTAGCACACAAGTAAAGCCTTATCTTCTCCAAAAGGCCGATGATACAAATGATGGTGGAATGAGCATTTCGAAGGCCTTTTTGTGAGTCAGGGTTTTCACCTTATAATCGGCCTATGTGATTTTTATCACATATATTTTTATTTTTCAAATACCACCATCTTCATTGCCTAGGCCGATATAAGCCTATGGCTTATATAAAAAAATTGTTTGATTTTTATAGAAAATGAAACACATGATATGCATATGGCCCCTATTAGGGTACCCCTTTTTGCCTTAGAAAAATTTCATTCCAGGTTTCCTTTAGAAATCAAGCGATGACTTTAGGTCATCAATTTTTGCCTAAGTGAATAATGGAAAATATATTTTTATGAATTTTTATATAAAAATCAAATATGTAAAGGAGCATTGCATATGTAATATGTTGATTTTTTGCAGAAATTAAATGCAAAAAATCAAAAGGACTAAAGACTAAAGGGAGGGAAAAAATAGAGAATTTGAAGACAAATAAAAATCAAGGGAAACCTTCTATTTTGTGATTCAAAAACTGCAAGCTGTAAAACACCGATTAAGCAATGTTTCTATAAATTGCTTGATTAGTTGTTATTTTTAAATGTAGTTAAAAATGCACCCCAGTTCACACTGAAACTTTCTATTCTTGAGTTCAGACTTGGGGAAATTTAGAAAAGAGATGCCAAGCTGAAGTTTCTAATTTCAGTTTCTAGCAGTTAGTGCCTGATTTTGAGGCCTTTTGGATAGACCTTTGGGTGATAGAAATTTTCCAGCTTTTTGATGCCATTTGGAGCTGTTTTGGAAGTTGATTTTCAATATTTTTGAGGGAGCTCATAAATGCAGAAGGAGTTGCCTTTCAGAGGGACAACAACCTAATTTTTCCTATTTTGGCACCACAAGGTCACATCTTGGCTATAAATATGAGAAATTTGAAGTCCTCAAGGTTTATAATTTTTGGTTTCTTGCTCTCTTAGTCATTTTGAGAGTTTTGTAAACTCATTTTTGAATCAAATTTTTGATGTCTTATTCCTCCACTTGCAATAAAGCAACAAATTTCTCCCGTTCTCCTTCTTGTCATGATCTCATTGTGATAGTATGACTTTGTTGTGATTTAGATTGTTGAATCCTTCTTTGTCCTATTGTTGTGAGTAATTGTCAAGTTTTTTTGCAATAGGTTCAGGTTGCAAATTGTATTATGTTTTCAAGAGTCTTTATGCAAAATAATTATGAGATAAATGTATTAAGGTGAATTGTGAGAGTTAATTGCTGTGAAATAATTTCTGTGAGCTAAGTTTCACTAGAGTCTCAATATTTAGCTGATCATCTTAATTTGTAGGTGTTAATTTTCAATTTTCTTCATATTCCTTTTTCCCTGAAAGTGCATAGGTTAGGTGATTAGCTATAAGGGAATCAAACCACTTTGGAGATTCACTCTCACCAATTGGTTTACCCATAAACCAAAGAGTGTTTCCATGTTGTGACATGATAGACAAGTGCAACTTGCCTAAAGGGTGCAACCATGATCGCTAACAACACCCAACTAGGAAACAATGAAGGCCAAATTCTTGCAAAAATACCAATATTATTGCAGAGGGAGAAATAGGAAGAGAGATGACATATTTAGGATGTCACAGAGAGAATATGAACCACTTAAGGATTATGTGGAAAGATTTCAATTTTGTCTGAAGAAATTGCATCAGAACAGGCTCTCTCCTGAGTCATTAAAACTAGTATTTTTGTGAGGAGTACATGAAGATTGTATGGATGCTTTAAAACTCATAGGGATAGGAGATATCTCTCAACTAAATTTTGAGAAAATTTGCAAGGTATACAAAAACTACTCCAAATCATGCACAAAGAAGACCAGGGTTGATATAACCTCTTCTTTCAATAAAACATCTATAGATGTCTCAAGGGTGGAACTCAATAACCTCTTATCCAACATAAAGGAGGATATAATCAACCACCTAGCTACCCAATTGGACACCTTTCATATCAAGAAGAAGCAGGAAGAAGCAAAGGTAGGCCTAGCTAAATATTGTCCACATTACCACCAAAAGAGGATAAACTACAAATGCAAGAAGTTGGCTAGGATTTCTAAATAAAAACAAGGGAAGTATGAATTTCAAACCATAGAGGATGAAGAAGGTCAACTATTTTGCATTTCTCAGTGCAAACCTTGGAAACAAAGACAAGGTATGCCTCATGATCCATTACCTTATAATATGTCATTTTTAGGTGGTAATTCAAATTTCTCACATTAGAACACTCAACCCTAGAATAATACACAAAATCAATCATGGCCAATGGCCCAAGCACCCAATTGGGTTCCATAATAGGGAATATAGAAACCAAAAACTTACCAAGCCCCAAATTATAATTCCTAATGGCCATCACAATGGTGTGGGAGTCAACAATGTCAAAACCAAAATATAAACTACCTACAACCACAACAAACTTTGCAGCGACAACAACCTGCTATAATGAAAAATCCAACCATGGCCACACCATCATACAAGAGAACCTTAATTTCTAGCTCAAATTGCACCTAACCCTAACAACAAGATTGTTCAATATGATTATACTAATGGAACCATCCAATACCTAACCTATGGGGTTGAGGTGAGTGATGTCCACACCCATTCAGGAAAGATGCTTGTTGGGCCTTCATCTCCTCACATTACAAAGCTTACTGATGAGGATCACCTAATATAAATTATTGATAAACAAACAAACAAACCTGAACAAAGTAAGATATAGAAAAACATCAAATGTTTGAAACCACCATTCCCTAAAATACCAACCACAAAAAAACCCCATTCTAAATTTGAATCTAACCTATTGGGCCAACTTAGAAATGTTTGCATAAAAATACCCTAATTCAAATAGTTAAGGAAGTACCAATATAAACAAAAAATGCGAGAGTTGTGTCTTAAAAAGCTAGGAAAAAAATGAAAGGACCCCTAGACTATTCATAACTTAGAACAACTTGCTAACATCATGTTAGACAATATAGTTATTTTGAAATTTGCAGACCCTGGGAGACCTATAGTATATTATTGGTAGATGGTTAGTGCTCCCTAAGGATTTGTGACAAGAGACTAACTGCCTCTCATGCGATCCATGTCTCTACCATTTGTATTGGGTATTGATAGATTGATATTTTGACACAACGAGCAACTGGGGCCAACAATTGGTATCAAAGCGTTGGGTCATGGGTTTGAATACCCTTGGGTAACACTAAGGGGGAGATTATTAGAAAATGATCAACACTCTCCTCAGGATTTATGACAAGGTACTAACTAGCTCTCATGCGATCCATGTCTCTACCGTTTGTATTAGGCATTGATAGATTGATTTTTTGATGCAACAGAAAACTGGGGCCAACATAGATGTCCAAATTAGTGAAAATTTCATTAAAAACACCTTAATTGACCCAGGAGTAGTCATAAATGTTATGAAAAAATAAACTATGAAACAAATTCAATTAATGGAACTCCAACCTACGCCTATTATTTTTCAACTAGAAGATAGGTCAATTATTAAACCAAAGGGTATTATAGAAGATTTAGTCATCGCATTGGACTCATGGGAATACCCTATAGATTTTATGGTCTTACAACCTAAAGAAAACCTTATAGGATACCCCTTAATCTTAGGGAGGGCTTTATTAGCTACTGTAGATGCATTCATGGTTGTAGGTCTAGCAATATGATCATTTCCAATGTGAATGTAACAAAAAAATGGTCCTTTACCCACCTACACAACCACAACATATTTGGATCAAAATGTATGGCTCGCCCTTGATGAACATGACCAATATTCTTTACAAACACACATGACCATTGAATCTATCCCAATGCTAGACATCCAAGATGAAGATGAAGTCCTTTTGAACATTATGAAAAAATCTCATGGTAGGGACCCAAAACAACACCACTATCTCACATACTTACATTGTCCTTTGAATAACATAATACCTACAAATACCTCTAAGTCTCTTCTAAACTATTGCATACACTACTACCCTAAAATTGCAATGTCAATCTATCAGGCCTTGATATTTATTATGTCAAGTCACTAGCCTTAACTATAGAGATCACACTAGACAAAACACTATATTTCAATAACCAATTAACAATTACACAACATACTTCATTACTAACCATGTTGCAAGCCCACATAGTAGCATTTGCATGGAACTATCATGACATGAAAGGTATAGATCCTCACCTATGCATGTATATAATTTATATTAATGAAGGCTACAAGCTCGTGAGGTAGCCTCAAAGGAGAATGAACCTATATGATAGTAGGGTTTATTTATCCCATATATGATAGCCAATGGGTATCCCCATTTGTGGTTGTGCCAAAGAAGGGAGGTAAATGGAGGGTATGTGTAGATTATTAAGAATTGAATGCAACAACAAGGAAGGACCATTTTACCCTTTCTTTTATTGATCAGGTGATGGATTCATTAGTAGGTAAGCAATATTTCTCCTTCTTAGATGGATTCAATGGGTATAATCAAATAAAAATAGATTTAGAGGATCAAGAGAAGACAAATTTTACCTGCCCATGGGGTACATATGCCTATTATGTCTTACCATTTGGGTTATGTAGTGCTCCCGCAACATTTCAGAGAACAGTCTTAAGTATATTCTTAGACTTTGCACATTATTTCATGGAAATTTACATGGATGATTTTACCACTTATGGGAATTATTATGAAGAGGAATTGACTAATATGGAGAAAGTTCTACAAAGGTAGCAAGATCACAACCTTTCCTTGATGAATTTTTTTTCATGATGATGACTAAAGGAGTGGTCTTGGAACACTTTGTGTCGAGTAAAGGAATACAGGTAAACCCTAAAAAGATAGAATTGATCTCCACTCTACCTATTCCTCAAAATAAAAAAGGATGTAAGAAGTTTTCTTGGAAATGAAAGTTACTATAGGAGGTTTATCTAAGAATCTAGTAAGATAGCAACCCCATTATTTTTCCTCCTCTCTAAATATTTTGAATTTGATATGACCCATACATGCTAAGATGCCTTTGAAGCCCTCAAAGAATCCCTCACTAAGGCCCCTATCTTTAGAGGACCTAACTGGAAAATTCCTTTTCACATACATATAGATGCATTTGATTTTGCAATAGGTGTTGTTTTAGGACAAAAAGAAGGGAATTCAAAAAATGCAATCTACTATTTAAGAAAGAAACTTTAAGGTGTAGATCTTAATTATACAATTATTGAAAAGAAATGTTGGTAGTAGTATATGTCATTAATAAATTTAGAAATTATATCACTAGATACTCTATCTTTATTCATACAGACCATACAACCGTAAGATATTTGATGAATAAAGCAGTGGTTCAAGGAAGAATTGTCAAATGGTTATTACTAATGCAAGAATTTGATATCACAATTGTGGATAAACCAGGGAAAGAAAATTTAGTAGTTGATTTCCTCTTAAGGCTACCAATAAAATCAACAAAGGACACTCTTGATGACTCCTTTCCTGATGAACATTTATTTTCCCTGTGTGTGTAGACACCTTGGTATGCATATATAGTTAATTATCTAATTGCATGGAAGGTTCCACCACATCTCTCACCAAGAGAAAGGAGACATCTAGTTGAGCAAAGTTTTCCTTATTCATGGGTAGTTGATTATCTCTTTTACACAAGATCTGATAACATAATGAGAAGATGCATCAAGGAGGATAAATTTTATGATATTCTAAAAGTATGTCACGATGAGCCTTGTGGAGGGCACTTTGTAGCTAAAAGGATATCTTTGAAGAATCTGAACACTAGTTACTACTGGCCTACACTTCACAAGGATGCATTCAAGTATACAAGAAGGTGTGATAGATTCCAAAGGATGGGGAGACATACTAGGAGTAATGAAATGCCACTCCAACCACAATTGGTCATTGCACCCTTTTACAAGTGGGGATTGTATTTCATTGGTCCCATAACTCCAACATCCATTAACAAAGAATATATTTTGGTCTACACAAAGTATCTCACAAAATGGGTGGAGGTGAAAGTACTACAATTTTCAAGGGATGACAATGTCGCTAAATTTATTTGTGAATATATCTTCACCAAATATGTTGTTCCTAGATAAATAGTAACAGACCAGGGGCATCAATTCACTTCTCACCTAATTAAAAAATTAGTCAAGGAGTATGAGATTAGGCACATGAAATCAACACCCTACCATCCATAAGCTAATGATCAAGTAGAAGTACAAATAAATAAATAGAAGGCATTCTTACCAAAACAATTCAACTACATAGAAAGGACTAGGTAGTAAGGCTCCTTGAAGTAGTTTGGGTAAATAGGAAAACCTGGAAGACTACAAAAGGGTTTAAACCATATGAATTGGTGTATTGCAAGAAATTTGTACTTCCGATTGAGTTTGAATATAAAACACTTTGTACAACAATAGAACTTGACATGGGAATATCTGTAACTCAGAAGGAATGACTACACACCTTGAATGCTTTAGATGAACTCAAAATGGAGGCTATTCATCATACAAAAATTATGCAGGAGCAAAGGATGAAATATCATGACCAGTTCATTAAAAAAGGGAATTCAATATAGGTTATTGGGTGTTGATATATGATTCCAAGTATAAAGACCACAAGGGTAAATTATAGACACATTGGCTTGGACCATATGAAATCAAGCAAGTTTTTCAAAATGGAATGGTTTAGCTCACTACCATTCATTCAATAAGATTCTCCCTATTAGTAAATAGCCACAAACTCAAGATTTATGAGAATCTATTACTAAATGAAGGCTTATTACATAATCTACAGTAGCAATTCAAGCCAAAAATACATGGCCAACCTACAGACACAAACGACACATCAAGTGATATATCAATAGATGAACCAACTAGCTCACCTACCAATTTTAATCAAGTATAATTACTCACCAATACCTCTCATATGCACACATGCACAAGCTATGATCACCAACATTTTTTTTTGGACGTGCAACAAAAGTTTACGGGACCTGTAGCAACAAACCTGAGGCACACCAATAACACAAGACATGTTGTTCAACTACCTGTATCACTTACGTACACTTCACTTCTATCATACCCATAGCCACTAGCAGTCACATTTCATCTACCGTGTAGCCTCTTCACTCAAACATGCATTCCATGCAGCAATCCATTTCACCATTCATAATTTGTACTTTTCATTTAATACTCACAATTATCGGACATTTACCATAATCACACCAAGTTACTTTTTCTAGCACATTTTCTTGTAGTACTTCACATTGAATTACCATCATTTCAAATATTTTTCCAATAAGTTGTATGGTGACGTTCAGTTCCATTTGCACACACCATCTTTCCATCACTCCATAATAACATATATTATTCTTTTTAATTAATTATAATTGAAATTTAATACTACTGATTTTCATATGTATTCAAACTCATGCACACATTTAAATTTGATGTATCATATAGCTTAAATGCTTTGAATTTATCCTACCTGTCCTTTCCATATATGCTATTTGAGGATAAATAACACACCTAAATTTGGGGGAAGAATTTTTTTTAATTATTATCACCAAAACCTTTTAAGAAACCATATACAATTCTCAATTCCCTTTATTTTCCTCCATTGGTCACAAAGAAAGTGCAATAATAAGTGTAGAGCATAAAAGTAGCATAGGTAAGAAGGGAACATCTAAGGAGAGCCGAGTATAGTAGAAAAAGTTAATAGAGGTGGTAAGGGTTGTAGCAATAGGATGAGATATCGTCAAAAGAGAACTAGTAGCACATAATTTATAACTAGAAGATCGACAATTCCTACCAATCTTCCAACAAACTAGGTGGCTAGATTATTTCCTTCGACTAACTAAATTTAATGAACTTATGACTCAACAATTTGAAAGCACCTTGCAAAATTATGAAGCCAAGATTAGATGACTAAGGGTAGATTATTCAAAGGAAATAGTGGTAAAAGTATCAGGGTTACTAAGAATAGGGGAGGAGTTTCTAGTAACAACATATGAAATTATGGCTAGAAATGATTTTTCAATGCTAGGGGAGAATTTAGATTCTTCATCTCAAGATACAAAATTACTTTCTTTACCCTAGATTTGAACTTTTGTTGCTTACTACATAGTTAAATATTTAACTTGTGATGGTAGGCAATTTGTCTTATATAATGTGAACTTTAAACTCTAGTCGCTTATGCCATTAGAGGATTGTGAATATCCCTAATTTCTTATACAGTCTCTTAAAAAGATTTTTTGTTGAGTATAAGAAGAAAAGAAACCAGTTTGACTTTTCACATTTTAAGATAGACAAATTATGAAGAAGAAAGGGTTTATTTTCTTCTTATACTCAACAAGAAGAAAAGATTGTTGTGGTTGAGGTTGAGAAAATTTTTGAAGAAGAAAGGGTTTCTAGTGGTTACAAGAAAGGCAAAATATTGTAGCCTCTATATCTAAGCAGTGGTTTAGATTCCGATTCAGAGGACTTGTTTACAACTAAAAAGAAGAACAAACCTCCAAGTAGTCCTATTTTTGAAGAAGGTTTTGTTCCATCTGAGGAGGTTGAGGAAGAAATATTTTAAGAGAAAGAAGAAGAGTTACTTCTAAAAGGAAATAATGGGAGCAAGGAGTTAGAGGAAGCCTTGCAAAGAATCAAAGAGTTAGAAGAACGACTTAAAGGGTTACCAACAAAGGGAGGAAGGATTAGATGGTAGAATCTGGGAGCTAGAGAAAAGGTTGCATGCATTTGATCATCAAGGATTAGGATTGGAGAAGATGGCATAATTGGCCATTTTTAAAGTTAAAAACAAGACTACACATCTTATAAATCAAGTTACAAACCCGAGAATGCCTAAAATCCCTTATGTGGTGGCCCTTGGGATTGAATTATGGAATAAGGTAAGGGAATCCTCCCAAAACTAAAAATATTGGGAGAAAGAAAAATTTGATTTGATAACACCACATACCATGTAAAATGTTAGAAAAGATGTAGAAATTAAGAAACTGAAGGTCAAAATAGAGGAGTTAGCTGGCAAGACAGTAAAACGTTTAAGGTGTAGACCTCCTTCTAGGGTTTATACCCTATACTTGGAATAAAAATCTTTAAATTTTCAATTTAGTCGATTAATTATTGATCTTCCAATATATTTATCTTTACCTACTTTGTTCTTGGAAACATACAAGAAATCAACCCCAAATATGCAAGATTAGTTATGTGAATTTTATTTGTATAACCTAGCTATCCACTCATGTTTGTCGGATATGTTTAGATTAAAGAATTTATTTAATTTATAAGGAATGATCATCAAAGATGATAGATATGGAGGATTATCAAGAAATGGAAAATACATTTCCCCTAATCAGGGAAGAAGCTTAAAATTGACCTCATGAGATTTTGGATGAATGGATTAGATTGATAGAATGAAGGAGGGAAAGGGAGAAGATTTTGGAATATAGAGAACATGATTACAAAATGTTTTAGGATCTTGTAGCATGGATTGGAAAAGAGGCACTTTATTTCTCTTAGGATAGATTGAGAAAATTGACACCAAAGCTATGAAGAAAAGAACCCCACTCAGTATTTAACTATCTTGCAGCAATAAAAAGATCTCATATGTATATAACAACCTCCCTTGGAAATGACATCACCTGGCTTCCCTTGACATTCCATTCTCCTCTTCTCCTATTCCCAATTCCACATTGGATTGGACGAAGAAAAGAGATCAAAGCAACATAAGACACCAAATGGAAGAAGATATCAAAACAAAGAGGATTTTACCTGAAGTAGGAAGTAGGGGTTACCAATGTAGTGAACTAAAAGAAAGTTACACGTCAATACAACTTGAGGCCCTAAGTTGCTTGAGGACAAGAAATAGGTTGAGTTGGGGGATGATGAGCCATAAGAATGTCCTATTTCCTTGTTTTAGTTACATACTTTTATCTTATTTTATGCTAACTCTGAAAGACATTACCAAACCTTTTTATATAATTTAAGCATTTTAAAACATTTGAAGTTGATATATGTTATATTAATAAATGTGTGTATGAACTATGAATGTTTGTGAGTTTAGTATAATTTTATGTTTAATCATATTTGTTAGCAATGAAAATGCTTTGAAGAAAGAAGGACTAACCCTTGCAACATGTAAGTGAAAACATGGCGTTGTTGAGTGGGAAGAGGCACAGAGGGGGGTTTTTGAAATCCTTTGATGGTGATATTGAGGGGGATGAAGATCTTGACGATGATGTGGATGGTCACTTGCCTTTGGTGATGAGGTGGTTGGGGCTCTTTCGTGTGTTCTGGAGATGTCCTGAGCAAAGATACCTGGCTTGGTCTTTGCAATGTGGTCGCACAAAAGTTGTTGTGGGCATGGAAGACTAGGTTTTGATGGTGTTAATAAAGATTTTTTTGCTCCATTTCCCATTGTTTTGTTGGCTTGGTGGGGTCGGTTTGGTCTTTTGTGACCTGGGTTGTTTGGTTCTTGTAGTCGACTTATTGTGTTGGTTGTGCAAGCTATGTCATAAGGGTCCTTTCCTAGTGTTGGGGTCATGAATTGCTCTGTTGGTGGATTTTTTCTAAAGCCCTTGTTGGTGCTCATTCTTTCTTGTGAGGAGTTCGGCCTTCCTGGGGTTTGGAGGGTCTCTTCTTGTTGTGCCTTTGGAAATTTATGTTGCCTCATGGGAGAGTTTTTTTCCATTTGGTTGGTAATGCTTACTTTTCTTTTGGGGTTTAGTTTTTTTTGGGTGCAGATCTACATCTGTATGAGGTTGCTTGCTTTTACCTTGTGGTATTATGAGGAGAGTCTCTCTAGTGAGCTCTCCATTATAGGGAGATGGAGTTTTTTTATTTGTGTGTTGCAGACTAGGTTTTATGTTTGTGCCTTGTTGTAGATGCATTCAATGGGGGTGGACTTGGTAACTCCTTTGTGTCTTTTTTCAGATTGGCTAGGTGGTTTTGAGTTTAAAGGGTATTGTTGTTGCATGTTCTACTATTTTTACTTTCTTCTTGGTCCACCTTTGTATGAATTCTTTTGAGGTGGATTCATTTCATTTTGAGGTAGGGCTGGTTGATTTGGTTGAAAGTAGTGATCCTCTTCAATTGGCCCCCTTGTTGGTGTTGTTTGGTGTTTCTGCACAACAATAACTCAGACAGAATAAAAGTTATCCTATCTCTCTTGAAAGGTTGGTCTCTATGAACAAAGAGATAACCCCAAGGTCTCACGGGTGTCAGGTTATGATAATGCAATAGAACAAACTCAGTGATAAAATATGAAAATGCTAGTAATCACAAGGGGGTCTTACTTACAAATGCTGGAAGTTCTAAACTCATCAGATTTTAAGATATGGTGATGCTTTAACTTCTAGTTCTAGCCATGTAATAAAGAAACAACAAAAGATAAGGGTTTCATAAGTCCTAATGTTAACACTACTTCTAAGATTAAGCATGAAAATGATGAAATGCTTGGAATGGACCAATCCCTTAAACTAATTTCTGTTCGACCCAGGCTATACCCGCAATCTTGCATAAAACAGTGCAATCTTCTAAGGTATTAAATATTTTCATACTGTAGGCATTCATTCAATAAGACTGAATGAATATCTACAGTTGAACTAAGCACATGAATATGAGGTACAAGTTGACCTTGCACAACATTCCCACAATCAAGAAGCTGCCCAAAGTATGAACCAGGAATTGCTACAACACTCCAAGCATTAAATCACAAGCATTACTAATTAAACCTAAGATATATCCAAACATTTCCAAGCGATTTAAAAGATAGAACAAGAACCATGCAATATTATTCAATGCAAGAGAAGGCACCAGTTATAACACAATGTTTGCACTTTGTATTAAATCATCACATTTGCAACAATTCAAGTCTATTACAACACTTGCTTGAAATGTAAAAACTAACTTCTAATCTCCTAACATGCTACTCTATTGCTAAATCTACTGATTAAAAGTCTTCTGACTTCACTAATCAATGGAAGAAATATAACCTAACCTACTGATCTCAACCTACTAATCTCAAAACTCCACCGAACCTTTACAAATGAGGTAGAGTTCCATACTTATAGAAAACAGGCCTGCGTGAACCAGAGCTAGAGTTACAAAGAAGCTCAACCACCAACCAAATCGGCCCCGACAGCCAACAATAACTCATCATCAAGCAATGAATGCAGCAAGGACCCCCATTAGATCGATCTGGGGTTGCACAAATTTAGGGAACAGATCCTCAAGCCACACCCACCAAAAAGACTTCACCCTTGCGAACAACAACGTGCGCAAAAACACCAACATGAATACAAGCCACCGATGAGATCCGAGCTGGGCAAATGAATGACTCAGATTGAATAAAACCAGGCTGAGACCCTTCAAATCACATCTTCCCACCATTAATGGCCACCAACCAAATCAACCTCGCGTGTGGGGATGGGTTTCATCCGACAGCAGCCACAAAGTGCACTTGACTACACCTGCAAATCATGCCAAATGCTCAAAGTACACCGAACAACCCAAATCGATCCAACCTACATTCAAATGGGCCACCATTAATGCTTAATACATCATCAAAATCCAAGCAGGTCCATTAGAGTTCCTAAGGCAAGAAAATCACACACAAACCTAGGTGGAAGAGGAACCAAAGACAGATAGAGGCGGAGACAAAACAGGAACAGGAATAGAGAGGAAAACGGGCAAAGGCGGAGGAAAAACCAACCTCGACGAAAGCAGAGACGAAATAGGAACCAAAACAGGAACCGAAGGGAAACAAGTGGAAACAAAACCAACCCCGATGGAAGTAGAGATAGAACCAACCCCGGCGGAAGCGGAGACAGAATGTGAACGAAAACCTAACCGTGAACTTTGTGAAAGTTCAGCGTTAATTCCCATCCTGGTCCCAGTTCTAGTGAAATAAAGGAATACCAAAGTAGACCAAAGGGGAAGAAACCAACCTGAAGGCCGAACATAATGAAACGACAAAGACATGGGAAGCGAAGCTGAAATAGGAATGGAAATCGAATCATGAACTTTATGAAAGTTCAGAGTTAAGTTCCATCCCGATTTTTCCTTCGACAAATGAAGGAAAAAGTGAAGCGAAGAAAAACCAAGGGAGGAAAACCAACCTAAAGGCCGAAGACAAACAAAGCAATGGGAAAAACAAGAACGTAGGAGGTAGAGCCGGAGCGGGAATGGAAATTGAATCGTGAACTTTATGAAAGTTCAAAGTTCAACTCCATCCCGGTCCCGCCTCTGACAAAATGAAAGGGAAAGAAAAGCAAGGAAAATCTAAGGGAGGAAATTGACCCTTAGGAAAAAACAAACAAAATGAAGAAGAAAGAAAAAGAGTGGGAAGCGAAGCCGAAATGGGAACGAGAACTGAATCGAGAACTTAGCCAAAGTTCCAAGTTAAGTCCCATCTTGGTTCTGCCTCTGACAAAACAAAAGAAACAAGAAAAACCTAAGGGAGAAAACCAACCCTTAGGACCCAAAAAAAAACACCAAGGGAGAAAAAAAAAGGCAAAAGAAGACCACCCCAGAGAGGACATCCGCAAGACTCCAAAACCACTAGGAACTCAACACAAAGGCACCCATAACCAAGGCAAGCACCAAAGACCAAAACCCCAAGATTTTCAAAGATAAGCACAAAAGAGGGGGCAAGCCACATAAATGGGCCAAAAGGCAGGCCAAGAGAGGGCTCCCACTTTCAGTGGGGCGTGTGTGCAAAACTGCACAACAGTTGGCTTCTCCTATTGAGGTGGAGCTCTCTCCTACCATGGAGCATAGTATATTGGCTTGAAGGGTTTGGAGGTGTAGCAATGGGGTTTCTATTTTTTCTCTACTCTACTATTGTACTCTTATTTGTGAAATTTTGGATTGCTTGTTAGGGGTCTACTGTCCTTTTCTCAGAAGTTCTTCTTTTCTCCTATTGTGGTGGAGATTAGATGGTGTTGGGTACCTAGTCCTACCCCCTTTGGTTGTGATTTTTGGTTTATTATTCCCTTGGTGTCTACTAATTTTGGAAGTTGTTGGCTTTTGTTGGTTCCTTCCTATCTCAGAAGCTTGTTTTCTAAGTAAAAGTTTTGGAGTTGTTGTTGCCCTTTGTTCAGTGTTTAAGCTGAAGGATTTCATTGGTTTCCATTGTTTCTAAAGGGTGGTATTTTTTGTCTAGTTCCCTTGGTGTGGTTGTCTCTGTTTCTTGCAGTTAGTCCCTATTTTTTGGTTTCATGCTCCAGTGAAAAGCATGGATTGTTTTTTTTCTTCCTGGCTCACTACTAGTGAGTCTTTCTCTTCTTTTTTGGTTGTCTCATTTTTTGTGAGTCACCTATTTCCTATCTCTATGGATGCTTCATAATGGGTATTGTCCCTTCCAATCTTAATCTAGTCAAAACCCTTACAACAAAGAACCTATCAGCTCGTAGAAAAATGCTTCTCAACTTACCACAAAAATATGACATTTCAATGCAGAGGAGTTAATATGCTACAATACGGTGACACTTTTAGAAGAAGATGGCGGCCGCCATTTAAGGAAAAGATCATGGATGACTATGTGTCGCTCCTATCTTTTAATAAGTCATGAAAGAGAAAGGAGATTATTCAAATAAAGAATACGAGTTATAATAGGAAATTCTCTATTTAGGCACATTTTTCAATTACAATTAATCTTGATTAAGTGCAGAGTCCTTATTCAACTTCTACAGTTTTGTTTTGTTAATTATGATTTTTATTTTAGAAAATCTAGTCCTCTTCTTGTTCCTTTGGGAGAGTTGATATATTCTTTTAATTTTGTTTATAGTTCACAAATAAATGGACTCTTATGAACCATATATAGTAGGGTACCCTATCGAGAAGCACATCGATATATTACGTGTATTAGACTAAATAATATTTTCTATTAGATTCTATTCAACAACTCTGTGTGTGATTGAAATGTAATAAAGATAAGATATTTGGGTAAAATGTTTTCTTGACTGAGTAATTGAAGAATATTTTATGGATGCAGCAACTCAAGCAAGGGCCACTTTAGGTACTGCAAAGCCACATTAGTTTAGTTGATAAATTAGATTGTGCATTGCAAGTTTAATTTGTAATTTTTCAGTTTATGTTATTATGAATGATGTGTTGAAATTTTTGAATTGGAAATATTTTTTTGATATTTTGTTCATACTCTAGAGGTTAGTTGGATTAAGACATGTTGCAACATGAAATTTAATGATTTATAGTCATAAGCATAATTGTTATTAAGTTACAATCATAAGCATAAAGTACCTATAGCAATTAAGTAGTGTAGTGTCAAAAAATGTACACCTTTACATTTTCACACTATGTTCGGGTCCCTTAATAAGTTGGACTTAATTAAGCCTCTAATTGACCCAATTATGAGCCTAATTAATTATATTTTCCGAACGGAGAACCCACAAATTAATTAATGCCTCTACATAATTTAACATCTTGGAAAGTGTTTATTTTTATGATCCCAAATTCAAAATTTAAATGTTGGCTTGTAATGTTTAATTTTTGAGAAATTAGAAAATCATCTATAAATACATAGTTATATTATGAATTCAAGACATCTAGTAAGAGGGAAACTTTTACAAGAGAAAATATTATTGTTAAGAGCATTGAAGAGCAGATTTCTCAGTCATCTACAACAAAATTTAAATATCCTATCATGATGTCAAAGTTTATGTGTGTGCATGCATTTTTATGGAGCTAACATTGTGATGTAGGTTTCAAGTTTCAATTCAAGATTCAAGCATCAAGATCAACATCCAATCAAGCCATTTCATGCAAGATCAAGACCTTGGAGAGATGTGTTAGATTTTAATCCTTCAAGGATCTCCATTCAAGGGTTTGGTGAGTTGCAACAAGCAAGTGTTCATTCATCATTCCTTTCATCCATGTTTTATTTCATTACAAGGTTTAATTACCAAAATGAGGTTTGACCAAGGCAAACCCCCATTCACCAAAAATAAAATTTTTTTCCCTCTTGTGTGTGTTGCAGATCTTAGATTGAAGAAGGATTGAAGATTCATCAAAAGTTATTTTACAAAGTTGTCAACATTGTTGTCAATATATGAAAACTCAAATCTCAAATTTATTTTTGACTTTTCGATCGTGAAACTTGGGGCAAACAGAAGCTTAGATCCACCTCTAGAGGACCTTGAAAGTTGAGTGAAAAATCCCTACACAGAATCATTCGCCCTACGGTGAATATGTCTTGGGAGGACACTCAATAGGAGCTTTTTGTGATAGGTGCATAAAATCATATCTTTCTCAGATCTACCAAAATTTTGTTGATTCTACTAAATTAATGTTTTAAATTGATGTTTCAAGTGTTACATTGCATAATAGGGTTTATTTTCTATTTTTAGTTTTTCTCCCAAAAGTGCATTTCAAGTTGATTTACCCCGTCCTCAATCATAAGGAAAACAACAAGATCTCCATTAAGATTGACTTACCTAGGGGTTGAAAGTCAATCTTTCCCTAAGGGATCTCTTTTATCTAATGAAATAGGGAAGATAGGTGCATCACCCCATTCAAAACCTACCTCACCCATTTTCCTATATTTCATGTTCCTATTTCCCTATTGCTAAAGAGAAAGTGGTTGAACAACCTCCCATGGTTTCTTATATTCCTCCCTTATGGGAAGAAAAGAAACCTATGGTTGATAAACCCACTCCTACACAATCAAAACTTGAAAATAGTACAAAAAGAAATAGAAATGCTAAAGAGTGTAGGCATAAACATCTTTCTATTGCTCGTAGATTAAAAGAAGAGAACAAAATAGAAAATAAAGATCAAACACCAATTGTAACAAAGCATGATGATTCTCCTCCTTCGCCACAAAAAAAAAAACAAGAAACTTTTATAGACATTTTCATTAGGCCTCCTATTATGATTAACTTGGATGATGATGATGAGATTGCTAAAATTGATGAAGAAGTGCATACTGGGCTGAATTTATTGTTTTCCTCTTCCATGAGCTTAGATGATAACAATCGTGATAGTCCTCCTATAAAGAGTGACTCACCATGCATTGAACCTAGTGATGGTCCTAGTATGAAACTTTTTTTGTCCCTTCACATATGATGAACGAGATTGGGATGTGGATGACCTGCTATAGGTTGAATCACATGTGTCATACTAGTTTCCTCTTTGTTTCTGTGTGATTGTATGTGTGTCATACTTTGGATGACCCTTGTCACTCCATTGGTGCAAGGATACAAAGGAAGTGAATATGTCATGACATTCTTCTATTTGTATCTACATTTTTCTATCTATCATAACCTTTATCTTTTGTCTTGTGTTTTCCTTTCGGGGATGGCACAAGTCATCAAGACATTCAGGTCTCTTCCATGTTGACCCAAAAGTTTCCTTTTGTGTTCTATCTCTATGTCTCATTCTTCCTTTTTGCTCATTGTTCCATGACTTATTTGGGGAATGATGACAGTTCTTAGCTTGATTATATCATTGCAGAAATGACAAACATTGACCCTAGATCCATGGATCCCTTATGTGTTATCTTAGTGATGAGGGTGCCAACCTGAGTCACAAAAATCCACACATAAAACCAGAGAATATTATTATATTTAGAATAATAAAATTATTACATGCAGAGGATTTCAAATCCTCGAGTTTTGCAATACATGAAAATTATAGAGAACTACGAAAATTCCCCCTTTCACAACATGCAATCTTCTTTCCCCAAAAACTACTCAAACAAATCAGAAACTAGCCCATAAATAGCCCCTTTCTCCGTTTGGAGCCAAAAACAACATTCTAATTATGTACCAACTTCCAAAATCCCTAACTTAAGATTTGACCATTAGATCTTCAATCATAATATATTTTTGGAAAGCTCTTGCGAAAATAAAGTGTTCGGGCTCATCCAGAGCCTTTAAGTACCTCAAAATTAGCTTCGAAGATTTTATAGGGCAAAAAGAAGAAACTGAATCTTGAATAAATTTTGAACCGAGAATGATCTTGACCTGATTCTTTCGCCAAAGTGCTTATTTTTTTGTCCTGAAGCTTCCCTTAAATTTTTGTCTCCTCACACCTTCAAATTCACACCTGCTAAAAATAACAGTAGAGCAAAAAAAGGAGAAAAGCAGTTTTGAAAGTTGGAACTTCTTTTTCAATGAAAAGGGTATCCAGAAATGTAACATCTACAAAAAGCTGAATGAAAGTAAAGATATTTTTCAGTGATGTAGGATTTCCCTTACACCACTGGATACTCCTGCATCAGACACCTAGGGTAATTTGAAAAGTGACCGCGTCACGCCTCAGATGGTTGAGGAAAACCCAAATAGTCAACCTCTGCCTTAGACAACTAGGATGCATCTTCCACAGGCCTTCCTCTCCACTTCACCAGATATTCTTCATACTACCTATTTCTAGTACTCCTTCTGACACGACTATCCAAGATTGCTTCAATCTCCTCCATCTCTGAAGTAGGTGCTGGAATTCCACATTGACCATTGCTGGTACTTCCTCTGCGGAACCCTCATGATACTCTATCAAATCTGCAATGTGAAATGTTGACTCCATCCGACAACTCTACGTCATACGTGTTCCTTGAATAATGCCTCTTCAAAATTTTACAGGGACCGGACTTCTTCATCTTCAATTTGTTATAGGTTCCCATTAGAAACCTTTCTTTCCTCAAGTGGGCCATCACTTCATCACCAATCTGAAACTCCTTATACCTCCTCTTCTGATCTACCTTAGCCTTATATTGCATATTCATCTTGTTAATATGTTCTTTTACCTTCTCATGCATATTATTGATGTGTTTTGCAAAGTCTTTAGCTTCAACACTTGTCTTCTTCTCTTGGTCCATCTTTCTCAATTCTGGAGTAGTCCTAGGACTACTTCCATACACAGTCTGGAATGGTGATCTACCAGTTCTTCTATTGATAGAATTATTGTAAGAAATTTTTTCCTAGGGTAAAATCAAGTCCCATCCCTTGGGCTTATCTCCTACCAAGCATCTCAGTAGGTTACCCAGACTTTTGTTCACAACCTCTATCTGCCCATCAGTCTATAGATGGTGTGCAGAACTAAACTTCAACTCTATTTTCAACTTCTTCCACAAGGTCCTCCAAAATTATCCAAAAAATTTGGTGTCACGATCTAAGACTATACTCTTTGGTAGACCATGTAGCCTCACCACCTCTCTGAAGAACGAGTCAGCAATGTGGACTGCATCATGGGTCTTCTGGCATGGGATGAAATGTGCTATCTTTGAAAACCTATCAAGTACCACAAATATTGAATCATTCCCTCTCTGTGTCCTTGGAAAACCAAGAACAAAGTCCATACTTATATCCTCCCATGACCTCTCTAGTACAGGTAAGGGCTGATACAACCCTATATTCTGGCTCACTCCTTTAGCCATTTGGTATACCCTACAACTTTGCACAAACTTCTTCACATCCTGTGATAATTGAGGCCAATAATAATGCTCACTAATAATGGCAATGGTCTTATCCCGACCAAAATGTCGTGCCATTCCCCACTATGCTTCTCCTTTATCAGGTTCTCCCTCATAGAACTCTTCGGAATAGACAATTGACTTCCCTTAAACAACATGCCTTCTTGAATTATGAAATCCAACCACTTTGTCCTATCAACTATAACAGGCTCCTTGCAAGCTTTCCAAGCCTTTGCAAAATCAAGATCATTCATATACAATGTCTTGAGTTTACTGAACCCAACCACCTCAATCTTCATTTCTTTCAACAATGTCTGCCTCCAATTTAAGGCATGTGCAACCCTATTTGACTTCCCACTCCTATGCTTTAAAACAAAGGTATAACTCTGCAAAAATTCTACCCATTTCATATGCCTCTGATTTAATTTTCCTTGACTACTCAGGTATTGCAATGCTTGATGATCAGTATACATAACAAATTCCTTCGGCAATAGATAATGCCTCCATTTCTTTAATGCTTGAACTATTGCATAAAATTCTTGATCATATACAAAGTAATTTCTCTTTGCATCATTTAAATTTTCACTAAAATAGGCAATGGGCTTACCTTCCTAGCTTAACACTGCTCCAATAGCACAACCACTAGAATCACAATCCACCTAAAACACCTTATTGAAATCTGGGAGGGCCAAAATAGGTTGTTCTGTCACCTTCTGCTTCAATAGATCAAAATTATTTACTCCAGTGCTCCACTTGAACTATTTTCTATCCCCTCTCATTGTTTTAGTTATGGGTGCACAAATACTACTGAAGTTTCTAATAAAATTTCTGTAAAAATTGGCCAAACCATGGAAAGATCTCACCTCAGTAGTAGTTCTTGGGGTAGGCCATTCAAGAATAGCCTTCACCTTCTCTAGGTCCATCTTGAGACCTTCTGTCGAGACAACAAACCCCAAGTACACTAACTCCTTCACAAAACTACACTTCTTCAGATTAATCAACAATTTCTCTTCTCTTAAGTTCTCAAAGACTCTACCAATATGCATTATATGTTCATCCAGTGACTTATTGAATATCAAAATATCATCTAAATACACAATAACAAAACTTCCTAGGAACTCTTTCAGTACCTCGTTCATGAGCCGCATGAATGTGCTCGGTGCATTGGTTGGCCCAAAAGGCATGAATAACCACTTGTACAAGCCCTCTTTGGTCTTGAAGGCAGTCTTCCATTCATCTCCCTCTTGAATCCGGATCTGGTGATATCCACTCTTCATATCAATCTTTGTGAAGTACTGAGCTCCACTCAAACAGTCCATCACGTCATCCATCCTTGGTAGGGGAAATCTATACTTGATCATTATCTTGTTTATGGCCTGGGAGTCTGTACACATCCTCCACTCCCCATCCTTCTTTGGTGCTAGTACTGTAGGTACTGCACATGGAATCAGACTCTCTTGAATCAAACCCTTTCTCAACAACTCCTCAAATTTTCTGTTCAACTCCTCATTTTCTGCAGGAGTCATTTCGTGAGCTGCCTTATTCGGCAAACTGGGTCCAAGGATCAAGTAAATCTGATGACTTATCTTCCTCATTGGTGGTAAACCCTCAAGTACATTATCAAAAACAATATCCTGAAACTCATTCGATAACCCATAAACTTCTACTGACACCTTCTCACTATTCTCCTTATCCATTCTAGGATTCAATGCATAACACACATGCTCATGCTTCATGCCTTCTAAAAATTTCCTTCCATCAACATAACAAATTCTAGCACTACTGCATACCTTTTCTTCGGCCTTCTTCAGGGGTTTCAACTTATGGCAGACTCCATCCTTCATCAAGGAATAAGTGTTTACATGGCCATCATGTACAACTCACCTATCAAACTGCCATGGCCTCCCCAACAACATGTGACATGCATCCATGGGAATGATATTACAGAGTACCTCATCACGATAGCTTCTAATCTTGAACTTCACCAGGCACTGCTCATTGACTAGAACTTTGTGGTCCTTCTGCAACCAAGCAATCTGATATGGATGTGGATGCCTTTCCCTCTTCAGCTTCAACTTCATAACCATCTCTTATGACTATAGATTATCAGTGCTCCCACCATCAATAATGACATCACAACATTTGTCTTCACACTTGCACCTTGTGCGGAACAAATTCTTCCTTTATTCTGGCTCCTTCTCTTCAGTCACCAAGGCTCTTCTAATCACTAGGGCTTCTCCCCTTTCAGTATCATATGAATACTCAGATTGAGCCTCCTCATCTACATGCACAACCCTTGCACGACCTTCTGGCCTTCTGTCTGTCCTTCCTTGGTGTTGTGGAAATTCATAGGCTCGATGCCCTTCTTCACCACACTAGAAACAAGTTCCTCTGAAACCACCTCTTCTGGGTCCTTGCTTAGATCTTCCTCATCCTCTACATGTTTGATCACCATTGTTCTAATCATGAGGGCAGAAGAATTTTTCATTCTTCTGGCTTTGACTAGTACCCACATCTTCATTTTTATTCTCATCCTCATTTCGGCTTCCAAAAGATCTTCTGCTACCCCTTCCGCTTTGACCTCCTCGTCCTTTTTGCTTGCTGTCAAATCTTTTGTTCAACTTCTCTTCAACTCTCAGAGAAAATTGGTACGCATCCTCAATGGTGGTCATCCTGACCAGGCTTAGCTCCTCTTGAATGCTCGGTCGTAACCCATTAAGATAACGGGCTACCTTCTCCTTGTTGGCCTCTACATGTCCCGTTCTGATGATCATCTTGTGAAAATCTTCTGTGTATTCTTTCACAGATCGACTTCCTTGCCTCAACCCTTGCAATTTATTCAACAGATCTAACTCATAGTCCATTGGTATGAACTGCTTCTTCAGTTTCTCCACCATGCGATCCCATCTGGTGATCTTTCCTTTTTCTCTCTTATTTATTTCTAGTTGGACCTCTTTCCACCAGATATTGGCATGGCCCTTCAGCTTCGTTTTTGCAAACTTAACCCGATTTGGGTCCTCTACTTATTCATACTCAAAATACTCTTCCAACTCATTGATCCAGTTGATCAAATCTTTCGGGTTCAGACTTAAAAAAAAAATGGGAACTTCTACTCTGGATCTTTTTCCGATCTTTGAAATGGTCCTTATTAGCCGCATTTGATCTTGATCAATCGCTTCTTCTTCCTCTTATATATCTGAATCTTCCACCTCTTCTTCATCCTCACTTTCTTCTCTTCTTCTCGGGTTTACCCCTCTTCTCAACTCTTCCTACAATGCATGAATTTTTCTTTGGAGGGCTCTGAAACCCTCAACCGCTAATGGATCTCTTCCACTAGCATTTCTGCCACCTCCGACACCACCTCGCCTACCACACATCACTCTTGGAGGAATCTTGAATATCTCGAACCCACAACCATAGTCCTGGTGCAAAATTCCTCACGATCAGCAATCTATCCACACGCTCAAGAAAACCTGCTCTGATACCACTTGATGAGGGTGCCAACTCGAGTCACAAAAATTCACACATAAAACCAGAGAATATTATTATATTTAGAATAATGAAATTCTTACATGCAGAGGATCTCAAATCCTCGAGTTCTAAAATACATGCAAATTACAAAGAACTATGGAAATTCCCCCTTTCGTAACATGCGATCTTTCCCCAAAAAACACTCAAACAAATCAGAAACTAGCCCATAAATAATCCCTTTCTCCGTTTGGAGCCAAAAAAAACATTCTAATTATGCACCACCTTCCAGAAGTCCTAACTTAGGATCTGACTATCGGATCTTCAATCATAATACCTTTTCAGAAAGCTCTTGCAGAAATGAAGTGTTCGGGCTCATCCAGAGCCTTTAAGTACCTCAAAATTAGCTTCGAAGATTTTATAGAGAAAAAAGAAGAAACTGAAACTTGAATAACTTGTGAACCGGGAATGATCTTGACCTGATTCTTTCGGCAAAGTGCTTATTTTTTTGTCCTAAAGCTTCCCTTAAATTTATGTCTCCTCACGCCTTCAAATTCACACCTACTAACAATAGCAGTTGAGTAGAAAAAGTAAAAAGACAGTTCTGAAAGTTGGAACTTCTTCTTCGACAAAAAGGGTATCCAAAAATGCAACAACATCTACGAAAATCTAAATGAAAGTAAAGATATTTTATTGGGTGATGTAGGATTTCCCTTACACCACTAGATGCTCTTGCATCACTTAGGATTGCATATGATGGGCAACCTCCTTTCCATGATGTAGCTTTACTTGCAAACATTTTTTTACGTAGGGCTTTCCGAATAAAGCTCTCATGTATTAGCATTTATCATATTCTACTTTAAAATAATTTCTCTCATCATGGTGTTTAGCAATTTCTTTAAAGTGGGGGCATACGTGTCCCCACTCATTGTTTGTTTCAAAGTGTGGTCTTCTTACTTCACATGATGTGTCTTCTTGGTGGTGTCATTGGGTTTGATGTCCTTCAAGATTGTGACCTTTCTTCGCATATGTCATTCCTCTTAGTAGTGATGCTACAGATTGCATGGTCTAAGTTGTGAATCTTTTATCCTCGACTAGTCCTCTCTTGGAGACATTAGGCACGATGTTTCCTAAGGTGAGACCTTTCATGAACTAAGAAAAACCCCTTTGGGATATCCTATTCCATGTATCAAGGCCACCAATAATAACAAAAATTTCTTTCCAGTTGAGCCTTTATGTTTTCAAGGCCACCAAGCATGACACAACTTGCTTTCCAATGGAGCCTTTTTCATGAGTGCCTAGCATAACATAGCTTGCTAGTCTTGTGACCATTTTTGTGGTGCCTTATCAAAGTAATTAGGAGGTATAACTTTGGTATGGTTAGTACAATGGGAGCCTGTAGACCTGGCATGACCTTCCCATAAACCACTTTTTGGGGCTCACCTAGTGGACAACAGATTTCACTAGACCATGTGAGTATATTTTGTTTGCATAGTGGACAACAAGTTTCCACTTGTGAACATTTTTGGAAAAAAAAATAAGGCTCGATCCATACCAATTGGACAAGCAGTCGAGGCTTGATCCATCCCCTCTCTCTCCTTCTCTAATTTTGGCATTGTATGCTTGTGTATCTTGTCTTGCTATTGCATATTTAACATAGGCATGTGTCTCTTTGTACCTTTGTTGGTTTTTCGTGAGATCTTATATCTTCGGGGCTTGATCATCCTCCTTGAACTTTGTTGTCTTATCTTTCCAATAATTGTACAATTATCTACCTCTCTTGATGCTTGTTTTACTACTTTAGTTTGAGTTTGATTGAGGGATCATTCTCTCACTAAAGTGGGGGCTAAATGTAGTGTTGGAAAATGTACTCCTTTACATTTTCACACTATGTTTAGGTCCCCTTAATTAATTGGACTTAATTAATCCTCTAATTGGCCCAATTTTTCATATACAAGCCTAATTAGTTGTAATTTCCAAAAGGGGAATCATGATTTAATTAATACAATTATCATTTTTAACACCCCAAAATGAATAGGTCTTGGAAATTTAGGTCCAGACCCATTTGCCCTTGGGAAAAAGGGTGAATGGGTCCCCTTTACTTGCTAAATTCAAATTTTAAATATGTTTTTGGTGGCCTTTTTATGATCCCAAATTCAATTTCAAATGTCGTCTTGTAATGTTTAATTTTTGAGTTTAGCAAATTGTCTATAAACACAAGGTACTTTTATTAATTCAAATCTTAGAGCATTAATACAAATTGCACAAGAGCTAAGATTATTGTCAAAGGTGTTCAAGAGAATATTTATCAAGCATCTATAACAAGATTCAAGATCTCAAGCATCATATCAAAGTTATCTTCATTCATGCATGTTTTTGGAGCTAACATTGTGATGTAGGTTTCAAGTTTCAAATCAAGATTCAAACATCAAGATCACACCATCAATCAAGCCATTTCATTCAAGATCAAGACATTGGAGAGATATAATAAGTTTCAATCCTTCAATGGTTTCAAATCAAGGGTCTAGTGAGTTGCAACAAAGAAAGTGTTTTTTCATCATTCCTTTCATGTTTCATTGTTTCATTTCAAGGTTTAATTACCAAAACGGGGTTTGACCACTTGGAAAATCCCCATTCACCAAAAACAAACAATTTTTCCCTCTTGTGTGTTTTGCAGATCCTAGGTTGAAGAAGGATTGAAGATCTATAAAAAGAGAAAAAATACAAAAGTTTTCAACATTATTGTCAAGCCACAAAAACTCACTTTTAGAATTTATTTTCGAATTTCTAACTATGAAACCTAGAGGAATCGAGAGTGCAAAACCAAGACCAAAGGAATGTGAAAGAAGATTTTCAACCCCTGTAGCAAGACCCATTCACCCTTGGGCGAATTAGTCCCAGGAGGACATTCAACACAACCTTTTTGTGATAGGTGCATAAAATCCAATCCTTCTCAGGTCTGCTGAAACTTTGTTGGTTTTGTCAAATTAAGGTTTACTTTAGAGGTTTCATGTGTTACATTGCATAATTGCATTCATTTAGTATTATTCATTCATTTCCCAAAGTGCAGTTCAAGTTGATTTACCCCATCCTAAGTCATAAGGAAAAAAATATCTCCATCAAGGTTGACTCACCTAAGGGTTGAAAGTCAATCTTTCCTAGGGGATCTCTTTTTCCTAATGAACTAGGGAAAATAGGTGCATCATACCCCCTTCATATTGGAGAAAGATAGATTAATTATACCCCATTTTTCCCATTCTATTTTTAGTAAATTATTGGTGAACCCCCATTTTAGTGAAGAACCTATTTTTCTATGTTTCATTTTGGTGAACCCGACATTGTAAATATAAAATTCTAAAATTGGAGCTCATTCAAACCCTAGATCTAGGATTTGAATTGGCTTGCATTGCATTACATTAGGTTGCATTTCATTTAGGGTTATCAAAATTGCATTAGTTTGCATTTCATCTAGGGTTTTAAATTTGCATTTTGCATGATTTAAAATCTGAAAAATCCAAAAAATTGCATACACATCACATTGATTTTGCATAGTACTTGCATATTAGTGTATTTTCAGTCATGTACATCAAAACATATAGCTGAAATTGCATCCAAAAAAGTGTCACTTTGTTCACTATTTATCTATATTTGCATTTGTATTTAGAGACAAAAATCTAGAAAAATCTGCTATAGAAACCATAGTTCACAACCTGGAACAAAAAGCATAAATAATAACCCAGAAATTGTATTTTTCATTTATTTAAACCATTTTCAAGGACCCATTCACCCTTGGGTGAATGAGTCCTTGAGGGCCTATCAAAACCATATTTTCTGGGAATTTTCGTGGTCCTTTAAACTTCCTAGATCTATTGGTTAACCACTATTTCAGTACATCAATTTTTTGAGAATTTTTGCTTTATGTATTAGGTCTAATCATCCATTTAGCGTAGCCATCTTAAATCATTCCAAAACTATTTCATTATTGAAAATCATCAGATCTATAAGATAATTGGTTACATTTCATGAATCATTCCATAAGTTGGATATATTACTTTTCATGTTATCATGTTTCCTTTTCAAAGATGTGGTTTGTTGAATAAACAAGACAACTGAGAGGGGGTGTTTTAGTTGTATCAAATTAGAACATTAAAACCCTCAACAGTAATCAGATCCACATGCACTCATTAAAACCTTAGTCTGTTATAATGCTTAAACATGAAAAACAAATAAAATAAATTGAAACAATCAACACCATCCACAAGAGAATATCGAACTTACGTGGAAATCCCAATGAGGGAAAAACCATGGTAAGGATTAGCTCACAATATAAGTAATTGCAAAACCAGTACAAAGAGGCTCACTATTGAAATAGGACACACTACCCAAAAAGGATCACAACCAAGGCTCACTGCCAGAATAGAAAGAAGAAAGAAGATAGAATGTTACACAGAGAACACAATCTCAATTCAACAATGATTCCACCACAATAGGTCCAACAAAACTAACAACCTTCAAGAGATCAAGATACCTCAGCTCATTGCATTCAAAAATATTGCATTATAGGTCACATTGTATTTTGTACCTTTGCACTTAATTTCACATCAAAATACTCAACTCTACTCCACTCTTCATCTCACATCAATTCACCTTGCATTTATACCATCCACAACTTGAAAAACATCTTCAAGTTGGCTATACTCACCTTACACTTTTGCAAATTCAAAATAGTTCGACACTAAGAATTCCCATAGTGGATAGGAAAAAAAGTGGGCCAATACAAAACTTAATTAGGACCCAAATCAACTTTGACACACCATGCTATGCCTTCATTAATGTTCAAACATCTTGAAATGTAGTGTAAACACTAGGTCGATCGTTGCTTGTGCAAAAACCATTAAAATTTGAATTACATGCTTCCTCAAATCCAAGGATGACTTGTGAACCACATACCACACTTCATCACGATCTAGAACATTCCTCTATCCTCTTTAAATCCATCAAACTCCTTTGCAACAACTCACACCTTCAGAATGTAGACGCCCAATACACTAAAACTACACTTCCAAACACTACAACTCTAAAATCCAACTTTCAGAGTACCAAACCAGAAATCCTCTTGATACATGCAAGATATTAACACCATCAACATACCTTCATAATCACAAGACTTGAAGAGAAACTACAAAGAAATTTGAAGCAAATACATTTCTCCCAAACACCTTTGTAAGCAACACTGCAAAACCAGTTCACACTAGTGAACATGAATTCCTCTGACCATCGATCCAAAAGAAAAAATTATAGATATAGAAGATTTGAACAACTCTAACCAACATATCTAAACCACACAATAATATCTTCTACCCAAAATAAATGCAAAGAAAAACTAGAACACCTTTGCAACACCCTATTTCCTTATTTTATCAATTTTCTCAATATCCTCGACATCTAAACCATGAATAGGATCTTATCAAAGAAACACTAAAGGTTAACATCAAAAACTTAACCGATGACAACATAATGCAACTAATCAAAAAAACAATTTCTTCTCAACCACTACACAACTATCATCAATGACAATACAAGCTTATTGACAACAATGATAATACCTTCATACTTGCAACAATCTTCCCCTTTGTCATTGATGGCAACATGTGATGTGAAAAACCATCAAAGACAACCATACAAATCTGAACATACCTATTTTATTTTCTCTTTTCTCCCCCTTGCACAACTAACTCATTACACTCTCTCCCCCGTTGATACTTGCCTTTTTTACATGTCTCATTTTCCCTCTGTATTAAAAAAGTTTCACATGACTTCTCTCTCTCTCTCCCCCTTTGACATCAATGGAAAAGGAAAAAATATTTTTCATTGTTCTCCCCCTTTGACATAGAACCAATATACTTATAGTTTCTCTAAATACTCCCCCTTAGGAGTACACACCAATCAACTCAACAACCTCTACACCATAACAACATATATTCCATATTTCAACAATGTCACTACCTACTTCCCTTGAGAGGTAGCCACCAACATCAGTCCAAATAAAGAATGAATCCATAGATCCACTAGACTGATGTATCTCCATATGAATCTAGTTTAAATAAGGAGGGGCAATAACCCGCAACTTCTCCCGAAGATACTCAAAAGTATCCTTAGGAAGATCCTTAGTAAATATGTCACCAATCTAATCCTTTGTAGGTACATGCTCAAGATTTACTTCATTCTCCATGACCTTCTCTCTCAAAAAGTGATACCTAATTGATATATGGTTTATTCTTGAATGCATCACTGGATTCTTTGAAATATTGATTACACTTGTATTATCACAAAAGATAGAAATAGGCTCATCATACACCACTCTAATATCCTTCAATGTTTGTATTATCCATAATACCTGTGTGCAACAAGATGCTATTGAAATATACTCAGATTCTATAATAGATAAAGAAATAAAAAAATTGCATGCATGATATCCAATCTAGTAGCAGTTAGGTATATTAGTCCACCAATCATAGATCTGTACTTTCTTTTATCAGCCTTAGGGAATTCATCATCCTTGCTTAGTTTGCAACCAATAACCATAGGAGTACATACCGGTTTGGAATCATCCATTCCAAAGTTCTTCAACATCTCTTTAACATACTTTAATTGTGAAATGAATATGCCTTTATCTGTTTGATTGATTTGTATCCCAAGGAAGAAATTCATCTCCCCAAACATAGACATCTCAAACTCTTTTTTCATCTCTTATGTAAATTTCCTGCACATAGCTTCATTCCCTCCAAATATTGTGTCATCAACATAAACAACCACTATCAAGATTTGATATTTCTTAGCTTTAAAATAAAGATTACTATCTGTAGTGCTTTTATTGAATCCTTGTATCAAATATCTATCCAACCTTACATACCAAGCTTTGGGAGCTTGCTTTAATCCATACAGTGTCTTCTTCAATCTGCAGACCATATTAGGTTTATCAGACAACTGAAATCCTTTTGGTTGTTCCATGTAAAATTCTTCTAGCTCTCCATTCAAGAAAGCAAACTTCATGTCCATCTGATAAATTTTAAAATCTGTGTTGCAAAATAAAAAAATATCCTGATTGCTTCTAGTCTATCCATCAGAGAAAATGTCTCCTCAAAGTCTATTCCTTCAACTTTTACATAGCCCTTACACACAAGCCTTTCCTTGTTCTTACCACTTCTCCATTCTCATTCATCTTGTTTCTAAATACCCACTTAGTACCAATACTATTCTTTTTTTTAGGTCTAGGAACAACTTCCCAAGTATGATTCTTCTCAATCTACCTAAGTTCCTCCATTGCCATCATCCAATGTTCATATTTGTATGTCTTGCTTACTATCTTTGGTTCAATTTAAGAAAGTGAACAAAAATTTACCTCCTGCTCAATAGCTCTTCTTCTTGTCAACACACCTTTACTTTTGTCTCCAATGATTTGTTCTTCAAAATGATTTCTCTGCACATACTTAGGGGTCTTTTTTGGAGCTTCTTCCTCTTCATTCTACACTTCTTTTTCCTTAGATTTTTCTTCTTCTTCTCCACATGCAAGCTCATTTGAATCATATCCATCTATTACAACTGAATTATGTAGGTCTTCATCAACCTTGACACTTGCACTTTCAACAATCCTTCTTAGTCTTTTTTTGTAACATCTGTAAGCTTTGATTTTAGTAGAATATCCAAGGAAGATGCCTTCATCAAACCTTGCATCAAAATTTCCTAAGTCTTCATCATCTCTTCTGATATATCATTTGATTCCAAACACTCTAAAGTACTTGACAGTAGGGAACCTTCCATACCACAACTCGTAGGGATTTTTTCTTTTGTTAGCTTTTTATTGAACTCTATTAAGTATGTAAATAGTAGTATGTATTGCTTTTCTCCTATAGACTTCTATTAGGTTAGCTTCTCTCATCATAGTCCTTGCAACTTCTTGAACAAACATGTTTTTCCTTTCAACTACTCCATTCTGCCGAGGAGTCCTAGGGGTAGACGAGTTCCTCTTTATTCCATTAATCTCACAAAACATGTTAAATTCATTAGAAGTGAACTCTCCACCTCTATCAAACCTCAAACATTTGATCTTCAAATATATTTCATTCTCAACCATAGATTTAAATGATTTAAATCTATCTAGAGCTTCAAATTTCTCTCTAAGAAAGGTAACCCATGTCATCCTAGAATAATCATCAATAAAAAGCATGAAATACCTGTCACCTTTAATAATTCTCACTCTTGTCAGGCCACAAAGGTCTATGTGTACCAAATCCAACAATCCGTAGAAGATTGTTCTTCCGCTTGAAACTACTTCTAGTTTGTTTTCCAAATTGACAATCTCTACAAACAACATTAATAGGCTTTGTAATCCTTGACAAATCTCTCACTACTTGAAGTAAACTGATTCTAACCAGGTCATCAAAATTGATGTGATACATTCTCCTGTGCCATAACCAACTATCATTAATCTGAGTCATAAAATAGTGACCATCAACACACTTGAGTTGATAGATATTTCCATTTGCCCTATTTCTAACAACAGTTACAATTTCAGAACCTTTTCTGATCTCACATCCATCATCCTAAAAAATAAGATTGTATCCTTTGCTACACATTTTTCCAACACTCAAGGGGTTATTCCTTAAGCCTTTAACATAATAAACATCATCAGTATTATGCTTTCCATCAAAATTGATTGAACCTATTCCAAAAATCTTATCACCCGAATCATCTCCAAATTTAACAATTTCTCCATCATATTTTTCAAGTTTTACAAACTTACTCTTGTCTTTGGTCATATGATTTGAGCAACCAATATCAACAACCCAATAGTTCTTATCCTATCTAGCATGAAAATCAGATACTAAGGTACCTCCAACTTTATCCTTTTTTTTGGGACACTTTCCTTCATGCAAATTTTAGACTTAGTAGAACCGGATTCATCTTTTAAATCCAAGAACAAACATTCATTATCATCAAAATATCCATAATTAGATTCATCATTAGATATACCAACATCTTCTCTAACATAGTAACTTTTCTTGATCATCTTACCTTTGTTTTCCTTTTTCTTATTGTTTGCAGTTTTGCTTGGACATCTTGAAGCATAATGACCTATATTTCTGCAACTAAAGCACTTGAAAGGTAATTTACCCTTGTAATTACCGATGCCATTTTTCATTCTTCTTACAAAGTTATCTTCCACATCATCGAGATCATCTCCATCTGAATCTTCAAATTTTTCTCATTTTCTAGTCTTGAAAGCAGTCTCCACTTTAGAACCATTTTTCAGACCAATTTTCCTCATTTCAAGTGTAGTTAGTGTATCATAAAATTGATCTCTAGTGTATGTATTAAAATTTGCAAATTCTTCAATAGAATAAATTTTTTCACTATAAGAATTAGGATGAGTTTTGATAATTTTCTTTACCACTTCAGGTTCTTTGACTTGTGCACCAATACCTCCCATTACACTTACCAGTTCATTAAACCTCTACATGTAACTTGCGATTGTTTCATCATTAGACATTCACAAAGTCTCAAATTCTACCTTCAATTTTTATAACTTAGCTTGTTTAACCTAATCATCTCCTTCATAGATACTTTATATCTTGTCCCAAACTTCTTTAGTAGTTTTCATATCCATAACCTTCACTAATTCAATATTTGCAAGACTAGTCAAAAGAACAAACCTTGCCTTACCATTTGTTTCATAGGCCTTGATTTAATAACTTGTGAACATTCCATTTGTAGGCATGGTGTATGCGGTCTTTATTGCCTTTGCAACTTCATACCCAAGATAAATTAGATAACCTTCCATAAATGCCTTCCATATTGAAGAAGTTGTAGCAATAGTTGAGGGAGGTACAAAAATATGTTCAACACCTAATTAAGCCTTTGCAAACACAAACCAATGAGAAAACCTCATTTTTAGAGGTATTGTTGTTCAAGGATGTAGTTTCTGAGATTGAGAAGATGAGAACATCCTTGCAAGTTACCCAAGAATAGATTGACAGTGTAAGCAAGAGAGGGGATGCTATGATTGAGAAGACATTGCATACATATGAGAAGGATTCATCATTTATTGAGGAAATATCTCAACTCACAACAAAATGCCAGAAGGCAGATGATGTTGTAATTGTTGAGTTGAACAAAGTTACAAAAATTCTAGAGGAAGAGCTGATCAAGAAGAATTTACTCACAAAAAAAGATATAAATAAGCCAATGGAATGGATAGAGGCATTGAATTTCAAGAAAGAACTCATGATGAAAGCACTCAAGAAAACATCAAAGATCCAAAGTAAAGTGAAAGAGACATCTGATAGTTGTGTTGCATTTTTGGAAATTGTTACAAGTAGGAAAAAATTTGGAAAGAAGAATTTAAATGTGGATTAGTTACATAAGTGGTGGCATGAATTTTATTCTCCAATTGATGATGGACCTGTAGCAAAAGATCATATGGAAGATGCAACTATTTATATCTCTAACCTGGATAGATATCAAGGGCTACAAACAAAATGGGAATTTTTTTTTGGCTAAATATGAGGAGTTAAGAATAATTAAATTAAGAATAAAATTCATCCCAATCCCAGAATAGGCCGATCTTGAGGGCGTGCTTTCCAAAGTCAAAGAACTTTCTAGAGAAGGAGAAAAGGAGAAGGAGGATGACCTAGCTTAGCTTCCTTGAGTAATGTGCATACCACATCAAGTTTGTCAAGGTTACAAGTCGGTGGTGTCTAGAATTTTGTGCCATGACCTTTTATTAATTGTAAAATACCTTTTGAGGCTGACTTTGAAATATTTTATTATAAAGTTAAATTAGGGTTATTAAAACTATCAAGGCCGACCTAGTTGGTTGACCTCATGTAAACCATAATTGATTTTTCTCTCCTAGGCCGACTTGTTGAGTGCTTCTCTATATATTGAGGCCTCTTCCTCATTTGAAAGGTTGTTGTTGTTTTTGTTGTTGTTCTACTGGATAAGAGATACTTGAATTGTTGAAAATTTTGGTGAAGTGTACAATTGAAGACAATGTATTTTGGTGCTCTTCTTTGTGTTATTTCATCTATGCATGGTTCTTGTGTTTAAATCTGTTATAAGCTGTTTTGAGTAAGTGATTTTATGGTTAATCTTAGAACTAGTTGCAGTTCATTCATGTTTATGATAAATTATTTAAGGTGTTGAGGAATCTTCGGTCCATACTTTTAGTAATCCGCTGATTGTGGATTGTTGTGTAAAGTTAGCCTGGGCCTACTCTTTGTTGCACTCAAGTTCAATTGTGAATGTTTATGCATTTCATGCTTTTGGGTGGATTTTTGGATATTTACAATCTAAAAATATTTAATACCTTTGGAGATTGCACTATTCTTATGATACTGTAGATTTCATCTTAGTCAAGCAAGGATTGGTTTTGGAAGATTGGTCCACCTTAAATGTTCCATTGTTTTCATGATTGATCTTAGGTTTTAGATTAGATATCTTTGAACCCTTATCTTTTGTTATTTCTTTGATAGTCATTGTTAGAGTAGGATTTATAAAGAATCATTACATTGCTATATTTGATGAATCTGAAGCTTCCAACATTTGATTTGTAAGGCCCCTTGTGATTACCAACAAATCACATTTTCACTGAGTCATTTGTTACATTGTCAAGACCCGACATTAGAGATATTGGGGTTATTTCTTGAGGCTTATTGATAGAGATTTTTCCTTTCAAGAGAGATAGGATAATTGTATTATATTTGATTTTTTGTAGTGCTAAAAACACCATCAATAGATTGGTGCTAGGAGGGTTGATTCAACAAAGCTAGAACATTTTTTGTCATCATTGTCTCCTCAAAGATTTCAAAGAGAAACTATATCTACAACAAATAAAGGAGACTTTCAAGAGTTAAAAGCCCCTAGCAGGTCTAGGAGGATTAAGAAGGGGAAGGAATCATCATCATCTAAACCCATCCAACCATGTTCTCCATCTCCCTCTCCATCCTTTTCATCATTTGATTATGAGCCTACTCCCATTCCCATTCAGTAGCTTCAAGCAGCCGTCAATCAACCACTACTACCTCCACCACCACCAATGGATTTTTTGGTGAATAACCCCTCACCCCTATTCTTCAATAATTATAATGTCATGATTAAGAATCTAATTTTTTTTTCTCTAAGTTCCATTTTAATGACCCCAACAAAACGATCGAGGAACATATCAAGATTTTACAAACGGCCCTCCGGTACAGACTAATTAATCATGAGGATGTGGCATGCAGATTTTTTTTGTATTCACTACGTAAGGAAATATTCTATTAGTACAATCACTTGCCCGTTGGTTCCATTACTAGCTAGAATTAAATGGAGGTTACATTCTTGTAAAAGTTTAAAATTCCTATTAGCCCTAATTATTTATATATGTAGTTTATGTCGATCAAGAGGCAAGTTAATGAGCCCATAGATTCATTTAATAGTAGGTTCCACCGTGCCTATACCAAATTACAAGCACCATATGTTGTGGATGATGCTTTCGCTAGGGGAGTTTATTATGATGCCCTAGATAGTCTTACTTCTACATTTATTAAGATGATGCATCGGCCGCCATCCACATTGATTGATGCATATGCAGAGGTAATTAAGGCTAGTACAGATCTAAGGCAACATCTAGCAGGTCCTTTGCCCTCATTGGGACCAGTGGCTCACCCTGGACAAGTTCAAGGATTAAGCCAAGCTTTGGCTAATCAAAATCCTATCATGAATCCAGTTCCTCAGATGTCCTTGGTTCCAAATCTAGGTCCTCCATTAAATCAAGCCCATCCCATTCTTAACTATTTGAAAATTTTAAGTCAGACAACATATCCCCAATAGCAGGCTAATATCCCAACCTATTTGTAAAATTCAAAGGTATTGAATCAATCACATAATTCAGGCTCACACCCGATCTATTTTCAAAACTCTATGAGTTATGTCCCAACACAAAGTAATTCAGATAAGGAAAGGCTATATGAATTGATAGAACAAGTGAAGAAGCTATCCATAGATGTCACTTATTTAAGGAATCAAGTTAGTCAATTGTAGGCTGCACAAAGAGGTATATAATCCAATTACAATCAAGACAATAGAGATTTTGCACAAGGTTAGGGACAAGGTTTTGAGAGAGGCCCATCAGTAGGGAATAATTTTGATAGGAGGCCACCCCCAAGGCAGAATAGGACATCGAATACTCGGCCTAATAATAGAGGAGTCCTAAAACCATTAGATTTGCCTAGTAATCAAGAGAAGACATCAAGTGTAGTCATTTTGGCTGAAGCTACATTACTTGGATATTGTAGGCTCCATAAAGCAACACAACATTCTGAATTGGACTACCTTGAATTCTAGATGACAACTGCTATATTCCAGATGGAAGTCCAATAGGTTATTGGTAACAGTGCAAATAGACAGGAAATAGTACCATCAAATCCCTATGATTCACTAGTACTAGTGTTAAATCATGCTTCTTTTCCAAGGGGTGAAGAAAATGGACCTGAGGAAGAATTGGTTGAGCAAGGTACCAAGCCTGAACAAGTATGCAATGGAGAATCTATATCTAAACTCTTTGAAAATAATGATGTTGATAATAGTCCTTTGGATGAAGAAGAGATTGGAATAGATGAAGTTCAAATGTTTCATCAACGTACAAGGCCTTATGATTTGAGGAATAGGCAAGCTAGAGGACCCTTCACCACCTCAACTCCTCTAAATAATTTCAGTACACCTCATGATCCAAATGCAAGTAACAATCCATATTATTTAGAGGTGCCAACATAATACTTTACCAAAAGAGGATCTTCTAATTCTTCCAAGGGAGGACATACTGATGCTAGCAAGGACAAGCAAGTAGAATAACCTAAAGGTAATCAAATTGACATGAGCGTGACACACATGGGTGAATATGTTTTAGAAGAAATCAAGAAGGTAAAAGTTAGCCTCTCAACTTTTGAATTACCAAGATTTCCAATTATTAGAAGTGTTATCTTTTGTTCTTTGGGTGAAAACATATCCTCAAAATCTCTAGAAGATACTACTATGAGAAGGGTTGGATTTACTGAACCATTAGTTAAAGAAGTGATTGGAAGAACAACAAATGCACAACCATCAAGGTATCAAACTAATCAATCAACAAAAAATTAAGTTATGTTGGTGTAATTAAATATTTTGTACCTTGTCTTAGGTCATAATTACACTTTAGTTAAGTTTACTTAGGGACCACATAGGAGTTGTTGGAGAATTTTAACCTTTGGTGGATTTATCTTCTTATTACTTTATCACTTCCACCTTTCATGGACATATCATGTGATTAGGTTTCCACCTTTTGTGGGTGATCCACTATTTGTGGTGGTTATCACATTATCACCTTTCCACTTTAGGTGGAGTGATAACTTTTCATTGTTGTCTCATGTCATAAGATTACGACACTTGTTATAATTTTATGCGCTCCTATGTTCTCACCTTGGCTATATAACCAAGAGGTCTCTACTACATTTATACACACACATTGAATCATATCATTGACATTGAATACAATTTATTCTTGTCATATTATTTTCTCTTTTCTTGTGCTTTCCATTTGGTCCATAGATCTTAGCATCCATAGCCAATTCTAACATGGTATCAGAGCACGTTGGGTGCCATTGGAGAGTCTTTTTCTGAAGAGAGGTATCAGATTTGGGGAGGTTCCACTTTTTATTTTTTTATTGCAGGTTCATATTGGAGCTTGTTGGTGCAAATTTGAGCTCACCATTGCGTCCAGAAGGCTTGAGAAAGTCAGATTTGGCTTTTGGTTCACTCAATTTGATCACCATTTGCATTTTTGACAAACAAGGATTTGTTGAAAATCGTTTTTTATTGGAGCCATCATCATTTTTGCTTCAAAAATCTAGTTTTTGCTCATTTGCAGGAAAAACGATTTCTGGGTTTTGTAGCTAGCATCGAAATCTGAACTGGGTATATTTTTTATTTTGAATATCTTGCACAGATCTGAAGAAAATCGCAGTCCAAAAAGCATTGGGCGTCATTTTTCTCCTGGTTGAAGGTTAAAAAAATTCAAATTTTCATTTTCTACTTGTTGGATTGAAGAATGATTTCTGGGTTTTATTTCTAGCATCAAAATATTTCTGGGTTTTTATTTTTGTCTACAAACAATAAGTATATTTTTCAGAAATCAAATTAAAAATAAATGTTTTTGCTAGAAAACCCGTTTCCTGTAAGCTAAATTCAGTTTTTTTGAAAAATTCATAACTTTTAGCCATAGAGTCTGTTTTTGGTAAACAAGATATTGATAAAAAGTTAGTTTCAAGCACTTCATAATGGTGTAGGCCATTTTATTCAGATTTAGTCATCTACACAAATTTGAGGTTATTTTTCATCATGGAGGCAGATGTGAACATTCATTAGTGTATGCACTATTTCCTTTTTTGTATGCATTAGGTTTGCATTTTCTCTATGTTTTATGCATGTTTTGCATGTTCTCCTTTTACAATCATGGGGTATTATAATAAATGAACTTACATAAAGTTTCATCAAGGGAGTTTCTTGCATAATAATTTGATTAGAGTGTAGTTGCACTTTGATCTTATTTCTGTATTGATGACAACTCGCATGAGTTGTATCTGGATTCTATTATTTCTTTTGGCCACATCTTGCTCATAACTTGACACATTGTTGGTTCGCATCGGTTCACATCTCATATTGAGAGCCTATGGTTAATGATCCTGAATCATAGCAGATTCATATTGGGTCACATCTCAGTTTAAGGGCCATTCATTTTATGGTTAATGTTCCAGATTCTTCATGGTACTTGCTCCTATGGATTAGTTTTAGTCACAGTTTGACATCGACATCGAGATACACATAGCTTCCAGATTCTTTCATCATATCATTCCCTCTTATGGGGGCATCATTTATTCATCTACCATTGTTTCATGGATTCGAGAGTTGTTCCAGTTTGTGAGTTTTCCAGTGTTCCTTGGCATCGGGTCTGCTATTGTTTTATCATGATTCCACCTTGAGTCAATCAGTGACTTGCATATGGTTTCAGTACCAAACAGAAGTATCTTTCCTTGCTTGTCAGATTGAGGATTCCAGTGTTACTCCATAGTGTATTTCCAGTGTTTCTCTTGCAACAGGTTATCTCATTGAGGGGGGGGGGGGGCTACCTTGTCTCTCTTCTCCTCTCTTATGGGGGGGTCTTTTTCCTCACATGGGTTTTTTACCTTCTCATGCATCATTAAGAGCATTTCATTTATTGTATTTCATCTCTCTTTTGGGGAGGAGTTTTGTCCCACTGAGTTTTCTCCTTTTCTCTATTTCTCCATTTGTGAGAGATTGCATTGCATTTGTACATGGGTACCTAACATGGCCTAGTTGTTGGGACCCATCTTGCATTATTTGATTCTCACTAAGTTGCACTTAAGGGGGGGTGTTGGTGTAATTAAATATTTTGTACCTTGTCCTAGATCATAATTAAACCTTAGTTAAGTTTACTTAGGGACCACATAGGAGTTGTTGGAGAATTTCTACCTTTGGTGGACTTATCTTCTTATTGCATTTATCACTTCCACCTTTCATGGGCATATTATGTGATTAGGTTTCCACCTTTTGTGGGTGATCCATTATTTGTGGTGGTTATCACATTATCACCTTTCCACTTTAGGTGGAGTGAGAGCTTTTCATTGTTGTCTCATGTCATAAGATTATGACACTTGTCATAATCTTATGCGCTCCTATGTTCTCACCTTGGCTATATAACCAAGGGGTCTCTACTACATTTGTACACACATATTGAATCATATCATTGACATTGAATACAATTTATTCTTGTCATATTATTTTCTCTTTTCTTGTGCTTTCCATTTGGTCCATAGATCTTAGCATCCATAGCCAATTCTAACAAGTTCAAACTTAGTCAAAGGATAAGAGAAAAGATAAGGATAAGAATCAAGTGACCCAAGTCGATTATTTAGTAAGTCTTTTCCAAGCTAAACGTGAGACTCCTCCTTTCTTGATCTCTATTTGTATATTTGGTAAAAATATACACAATTGCTTATTAGATTTCAGAGCTTCTACAAATGTTATGCCATTTTCAGTTTGCAAAGAATTGGGTATTACTCATGCTCCCTCCCAATGCAAGGTCACTTAGTTAGACAAGACTTAGGTAAGTGTGGTAGGTGAATTGAATATGATCCCTATGTAGATTGCATCAGATTTGAGGGGACAACAAATCATCAATATCCAAGTAATTTATATACTGGACGCTTATGGGTTGATTCTAGGAAGGGATTTCATGAGAGCACTTAATGGATATACCTCCATAGACCATTCTCATGTGTGGTTACCTTGGAAGGGAATCCCTGACCAAATCAAGATTGAATGAGAACCTAGACTGAAGTATTTGATCACAGAATACCAGAATACAACTAATGAAGTGCTAGTTTCTGAGGCAAGTTTAGAAAATTATATCCTAGTTGTAGCCATTGAAGAAATGAAAGAAAAAGAGGTTATGATGATGTAAGATATGTCTAAGGATCTAACTTAGTGCCCCAACAACACAAAATAAATGGTAGAATTAGATGAAGAGGTTGAGCAAGGTAATGGTAACCTGGGTTTGCTTGATAATTTCAAAAAATTCATTCATAAGTGTATCAAAAATCAAATCAATATGGGAAGACAAATTAATTTTGAAGATTTTCTATTTCCCTACTGGTGTAGAGTTCACAATGCATCACATCCTGAACTTGAATGTTGTCTCTGTCATACTGCAGTAGAGAAAATTAAGAGATGTATTAATCCTCCCCTAGAAGTTAGGATTGATGTTCAAAAATCCAAAAGGAGAAAAAAGGTAAACAAAAGATCCAACAAGAGGATCCTTCATCAAGTAAGAGAAACAATGCAAATGATCCAAAAGGAAGACATTTTACTAAGTTTTGGACTTTATGATTTGATGGTTCTAAATTGAAGCAAGGAGTTGGTGTAGGATTCAAACTAAGAAGTCCAACAGGTAAAAATTTATTTGCTGCACATAGGCTACATTTTCATTGCACCAATAATGTTGTTGAATATGAGGCTTTGATACGTGGATTACTAACGGCTCTAAGAAATAAGGTTAAGTCTTTACAAGTTTTTGGGGATTCATAATTGGTAGTTAAACAAGTTAGGAGACACTACTCTTGCCATGATAGAAGGATGACAAATTATAGGCATAGAGTATGGGATTTGATAGAAGGATTTTATGCATTTAATATTCAATTGATTCCCTGAAGCAAGAACCATACTGTTGATGCTTTGGCACAAGCAACGAGAACCTTAGAACCTTTATCATTCTCGGGGCTAAAAAGATTCATTGTTGAGCTTACCCCAGTCTTGTCTATACCACATAATGTGATAAAATTCCAGGTATTTGAAGATGACAAGAACATTCTAGATTTTATTACCAGTTTTTATGTCCTTTCTTCTCAGATAATTGATGAGATAAAACCACAAGAGGCAAAGTTAGATATGGAAGGGGTAATCAATCTTAAAAAAAATACAATTCCTAGAGGAATGGTGCAATTGGAAAGGATCTTTGATTTGGACAAGATAAGAGATCAAGATCAAAAAGCTAAAAGGGATTCTATAAGTGGTATATGTGATACTTATAACATGGGAACCCTTGATGAAGTAAAAATTATATTCATTGGCAAGGTATTCACACCCGAAGAGAAGAAAAGTATAATTGATGTATTACATTCTTATCAATATGTCATAGCTTGGAGTTATAAATATCTTAAAACCTATGACACTTCAATTATTACACATACTATTCCTTTAAAGTTAGATGCAAAGCCTTTTTGACAGAGACAAAGACCAATTAATGCCTTGCTGGAACCTATCATTTAAAGAGAAATGTAGGTGTTATCTGCTCACATCATAATTCCTGTTAGATAGTCAACTTGGGTGGAAAACCTAGTGTCAGTACGAAACACGAATGGTAATCAAGCTATGTGTGGATTTCACGAATTTAAACCGTGCCTCAGAGAAAGACAACTATCCAGTTCTTTCCTTGGATGAAGTCCTACAAATTGTGAATGGTTCACAAATGATGTCTTTCTTGGATGAATATTCCGGTTACAACCAAGTGATGATGCAAGATGAAGACAAACACAAGACAACTTTCATGACCAAGTGGGGTAAATTTGCATATAGAAGGATGTTGTTTGGGCTGATAAATGTAGGAGCCACTTTCAAAAGAGCCATGAACATTTATTTCAAAGATATAATTGGTAAGTGCATTATAATTTACATGGATGACTTGACTATCTTTTCTAAAATAAGAGGGGACCATATCTCCGATTTATGAAAAGTGTTTCAAAGATGTAGCGAATTTGGTATCTCTCTAAATCCAAAGAAGTGTATTTTTGGGGTGATTAAGAGAAAGTTATTAGGTCATGTCATTTTAGAAAATGGCATCTCAATAGACCCTAAGCGTATACAAGCAATATTGAAAATCCAATCTTTTTCAAGTAAAAAGGAGATGAAATCATTCTTTGGGAATATAAACTTTGTCAAAAAATTTATCACTGGTTTTGCATAAATAGTCAATCCATTAAATGTAATGTTGAAGTAAGATGCAAAAGTTGAATGAAATTATGAAGCAAAACAAGATTTTGAAGAGATAAAAAGAGCTATTGTTGATGCTCCTTTTTTGGTGAGTCCCAATTATGCTAAACCATTCTATATCTATTCATTTGCATATGACCACTCTTGTGCTAGTATGCTTACACAAAATTCTAATGGAGGGGATGAGCATCCAATTGCATTCATGAGTGCACCCTTAAAAGATGTAGAATTGAGGTACCCCAATGTGGAAAACTAGGCCTATGCATTGGTCTGAGGAGTGAAATAAATTAGGCACTACATCTTAAGGAACAAAGTATTCACAATTGTGCTTGATCTAGCCGTAAAGCTCTTGTTAATGCAAAGCGAATTGGGAGAATAAAGAGAAAAATGGGTAGCCATGTTGCAAGAATATGAAATTGCAATTCAGCCTATGAAATTAGTAAGGGGTTAGGCATTAACGAGGACAATGGCTGGAACTAGGCACGAAATCACAACACAACAATATCATCTTCAGGATGTTTCACCTGATGAGTGGTATGATGACATAGTTTATTATTTTCTCAATCAAAACTGCCCTGATCATCTGAACCAAGTGCAACACAGAGTTCTGAAGTTGAAAAGTGTTGGCTATATGTTTAAAGGAGTGATCTTGTACAAGAAAAATCATGAAGGTGTTTACCTTAGTTGTCTAGGCAAAGAAGAAGCAACTGAAGTCATGGCAAAAGTTCATGATAGGTATGTTACAGGTCATGGTTCGGGTCCTACTGCCGCAAGTAGGATTTTACGAGTAGGCTATTAATTTCCCACGTCATTCAAAGATGCATAGAACCATGTAAGAACATGTCACATTTGTCAAAATATTTCTACCAGAGAGAATCATTTAGTTGTTCCATTGCAATCAGTGATTGAGGTAAGACCGTTCACATAGTGGGGATTGAACTTTATTGGTCCAATCAACTCACCATCTTCCGTCGGGCACAAGTATATTCTTACTGCTATTGATTATTTTCCTAGATGGACAAAGGCTATAGCTTGCAAGCAATGCACAACTGAGGTGTTAATAAACTTTCTTGAAGCATGGATTATTATCATTTTGGATACCCTTTTGTTGTGGTGTATGACAATGGTTCTGCTTTTGCATCTTTAAATTTTTTTGGTTGGGCTTTGGATAGGGGGGTTATCATAATTTTTCTTCCAATTACTATCCCCAAGGAAATGGCCTAGCTGAGTCTACCAATAAGAACCTTTTGAATGTTATCCGCAAGTTGATTGATCAAAATCCAAAGGATTAGCATACCCAGCTAAGGTTTTCTCTATGGGAAGACCGCACATGACAAAAGGCATCTTTAGGGACCTCTCCTTACCCTCTAGTCTATGGACTTGAGCCTATGTTTCCAATCCAATTAAGAATTCCTACCCTCCAATTCATCAATGAGTATTATGAGGAAGGGGAACATTTGGAGGCCCGTTTAGTTGAACTGTTGCAGTTAGAGGAAAAGAGAGATGCAACATTAGAGAAATTTTCCAAGCACCAAGGTGTTTTCAAGAGATGGTTTGATTGAAAATCCAAGGTTAAAGCCTTGATAATTTCTGGTTTGGTGCTATACTAGGATAAGGCGCATGAAAATAAAGGGGAGCATGGTAAGTTCGACAAGTTGTGGCTTGGCCCCTTTCAAATATCTAAAATCCTAGGAGATAATGCTTTTCATTTAAAGACCCTCACTGGAGAGAATGTCCCATTGCCAGTCAATGAGAAATATCTAAAGAATTACTTCCTTGCCTGAGCTACTATTTCATCTCACCCTTGTAAATAGTTATTTTAGGTGTTTTCTTTCTTTTTTTTTGGTTAGTGTAGGTTTTATTTCTTTCTTTTCTTTGTCTTGGTTTTTGGGTCTTGGTCTTTTGGTTGGGGTTGTTTTATTACACAACAATCATTTTATCTGGGACTGCTTTAAGTACTTATTTTACAAACTCTAATCATTTTTTCAGAAGGGGTGGTCTAGGTCCTCCATTTAGGGTCACATGTTCTAAACGTATAAAGAGGATAAGTCATTGAATTTATTTAGTTATGGAATGTGCTCAAATCTTATATTTTACACACATATTAAGAATCTTGAGGTTGTTGTATGGTTCCTTGCAAGGTCTTGTTAAGTGAAAAATCTTAGATTTTTTCTTTAGCACCACTGTGATTCTTAGCCCTGAGTGTGAGATTCATTGCTTACAGGTTGAAGTGAAAAGAAGTGAAAAATAAAATTAGAAAAGAAAGAGAAGAAAAAGAGAATATTGAAGATCAAAAGAAATTTCAACTTTTCAAGAGGATCGGGATATCTCTACCGGGGCTATGGATGCCTAATTGGTAGTAGAGCTATGTTCGGGGGAATCGCAACAATAACCTCATTGGGGCTATGGATGCCTGATTGTCAATGAGGCTCTATCTAGGATGCTTTTGAAGTTAGAATCATTCACGTAGCTTAACTTAACTCAACTTGGTCTCTTGTAGTAGCTTAAGGAGGGAAATTAATACATATGCACACACTTGGACTTCCAACACATGAAGGGATAGCTTGTTCATTGGTTTTGAGACTTTAATTTGTTGGTTAACCTGATGTGAAGATCGAAACCAGATATTCTAGGTTCTTGATTTCAGTTTGTCATCAAAATTCTCTGGAGAATTTTCCCAACGAAATCACCATTTGTTGTGTTGTTTTCGCACACACGCCCCACCAAAGGTGGGGACCCTATTTTGCTTGCTTTCACTTTCCTATTTTGCTTTAGGTTTCACTTTTTCCCCTTAAGGGATTGGTTCCTTGATTTTTGATTCACTTCACTTGATTGAGTATAAATGTTTTATCTACACTTTAGGTGTTTTACTTTTGCAGCATTCCAATCTTGGATGATGCCTTAAACTTGGTAGTTTCATGAAAATTTCATTTTGACATCAAATTGGGTGAGTTTGGGAAAGTTTCACGGATTTCCTTCAGTTCTAATTTTCCTGAAGGAATAGTGGCTCGCTAAATCCTCTTATGCACAGATTGCCTAAAAGGTTGGACATTTTCTGAATCCACCTTTAGGTAGATTCCCCGAAACTTGTTTTCTTCAAAAAAATTGGGGGTCTTCGGATTCCCTGAGTCAATCATGGTGTCATTTTCCTGAACTTTTGGAGGTGTCATGTCAACGCATTTATTGATTTTGTAGTCGACGTACTCGGGCATTAATGTTATTTTTGGGCATGATTTAAAAGCTTTTGCACTTGCATATTCATTATTTATTGTTTTTTGCATTTGTGGTGAGTGCTTAAGCATCCTTGCGTTTCGAAGGAAGTGATTTGAGCATTGGCACTAGGGTTTCCAGGTGCATTCAGATTCACATTATCAGAATTTTGGGTTCAAAGGTAGGGTTTACAACTCTTTTGTAAATATATTGAGAAGATTAATGATTGTTTGGAATAAGTTCAATCTTGTTGATTACATTCTTTTGCCATTTGATTTTACTGCTGATTGAGCTCATTTTTATTTTGCATTCAATTTCACATGGGTTAGGTTTTGATTGATTGATATCTTGTTTTGGCCTCAATTTTGGGCTAGTTTCTTGGTTTACTTTCAATTGGAGTCTGGTAGCTAGGGCATTGTTGTAAGAGTTTAAATTCTATGGGTTTCCATCATTGAGTTAGAGCTAGGGCATCCATTTATATATTTCTTTGAGCTAGGGTTTCAAGATATCATCTCCAGTAATGCATCTTGTGCTTGCATGGTATAAATCATAATATGCATTTGAATCTATAGTCAGTTTGTTAGTGATGTTTTTAGTTTAGGATCAACATACATAAACCCTAAGTCTATGCGCAAACCCTAGTTCATAGTTCTGAGAGTTGATTATGATGCTAATTGATTCATTGTCGACTTGGCCTTGAATGTGTTTCAAAATGTGTGTCATTAAGATTTAAGTTGAGTTTGATCCCAATACAATTGAATTATGAGTTAGAAGTTTGGGCGGGTTCGTAAATCCTTAGCATTGTGAAATCCCTGAGAATATGAACCTTCGCTAAATCTGCCTTCAAATGGAAAACCCGAAAGATGTGTTCTTCATGAAATCCGTGTGGACACGAATTCCTCAAGCTTCATTTTGTTTGTGAAATCCATGATACCTCGGATTCCCTGAATCCATGATGGCTCAAAATCCCCAAAGTTATAAAGTGCATGATGTATCTTTGAGATGAATCTTGAGACTAATGTGAAATAAGTTTTATGATGTCAAGAGCATTTGATGTGTGAATTTTGGCTAAGTTTCCTGTGGTTCACAAAATCTACCTATGAAAGAAATACCCGAAGGTCTATCCTTTCATGGAATCCGTGAAGGGGCAGATTCCCCAAAGTCTGTTCATCGTCAAAATCTGTGAAGTGTGAAAAAACTTGAAGTTTGTTTAATATTTATTTTAAGGGTTTATAACTTTATTTATTTTAAGGGTTTATAACTTGGTTTTAAAGATCTTGGTGATGGTTTGAGATTGTTTTTATATTGCATGTGTATTTTGGTTATTGCTTTAATGATGCGATTAGGTTATAATGATCAGTTTTACTTGACATCCTAGTAATTATGGTCTTTTAATCAAACGCAGGTAGAATCTAGTAAAGAGAAGGTGTTTAAGGAAAAATCCATAGAGCCAACCAAAGAGGAGGCTCAAACCCAAGTTGAGAAAATGAAGTATTATTTCAAAGGTACAAGGCCAGAATAAAAGATCATCTCAGCATGGGGAAAGTAGGAGACACTAATATAGGCCACATAGACTATGAAGAATTCAAACAAAGGATGTTCAGTGATCCACCAACCCCACTTGCCAAAATCATAGGTCATATAGGGTTAGCGCAAGCTACTGGATTCCCACCCTCAATGTAGTATCCCGAGTTGGTCTTTGAATGTGCAAAACACTATGACTCAGACAAAAGGGTGATTGTCAACCCTCAGGGGAGGATAATGGAAAACTTGACTGAGGAATCAATTGCTGAAACTTTTAACATTGGGTCACACCACAAGTTAGTGAAGGTACAAATGAAGGTTGCTCAAGAATTCTATGAATCTGATCCTACTGAGGCACTATAAATCATGAACAGTTCTTGGATTGAGAGACCCAAATCATACTACTCTAAACTGCCTAAGCAATTATATAGGAGTGACTTTAAGCAATAATATAATGATATGATTACTCTTCTGGGCAGAGTAATGGGATTGGATGAAGCATTTATGTTTAAAGAATGGATGTTTTATGTTATTTCACAAATTGTAAAAGGAATTCGTTATCATTAGGCAAGCACCATCAATGACAACTTGGATTTGCAATTGAGAAATGTGCACGACACAAAGAAATTCACTATGACCTCATATCTTGTGTACTTGCTTGTCAGGAAGAACAAATACAAGGTTTTGAGTTGCATGAGAGTCATTGGTAAGGATAGGGTTTGTGATATATACCCTCAAGTATAGTTTAATACTTCCAACTATAGGAGGGTCAATGCTGCTTTCCTAATGTATATTACAAGGACTCTGTAGGATGCCCTTAATGTTAGAATCTCAGTAGATGCAATGGAATTGATCGAGAAGTTTGGTTATTGGTTCATCCAATTTCCAAAATTTTCTTATATTAGAGTGCATGGATCATCAAGCATGCCTTTTAGACTCCCTTGGTATCCTACCGAAAATCTTGTTCTGTTGGAGTTGACAAGATAATTAGTTGCTTTTGATGCTATTTTGAAAGATATGCATAAAACAAGAGTTGATGGTGAGTTCCCTTAGAGAATTGGAGGTTTGAAGGCTTGTCCCTCCATACAAAGTGCCCATCACTATGAGATTGAAATGGTTCATTTTCATTTGTACTACCATACAAATAGAATAAATTTTGATCTGTATAGTACAACACAAAAAATAGCCAACAAGGAATACAAATATAAAGATTATATTGAAGATTATTGGGCTAACTGCAGAGATGAAGGTGAAGTGATTAAAATAAGATATTCTAGATTGCCTCTAAGGTTGACCAAACTTCACAGGATGGCCCATGTCCCAAATCAGGTGGATGATGAAGAGGATCCAGTGCAATATCATGTCTATGAGCAATTTCAGGACAAACCACTTCCTGTTATTGATTGGTCAGTGCATGAAGTAGTTGATTTGAATCAATTTACTACCCCAGTGTTAATATATTCTAATAATTGGGTCAAATATAAGGTGTTGGAGCTGGAATCTATGGGCACAAAGTTTACTTATGACCTAATGGGTGATTTGGAATCTCACTCAGAGGAGGAGACTGAGAATACATTGGATGACATTGCTGAGCCTCATGAAGAGGAAGATACAAAAAAAACACAAATTGTGATCAAAAGAAGAACCAGGTGTTAGGATAAAGGTAAAGATCCCAGGAGACAACCCGTTGCCGAAAGGAGGAAGCCATCAAAAGAAATCATTGAAGAGGGAGGTACAAAGGCTCATCCCTCTAAGAAAAGAAAACTTGTTACTAAAGGACAAAAGATGGCCAAATCAAAGAAAGAAAAGGTTGGTGAGGAAGACACCACTAAAGCTAAGGTGGTTGATATAGAGAGTTCTGGAGATAGGCCATAGGTCTATGTTAGAAGAGGTTCTCCCAAGCAAAAGGATCCTCCTTCCTCTAAAACTATTGAAAATGTGTAATGATCTTGATAGCAATGTGGAGAAGTCTATGGATGAAGTTGAAGAGGAAAAGAGAGAAGTTACATAAAATAATGCTCCCCCTCCATCTCCTTCTCAAAATGTGCAAGTCAATGAAGAGGTTGTAAATGAGGAAGATAATGTTGAAGATGTACCTACACCAAAGAGTGGGGAGTTAAATGATTTCAAAAGGCAATTGGAACAAACAATCTCTGAGACACAAAGTAAAAATGTAGAATCAAAAGTAACAGAGGAGAGGCCTCTTCAATCTCCTGAGAAAGAATATGTTCATGTATCTGATACTGAAAATAAGAATGAGGGACAACAAAATCGGAATGATATCGATAGGAATACAAAGGACATTGAAGATAATCCATCCAAGGATCAACATGATCAATATGTTTCTCAAGAAAATACAGAGATGGGACAATCAATTGCCCTTGATTGGTTAAAAGAAAGATTTAAGCTCAAGCCAATCATTGTGGAAGAAGAAACTCTAGATTGGGGTAAGTTTCTAGCTAGTATGGGTAGATCCAAGGAGAGAAAGAAAGCAAGGGTGATCTCTAGAATGAAAAGAGATGAATATAATAATAGAGTTATCCACATTGCCACCCCTATAAATGATAATCACAAGGATGAGGTGAGGCCATCTAATTATAAGGTGGAAACTATCAATCTAGTCCCATCTATAAAAGAACAAGAAAAGGAGGATTTACAGGAGTCTATACAAGATATTCTCAAGAGGCTGTACAATGAAACAAGGGCAAAGGAGAAGTTCCAACAATGGTTGAGGGAGGTACAAAAATATGTTCAACACCTAATTAAGCCTTTGCAAACACAAACTATTGAGGGAAACTCATTTTTAGAGGTATTATTGTCCAAGGATGCACTTTCTAAGATTGAGAAGATGTGAACATCCTTGCAGGTTACCCAAGAATGGATTGATTGTTTAAGCAAGAGAGGGGATGCTATGATTGAGAATATATTGCATACATATGAGAATGCTTCATCATTTCTTGAGGAAATATCTCAACTCACAATAGAATGTCAGAAGGCAGATGATGTTGCCATTGTTGAGTTGAAGAAAGTTACATAAATTCTAGAGTAAGAGCTAATAAAGAAGAATATCCTCACAACAAAAGATATAAATAAACCAATGGAATGGATAGAGGCATTGAATTTCAAGAAAGAAATCATGATGAAAGCACTCAAGAAAACATCAAAGATCTAAAGTAAAGTGAAAGAGATATCTGATAGTTGTGTTGCATTTTTCGAAATTGTTACAAGTAGGAAGAAATATGGAAAGAAGAATCTAAATGCAGATTAGTTACAAAAGTGGTGGCCTGAAGTTTATTCTTCAATTGAGGATTGAACTATAGAAAAAGATCACTTGGAAGATGCAGTTGTTTATATCTCTAACCTAGGTAGATATCAAGGGCTACAAAAAGTGTGATTTTTTTTTGGCTAAATATGGGGAGGAGTTAAGAACAATTAAATTAAGAATAAAATTGATCCCAGTCCTAGAATAGGCCGACCTTGAGGGTGTGCTTTCCAAAGTCAAAGAACTTTCTAGAGAAGGAGAAAAGGACAAGGAGGATGAATCAGCCTAGCTTCCTCGAGTAATGTTCATACCACATAAAGTTTGTCAAGGTTACAAGTCGACGGTGTCCAAAATTTTGTGCCATGACCTTTTATTAATTGTAAAAATCCTTTTGAGGCCAACTTTGTAATATTTTATTGTAAAGTTAAATTCGGGTTATTAAAAAATTTCAAGGCTAACCTATTTGGCCGACCTCATGTAAACCCTAATTGAATTTTCTCTCTTAGGCCGAGTTGTTGAGTGCTTCTCTATATATTGAGGCCTCTTCCTCATTTGAAAGGTTGTTGTTGTTGTTGCTACTGGACAAGAGATACTTGAATTGTTGCAAATTTTGGTGAAGTGAATACAATTTAAGACAATGTCTTTTGGTTCTCTTATTTGTGTTATTTCATCTATGCATGGTTCTTGTGTTTCAAATCTGTTATAAGTGGTTTTGAGTAAGTGATTTTATGGTTAATCTTAGAACTAGTTGCAGTTCATTCATGTTTATGATAAATTATTTAAGGTGTTGAGGAATCTTTGGTCCATACTTTTAGTAACTTGTTGATTATGGATTGTTGTGTAAAGTTAGCCTGGGCCTACTCTTTGTTGCACTCAAGTTCAATTGTGAATTTTTATGCATTTCATTCTTTTGGGTGGATGTTTGGATATTTACAATATGAAAATATTTAATACCTTTGGAGATTGCACTATTCTTGTGATACTGTAGATTTCATCTTGGTCAAGAAAGGATTGGTTTTGGAAGATTGGTTAACCTTAAATGCTTTTTTGTTTTCGTGATTGATCTTAGGTTTTAGATTAGATATCTTTGAACCCTTACTTTTGATATTTCTTTGATAATCATTGTTAGAGTAGGATTTATAAAGCATCATTAAATTTCTATATTTGATGAATCTGAAGCTTCCAACATTTGATTTGTAAGGCCCCTTGTGATTACCAGCAAATCACATTTTCATTGAGTTGTTTGTTGCATTGTCAAGACTTGACATTAGAGACCTTGGGGTTATATCTCGAGGCTTGTTGATAGAGATTTACCTTTCAAAAGAGATAAGATACTTGTATTTTGTATGAGTTGTTGCAGTGCTAAAAATACTATCAACAGATTCATGCAATGAATGTGGTGCCTTCAATATTACATCAGCTAGTGAAATACGTTTACAACAATAATTTTTATACAATCAAGGTTGAACCTCACCTAGAAAGTTGTTTGCACTCTAATAAAGACAACGAAAGTCCTTTGAAAACATTGATACCAACTTCAAAGGTTGAATCCGTGCAAGAAGTACAAAAATAGAACAATATTGAAGAAATCACAAAGCTATTGGATGATGATTGGGGTTCATTAGATTTTACACCTACATTCATGGGAGAATACAAGATTACACACAAAAAAGGAAAAGAGAAACAAACAAACATACTATCCACACAAGTTGAGTCATCAAACACATGTGAGTCCATAAATTCTAGCAAAGAAGAGGAAAACAACAATTAAACATCCACATATGAGGAGTATGATCATGAGAAACCACCAAATCCAAAAGAGACGAAAAAGATTTATGGAAGAGGTTACAAAATTTTGAAACAACTTGGGTATAATGGAAAAGGATGTGGTGCTAGAGAACAAGATATTTGTGTCCCTATAGAGCCTAACAAACAAGGAAAAACTAGAGGTATTGGTTATTGTCTCTCGAAAGAAACAAAAGAATTAAATAAACATTCACTTAATATCAATGTCATCATGCAAAATACTCCTAGGACATCTTCAAACACATGTCTTATTAATGATTGGGGTTCATTAGATTTTACACCCTCCTTTAAGGGAGAGTACAAAATCTCACAATCTAAAGAGTCTTGTGTATGTATGACACCTTGAACTAAGCAAGAAATATCTATGTCACAAAAGAAAGGAACTTCTTCTATTATTGATCAAGAGAGTACCTTGTCAAGGCTTCTCCAAGCCTACTTGATATCTCTCCCTCCAAGAACATGAAATGATTTTTTTAATAAAAGCTCATTTTGTGCATATCATCGAGTTCATGGTCATTCAACTAATGAATGCAAATTTTTGAGTAATAAAATTCAACATATTAAGGATCGTAGTGATCTTCCTTGTGTTGGTGCACCTATTTCCTCTAATTGACATTGATTTTCATCCTATCATGTTGCTCATAACTATGTGGCATTGGTAGCTTTATGTGTCTTGCTCATTGCCATACATAGTGGTACAATATTAGGTGCAACCTTATTTATCTTGGTAGTAACATGATAGTTCTTGGTGGTTGTCTTTGTCTCTATGATTGGGGAGCAAGGATGACTAGTTTTGGGAGGTGTGCATTCTTTTCAAGGATCCCCTTCCTCTCTTTCTACTTAAAATACCAACGTAGCATGTATGTTGACATTTTAAGTGGGGGCATATTGTTCCCCATTAATTATTTGCATGTACCTTCTTAGTGATGCTATCATACATCTCCTAGGAAGTGTGATCATTACATTGACACTATTTTATTTGCACCCCCTAAGGTGAGTTTTGTTTTGTACCCCTGAGGTGAGTTTCTTACTTCACTTTGTTCATGGAAGTTGAATTTAGTATAGCATTATCATAGAATATTGATCTTGTTGTGGTGCCTTATCAAAGTTATCAAGGAGTATAAATTTTGGTATGGTTGATGTATGGGAGCCTGTAGACTTGGCATGACTTTCCCATCACCACTTGTCTTGGGGGCTAACCTAGTGGACACCGAGTTTCACTAGCCCTTGTGAGAGTATTTTTCATGCCCACCTAGCATAACAAAACTTTCTTGCCTATGTATCCATGTGTTTCATAAGTGAATTTACATCCTTATAAGTGTATTTGATGGGCGTGGCAAAATGAAACTTGCTAGTTCATCTTTCTTTCCTCTTTGCATTAATTTTGACATTGTATGTTAGTGTATCTTGTCTTGCTGCTTCATATCATACACTCATGTGTGTCCCTTTGTGCTTATGTTGGTTTGACATGGGATCTTGATCCTAGGGGCTTGACCACCTCCTTAATCTTTGTCATCCTATCCCATCAACATTTGTGCACTTGGACCCCTCTTGATGCTTATTTTTCTACTTTAGTTGGAGTTTGAGTGTATGGCTCATCCTCACACTAAAGTGGGGGCTAAATGTAGTGTCAAAAAATGTACACCTTTACATTTTCAGACTATGTTTGGGTCCCTTAATAAATTATTCTTAATTAAGCCTCTAATTGACTCAAGTATGCATCTATAAGCCTAATTAATTATATTTCTTGAAGGGATAACTCACAATTAATTAATGCCTATACTTAATTTAATGAAAGTGTGTGTTATAAGCTTAGGGCCTAACACCCATTTTCCCAAGGGAGAATGGGCCCTACTTAAGCTTTAGAATCCAGTTTTTAATATGTTTTTGGTGGCATTTTTATGATCCCAAATTCAAATTTTAAATGTTGGCTTGTAATGTTTAATTGTTAGGAAATTAGAAAATCATCTATAAATACATAATTATTTTATCAATTCAAGACATCTAGCAAGAGGGAAACTTTCACAAGAGAAAATATTATTGTCAAGAGAATTAAAGAGAACATTTATCAGTCATCTACACCAACATTTCAAGATCCTATCATGATGTCAAAGTTTACGTGTGTTCATGCATGTTTTTGGAGCTAACATTGTGGTGTAGGTTTCAAGTTTCAAGTCAAGATTTAAGCATCAAGATCAACATCCAATCAAACCATTTCATGCAAGATCAAGACCTTGGAGAGATGTGTTAGATTTCAGTCCTTCAAGGATCTTTATTCAAGGGTTTGGTGAGTTGCAATAAGCAAGTGTTCATTCATCATTCCTTTCATCCATATTTCATTTCATTACAAGGTTTAATTACCAAAATGGGGTTTGACCAAGGAAACCCCCCATTCACCAAAAAAAAAACAATGTTTCCCTCTTGTGTGCTGTAGATCTTAGATTCAAGAAGGATTTAAGATTCATCAAAAGTGCAATTTTGCAAAGTTGTGAAAGTTGTCAACATTGTCGTCAATATATGGAAACTCAAATCTCGAATTTATTTCTGACTTTTCAGTAGTGAAACCTAGGGAAATAAAAAGCTTAAATCCACCTCCAGAGGACCCTAAAATTTGAGCAAGAAATCCCTACAAAGACTCATTCACCCTAGGGCGAATGTCCCAAGACACTTAGCAGGAGCTTTTTGTGATAGGTGCATAAAATCCTATCTTTCTCAAATCTTTCGAAACTTTTTCTGATTTTGCTAAATTAAAATTTTAAATTGATGTTTCAAGTGTTACATTGCATAATTGGGTTTATTTTCTATTTTTAGTTTTTCTCTCAAAGGTGCATTTTAGGTTTGATTTACCCCGTCCTTGGTCAAAAGGGAAAAAACAAGATCTCCATTAAGATTGACTCACCTAAGGGTTGAAAGACAATCTTGCCCTAGGGGATCTCTTTTTCCTAATGAAATAGGGGAGATATGTGCATCACCCCCATTCAAAACATACCTCACCCATTTTCCTATGTTTCAAGTAGTTATTTGTATCCTCTTACGCTATTTTGGAGATAAAAGTCAATTTTGGTTAAAATATTTTAATGCATTTATTTGTGTTCAATTTACCTATACTCAGTCGATGTAGGACATTTAGAATTCCTGAATGCATATATGTTCCCAAGATCATCGAAAGTCTATGACTCTCTATTTGATAATTTAATGAAGCCCTCTCTTGAATTATGAACTACTTAGTTTAGGGATCTTTAGGTCCATTAAGTCGTGTCTATGATCATCTACAGTAGTTAACTGGACATTATGGGAATCTTTACACCCATTTAAGAAGTATATATAAAAAATGCTATTCAAGAGAAAAACCCCAAATTAATTTTATTTTTTAATACAGTCATAAACTAGATTGAAACATGTGTGTTTCATTAGTTTACATCGTTTCAAATTTTGAAACATATATATTGATTTTAGGTGCTTCCACCTAAAAATTTGAAACTTATTGTATGCTTCCTTTATAAGACAATGATACAACTTTGCACTTTCCCCGATTTTTTTTTTTAAAGAAAACTAATGTTTTTGTGCACATCATTGATTTAGTTTAAGAGAAATTATGAGATTGCATGGATTGCCTAAGAGTATTGAGTCAAATAGAGATGTTAAATTTATTGTTCATTGAATAACATTGTGGAAAAAACTGAATATTAATTTGAATTTTAGTTTAGTATGTCACCCATAGATTGATGGACAAATTGTAGTAAAGAGGATTTTGGAAATTTTGTTAAGGTTTTGATCAATTGAAAGAACAAGTGGTTGGAACTTGGAGATACCACAAGCTAAGCTCTTGTACAATACTTTAGTGAACAAAAGTATAAGAACATTATTCTATATTGTTTATAGGTAGAGTCCAAGAAATATTTAATAGTTGCAAAAATTGATAGGAGAGCATAAGAGAAGTGCAAAAATTTAAGATCACAAAGAGAACATGAAGGAAGTCAACCAAGAGGTAAGAAAATAGTTAGAGAAGATGAACAATAAGTATGATAAGTAATAATATTAGAAAGGAAAGCATAAGAAATATGAGATTGGAGATATGGTCATGGTTTTATTGAGGAAAAAATAATTTCCACAAGGAATATACAATAGTTTGAATAAAAATAAAATTATATAATGCAAGATAGTTAGGAAATTTTTTAGTAATGCATATGAGATCAAGTTGCCTAAGGAATTTGGGATATCATGCATATTCACATATATATGATTACCATGGATTAAGTGCCAAAGTAATTGAAATATAAGTTGCCTAGATATCAAATATATTAGAACAATAAGTTGAATGGATAGAAGGAATTTTAGACAAGAGGATTATCTAGGAGCATCTCAAGCCTAAAGCAAGCATGTATCAATAATGAATTTTTAGATGTCATAGTTAAATACTTATTTCCTTAGTTTCAAATCAGTGAATTCAATCCAATCAACAATGACTTAGTCATGTGATACCACCTTTGTATCCAATCGACATTGTTGGCACCCTAATCAGATGTATCTCATTGTTTCTCTTTTATTCCCTATAAGTGTGCATTTGACCCTATCCTACCCATTGTTGATAACCAATCTGAGAAACTTATAATTTGGGTCCCCATTTTGAAGTATTGCTCAAGAGGCATAAGAAATGTTTAATTTTTTTTGTTAAAGTGAGTTAAAACTGGTCAATCTTTGGCTTGTAGGTTTTACCTATCCAATCAGACTAGGTTTTGTTCCCTTAGGTTTCCCTACAAGGTCCTGACCAATTGGAATTCCATGCAAAAGGGAGAAAAAATGAAGAAATAAGTTGTTTGCAGAAACTGGAATTCAAACTAGTCCAAAGGTTAATTCCAACAGTCTTTTTCGCTTATCTAGTTTAGTTATATTTTTCGTAAAAGATCTTGCTTGCCAAAAATTGGTACCCATTTGAACTACACTTATTGAAAAATTAAAAAAATGATTCATTAGGCTTTTCTCGCAAGTCCTGTTTGGTTGAAGTTTTCTACATACTTATGCTTTTGTGGGATCGTGATGCCCATCCAAACTTCCTTGTTTAAAAGTGAAGGTTCATTTCACTTGAATTTTTCCACACCAAGCATTCATAAATCAAAATTAAATCATAAGTTTGGTTCACATTCAAAATTTTGCAAGTTGTATCCTCATGATGTCATAATTCCATCACCATTGCATCATCACCTATTTTGTGAATATTCCCTAATCAATTGAACATAGCCTTTTAAGTTGAATTCTTATCTGATTAAGTTGGACTTCCCTACAAGACCAGTCCAATTGCATTTTACTGCAAGATATACTTTTTTGACATCGCCATGTCCTTTTGTTGATGTCATCCCATCTCAAGCATTCCCACACCATGATGATGTCAAACTTGTCATGATGACATCATCTCATCCTTTTGATAATCTCATCATCAAAACTTTTTATTTGAATCAAACATTGAAACATTGAGAAGTTAGCGAGTTAAGTTGGATTTCCTTGTAGGTTTAATTCAAGTGGTTTACTCTACAAATTTGGTTAAGTGGCTAACTCTCACAAAGGTTTGGTTGCACTCCAAAATATTGCAAACTTTCAACCTAACAAGCAAAATGTTCTTGAAAGGCACTAGGGCCTCTATAATTCATCTTCCACATACTTTTCTAACTTTCAAAACACCATTAATGTATTTTAAATATCTATCAACCACCAAATTAGATTTGATGGTGCTCACCCATGTCCTAGTTATTGCTACAAGAATCAAACATTGGCATGCCCTCTTTAGGCCATTGTTTCAATAAAAAAATTAGGTAATTTTCGTGTCCCTACACGCGAATCTTCACACCATTAATGATTTTAGGTAAAAGTGGTTGAAGATCAAAGGCATCCCATACTCCTTGGAATGAAAAAAATAGTTCAAGGCATATGCAAGTTTACAATATGATAAAACCCTAACAAGAGGGTATGGGCGTCCCCAACAACAACCAAAATTGTATATTTTCATGATTCCTTGTCACGTGTGCATGTTTCCTTCCATAATCCAACATAAATTTGGTAAAAGAGCTTCATTTTTATTATTCAAGAAGAGAATATCATTGGAAAGGAGAGGAACACAACAAAACTAAAGGGTTCATAGTTTCAAAGTATGGGTATTATAATTTTTCTATTGCAATGATTTGGGTTCATCCCAATTTGTATCCAAACTTGTAACCTTTTTAGATTGAATGATTAATGATAGAATTCACCTTTATTAATTTCATTCATGTACATGGTGTGCATTTCCGGATGTGTTTAGTTGGCCATCCAAACGACTGTAAAATCCTTGAAAATATTTTTGCAAGGCATATTTTCATAAAAATAAAGGAAATGTATGGGTATGCTCATGGATTGCTAAGTAGAATCCATATTCTGAAACTATCAATTGCTTTTTTAATTTATGTTTAGAGCCTAGCTTGCTTGTGCATTTTGAAATGCATAGCCTTTTGTGGTGTCTTGATTAAGGTACCACCTTGGTTTCAATTACTGCATCTTTTGTATGAATCTAGAGACTTTGTTGCCCAACTAAATAAAGGCACTGATATGTTGTTGGATCCTTCTCCCCATCATCCTCTATACACTCAAAACAAATAAATACGAACATCTTGTTTAATTTTAAATTTTCTAGTGTGTTCCAACTACCATGTCTAAAAATGTTTAACATTGTGTAGGGTTATTATAAAATACATTCATTGACATTTATGTGGGAAATCATCTATTTTAATAAAGTGTTTAACCTTGAGTTTCATAAAATCGCATATAGGCACGAAGTGACAACCTAAATAGGGGTGCACTATGCAACAAGTATGGTTTGTGTCAAGTTGAGTGTTATGTTTATATTTTGATATCTATTGGAGCATCTTAGGGAAACTCCTTTGGTCTAGCAGAGCATGGAGTGAAGGAGGTCTTTCCCACCTTAGCAATTGGCACTAAGTTTCCCAACCCAAACATAGCTTTTGTGATACTCTTCCCAATTTTAACACCCCTAGAACTTGGGAGACTGTCCAACCTTGGGGATTTGGGGTCCTCACCAAAAAATTGGTGTCATTTTTGAGGAAAATGAAGAACAGAAGAATATTTTTAGAGCCTTGGTGACTTAAGGAAATCTATAGTTGTTATATTTTTTGGATAAGTTTGACATTCCATCAACTTTCACCAAAAAATTGGCACCATTGTTAGGGATGATATTCAGGTTTTTATTTTGAAGATCTCTGCAACTCAAAATAGGAAACTTTTCTTGTTGGGTATCTAAGTTGTTTTCTACTAGAAAATATTTTGTCTCTTCCAAGTGAAGAGTGGTGACTTTGTTTTAGTCAATCCAAAAATCCACAAGTAAATCATTAGGTGTTGTGATGGAGAGAAGAAAGGTATCCAAAGTACTAGAAAGGATAAAATACAACTCAACTAATACACAAGCATCCATCATGGGAATCTTAGAGTAATGGTAAGTCATTCAGACCTACCTATCCAATCTCAAAAGTTAGTTCTATAGGTAGAAATAATTCATACATTGATTTTATAAATAAGCAAATGTACACTTATGAAGATTCAAGTGTTAGTATAATAAAAAAACATGGACAAATTTCTAAGGTTGATTATGAAGAAATAAATAATATGGTTGTTGGTAGAAGGGACAAGGATAGATATTGTATTGTATATCCTATTTACAAGTCTTCCCTTACTCCCAACACATAATATGACTATAATGATAAAATAAATGAATTATTAAATCAAATAAAAAATAGAGACACAAAACAAATGGAAATTGTTAAGCAACAATAGGCTCAATTAGAAAGAAACAATAAGCTTCTTGATAGGATGAATTTGAATAAATAATATGATGCGCAAAATCTTGGTGTGAGTTATCTAGATGTGGAAACATATGATATTAGCCAATATTTGAGCTTCCTCCCAATATGTCATGTAGAGAAGAAATTGAACATCATAAGTTTTTGTATCACCTTAAACAACAATACCAACTTACTACAAAAATTAGATTGTAGAAGGCTCAACTTGCTACCCTCAAAATCCAAATTCCCTTTCAATGAGGAGAGGAATATTTTTCTTATGAGGAGGATTGTTCTTAGCACTATGAAGAAGAGGATGATTAGTAAGATGCATTAGGATATGACTCCATGGATGGAGAAGATGAATATGATTCAAGAGATTTGGGTTTTCAAGATATGCATAGTCTTGATGAAGAACAATATGAGTTACCTACTCTCAACATAGAAAACCCCAAGGAACTCATCCAACTATCCTTGAAATCCAAGATATCATGTGATGATATAAAATACCATTTGTATGTAGTAGTGGTACATGTAATAAATGGGTATCAATTGAGAGTTGAACATGTGCCTACACTAATAATGATAATTTTGTAACATCAAAGGGAATTTCCATGGGACAAAAAAAAAAATCACAAAGGGAAAAAGATAAGAGCATAAATAACAATTTTTCTACAAAGGTGATAGAGAGAAAGAATGACCTAGTGCAGTAGTAGGTACTCAATAAGAAATAGGTGTCAACGGTTCATGAACATGAAGTTCCAAAAGGGGAAAATTTGAATGATAAGGTACAACTAGATCAAGCCCAACCCCTAGAAATGTAATGTATGGACAAAGAGGAAGATGTGTATGTTATTGAACAATCAAGTGAATCTATTGTGGGGTGTGTGCATGCTTATGACATCAAGGGTAAAAAATAAACTAGTTTCATATTTGATGTATTGCCCTCCTTTGTCCCTAGATCATTGACAATGAAGCTAAAAATGTTTGTTTGCATGTGAGTGACACAAACATGGTTGCACTTGGTGATGAGATTATTGGAATAAATTATAGTGCACTCAATTATTTTCAATTTGAAGACCTTGACCTTGAAGAGTGTGAAGATGGTAATCATGTGGATGCATATGAGAACCTATTTATTTGGTGTAAGACTTGTTGTTTTCCTCATGTAGAGTGTGTTTCAATAAGGCCACCAGATATTGTTGTTGCTATGATTAAAGAGGATATGTGTCATAATTCTAATTTTAATAGCATAAATGACATAGCAGATTGCCCAAATGATTTTGAAATAGGAAAACAATTTGTAGAATGCAATTCTTCACTTGAAGTGTCTCATGATGATGATTTTCCTATTGGTAACGATTGCATCAACATGTGTAATAGTGATGTATGTTGGCCACCTACTATCTAAGGGCTTGATGAAGAAAGTGTTGATTATGAAGCTTTCCTTTTTAAAGTTCATGCTTCTACTGTTGTGGATGATGGTGTGAATTATAATCCTTTCTATGGGTCCAACACACATATAATAATAATTTTGAGCAACAATATGTTTTCCAAAATAAATATCTTGTTTCTAAGCTTGATAGTGTGCCAAAGCTCCGAGATTTTTGATTTGATTAACAAGAGGGAGATTTTCTTTGCACATATTGGCAATATAATCAGGTACATTTTTCTTTTCCATGTGAATTGGAGGTATTTTATTTTGGCCTCAATTCAAATAGGGAGGTCAAAATGTATGATAACAATGCATTCATGTGTGAAGGAAGTTCACTTTCTTCCATGAGTTCCAATTCTTCTAATGCTGACTTGGTTTTAAAAAAATTACCTCTATTATTATGTGCATGTGTGGTATGTTATGGAATAGGTCCAACATCTATTACTTGTGCTTTCATTAAAATTAGAAAGGTTAATTATGAAGGTCATCTTCACTCTTTTGGATAAAATCATGTCGATATGTGCAATAAAAAAGATTCATTTGCTGTAACTAGGTACTAAATACAACTATGGTTAGAGGGAGATCAATTCCTTCAACATGCTTGTATATAACAGAGGCAAGTGGAGGTGGAAGCTTGTTTATGACCATGTGCCATGGTTATTCATGCAAGGTTTGACCTACAAAATAAAGTGGTAAGTTTCTATGCAGCCATATCTTCAATGTTTTTTGTGCCTTCGTGTCATTGGTTGGATGTTGTTTAACCTTGTATATATTGTGTTGCATTGTTGTACATATGGTGTGTCCTTATGTAGGCATGACCCTTATTTTTCATGATGAAGTGTAAGTTGTACCCAATCCTTATTTTGGTTTACTCCCAAATATTTAGATTCCCATTGTGTTTGCAAAAGACATACATCCCCAACAAGAGCCAATATTGGTATCCTATTTAGATGTGTCTCATTGTTGCTCTTTTCTATCCTAGAAGAGTGCATTTGACCCTATCTTAGCCATTGTTGATAACCAATCCTATAAATTTACCCCATTGGTCCCCATGTTGAAGTACTGCTCAAAAGGGATGTTAAATGTTTAAATTTTTTTGTTAAAGTGAGTTAAAACTAGTCAGATTTTGGCTTGCAAGTTTTATGTGTCTAACCAGACCAAGTTTGGCTCCCTTAGGTTTCCCTGCAAGGTCCTCACTGGTTGGAATTCCCTACAAAAGGGAGAAAAAATGAAGAAATAAGTATTTTTTTGTCGGATCCTGACTTCCAATTGGTCTAAAGGTTAGTTATGGTAGTCTTTTTTGCTTGTTTGCTTTAGTTAAATTTTCCCACAAAAGTCCTTGCTTGCAAAAAATCAGTACCCATTTGAATTGTACCTATTGAAAATAAAGAAAATTGGTTCATTAGGATTTTCTTGCATGTCTGGACAAGTTGAAAATTTTCACATACTTATGCTTTTGCGAGATCCATGCTCATTTCAACTTTTAGTTTAAAAGTGAAAGTTTGGTTCACTTGAATTTTTCTATACCCAACCATTCAAAAATCAAAATTAACTTTTTGTAGAAATCTAAGGTCCATCTCAACCCAATCCTTAAAATTTGATCATAAGTTTGGTTCACTATGAAAATTCCATAGTTGTATCCTTGTGACAACATCATTCCATCATCATTACATCATCGCCCTTTTGAAAAGATTCTTTGGCCAATAAAAAATAACCTTTTAAGTTGAATTCTTATGTACCTTAGTTGGACTTCCCTACAAAACCAATATAGGTGCATTTTATCACAATCCATGCTGATGTTATTATGATGTCATCATATCATTTTACTAATGTCATCATCAAAAAATACCATCCAAGTTGAATACTAAAACTTTGAGAAACTAGCGAGTTTAATTGGATTTCCTTGTAGGGCTAGTTTAGTTGGTTTTCTTCATAAATCTAGTTCAATGACCAACTCTCGCAAAGGTCTAGTAACACATCAAAATCCCACAAACCTTAATCCCAACAAATATAGTGTTCCTACAAGGTGCCAAAATGTCCAGAATCCATCTCCCACCTATTCTCCCACCTTTCAGGGTGTCACTAATGCATTTCAATGTCCACCAACCATCAAATGAGATTTGATGATGCTCATCCATGCCTTAGTTATTGTTGCAAGACTTGAAGATACACACACTCTTTAAGGTATTATTTCAACAATTTTTTTTTGGGTGATTTCCTTATCCCTACATGTGAATATGCACACCATTAATGATTTAAGGTGATGCTAGTTGAAGATTGAAGGCCTCCCATACTCCTTGGGAATACAAAAATGTAGTTTAAAGAACATTCAAGTTTAAAATATTATAAAAAAAACTTGACAAGAGGCTATGGGTTCCTCCTGCAACAACCAAAATTGTGGATTTCTATGATTCCTTGGAAAGTGTGCATGTTTCCTTCCAAAATCTTATCTGCATTTTTTATAAGAGCTTCATTTTTCATAGTTCAAGAGAGGATAACATTGGATCAGAGAGGAGTGTAGTAGAGAGAAACACTTACACACCAAAACTAGAGGGTTCATAGCTTCCAAAACTGGTATCATAATTTTGAAATTGTAATGATTTGAGTTCATCCCAAATGTGTGCTAAACACTTACATAACCTTTGTGGATTGAATGATTAATAGTAGAATCAACCTTCATTGAATGCCTCCATGTGTATGGTGTGCATTTTTTAGTGTGTTCTATTTAGTTGACCATCTAGACAATTGCAGAATCCTTGCAAAGATTTTGCAAGGTATCTTTTCATAACAATAAAGGAAATGTTTGGGTATGCTCATGGATTACTAAGTAGAATCACTTAATATTTTGTAACTTTTTTCTCGAGTGTATGTGTAAAGCCAAGCTTGCCTATGCATTTTGAAAGGCATAGTCTTTTGTGATGTCTTGATTAAGGTACCACCTTAGTTTCAGTTACTACATATTGTGTATGAATCCAAAGACTATGTTTCCCAAATAGATAAAGGTGCCAATCTATCTTTGGCTCCTTCTCCCCATCATCCTTTATAGACTCAAAAAAATCAATACAAACATCTTTTAGATTTTATCTTTTCTAGTGTGTTCCAATTGTAATGTTTGAATGCATGTAATATTATAATGGGTTATTATTAAATGTAATCATTAACATGTATGCGGTATATCATATGTTTTAATAAGGTGCTTAACTTTGAGTCTCCCAAACTAACATATAGACATGAAGAGACAACCTCAATAAGGGTGCATGTTAGGGTGAGTGTTTTGTTTTCATGGTGATATCTATTGCAACACCTTAGGGAAATCCCCCTTAGTCTAGCGGAGGTAGAAATGAAGGTCTTACGCACCTTAGCAATTAGTCCTAAGTTGCCTAATTTGAACATAGGTTTTGTTATACTCTTCCTAGGTTTGACACTCTTGGCACTTGGGAGATTGTACAACCTTAGGGATTTGGGGTCTACAACTTAGATCAACAATAAACACAATGGTTTGAACATAGTCTACTATGATAAGCATAAACATGCCCACATATTCAATTATATATTTAATTCCATATTGTAATTTGTGGCATGTTCCCATTTAAAAAGGGTGGCTTAATTGGACAATGCTCCAAAGTTTATTGTTGCTTAATTAACTATTGGTCTTAGGAGTGTTTGTATTAAACATTGTGTCAAGTTTTGAGATTCATATATCAAGATACAATAAAGGTTGTCATCTAAGGCAAGTTGAAGGGTGAAATCATTTTAAAATGGGTAATTTATCCTTGTCTCACATGAATAGGGTGATGTGCTACGGTTTTGCTTAGTGTCATCTTATTATGCATTTCCTCTTTACAAAAAGGTGGTCAAATCATTTGAGAAGAGAGTTAAATGGGTCAAAGAATAGCTTATAATTGTATATTTTAGAAGATCTACATTGTAATTTTCAATCCTATTCTTAGATACTAGCACATGAAGCTCATGATGTAACCATGTTTTGAAGTAATAAAATGTTTCCATTGTGTGAGTCTTTGTGATATATCATGTGAAATTTTTGTGTCATCATTTTCTATGTGATAATATTGTGTTTAACTAGACCCTCGAATTGTGATTGTATCAATATGTGTACACTTGGTTCTACGTTTGATCTCTTGGCTAAGGAGATGGCTATTGTCTAGTTTGGCTTGATGGTGCCATAATGTTACTTTAGAGAGTACTCTCTCCTTGTTAGTTTTCTCTCAAAACTTATTTTTAGTATGGAGCTATTCAAAATTTGAGAATCTACAAAGTTTTGTCAATGGAAAGGATTATATCATTGTTTCCTATATTTTATATGCCGTGTTCATTTTATTTTTATAAAATTGGTATATTAAAAATAAATATATGTGAAAATTATAAATGTAATCCTCATTAATGTATTTTATGTTTCAAATGAATGTTGATTAAGTTTCGTATTGTTATAAATTCATTTGTTTGGAATGTATTAATTCTCCTCAAATTTGTATTGCAAAACACAATTGGTCATGAAATTGAGAGATTGTTTCTCATTGTTGTAATATATCTTTTTGAGAGGAGATATGAATATTTTAATTTACCAAATACTCTTTTAACTTTGATAAGGAAATATGTATGTATATGTGTAAATACATATATGCTCGTATCTATTCAATTTAAAATTTTGAAATTGAAATTTATATGTATTTTATTGTAATATTCACCCTTGAAAATTTTAGAAATATAAATGTATGTATTTTAAGGAAGCTAAGATAGCATAACAACTTCCTACACTAATATTGAGGGGAGGGTTATGTGAATTTTTTAAGATCTTTACAATAGTTACATAAACTAAACATAAATACCATTCATACCACAACACAATGATTAACATAGGAAAAACCTTTTCAAAAGAAAACTCCACACATCAAAATCGTCCAATATATTATTTAAAAATCAACAAAATTACAATATAATTGCAAAGAAAAAATTCATAAGATAACATCAACCAAAGATTTGAAATAAAATCAACATCTATAAGACTCTTACATACAACCTCCATCTCAAGCACCTAATATATAGAAGACATGATGCATTAACTTGTCACATTATATTTACAAAACCATGACCTTGAACCACCCAAAAAAGTGGCACCCAACCTATCTCCAATCAAATATGCCTTGTGATGTGTCAAAACACACACCAACACATATAACTCCCACTTACAACTCTTTTTTGTGTCCAATATGTTTTCACATTTTTCAATTTTGAAGACCCAACTTTCGAAGGCCATAACTTTTGATTTGGGACCATTTGTATTGTTGGAAAGCTCATGAAGTTCTCTATCAAATTATAATTTTATTCACCAATTACAACCACTTTCAAGACCAAAAATGGTCTTTATGTGCCTCACACTTGACTTTGTAGTTTTAAAAAATGAAAACTTTAATATTTTAAAATCTAGACATGATCTTGGGTTGAAACTTAATCAACACGTTTATTTTGCAATCACGTAGCTTTGATGGAAATTTCAGACCCATTTGTGCTCAAATGTAAACTTACTATAAATAGTAATATTTTGTAATTGCAAGGTTGAGAAATATTTTCCTAACATGTATCTATATACATGCATACGTATGTGTGCATGCCTACATGAATGCATGCACAATATACATTTAGTTTATTTTTAAATTGATTACTATAAATATATGTGTTGTGATGCCTTGCATAACCACCCCATCTTTTGCCTTGGTCAAAATGGGTCCCCCTTTATGTTTTTATCTTTTGTTGATTTTCAAACAAAGTTTGGAGTCTTTCTTTATCAACACTTTGTTTTTCTTTGGTTTAGCCTATCGGAATCGGAACTGGAACTGAATCGAGTTTTGAAACTTCTTTCAAAACTCGTTCCGATTCCCATCCCGATAGTCTTTCTTTTTGACTGTTTGTTTTGTCTTTGTCGGAGCCGGAGTCAGAGTGGAAGTTAAGTCGGTATTTATTTGAAGTTTCAAAATCTAAATTCATTCTGTTTTCGCCTCCGCTTTTTGGACTTTTGTTTTAGACTAAGTTTTTATGTTAATTTTTCTTATTTCAGTCTTTTTGTTTTATTTTTGTGTTTGGTTTTGTTTTATGCTTTGTTGGCGGAACTGGACCTAGAACGGGAACGAAGTTGGGAAATTACTCAAGTTTCCAAATCCGTTTTCATTCCGATCTCACTCTCGTCGTTTCTTGGTCGTTGACTTTTTACTGAAGTCACATGCAGTGATTTGCTAGTTCTTCTGCAGTTCCAACTCTGCTTTACTGAATTTAATGTGTTAATGGCAGTTGCCATGCGTAGGTAGAAACTCTGAGTTTTACCTTGATTAGGGATTAAACAAGTGGTTATTATTATTATTGTTAAGAAATTGAAGAGCAAAGTAGAGCAATAGTGGAGTTTTTCTGGAGTGAATCGATTGAAAGAAGAGGAGACAATTTCTTGAGGATTTCTTCAAAAGGTTTGCCTATTTTGCATTCGAGGTAGGGTTCCTATTCTCATTCTTCTTTTACATTCATTTTTTCTTGTTTCTGTTCGTGTTAGATCGTTTTGCTTTGGGCAGGTTCGTGTTTCTCAATGGGTTTGCATGTTTAGTTTTTTTCTTTGTTTTTTGTTTTGTTTGTTGTTCTTGTCTTCGTTTTTTTTTTGCTTTTGTATCTGGTTTTCTTTGTTTTAGGGTATAGTCATTTTCACGTTGTACTGCATTGGTTTTTAATTGCGTAGATTAAATTAGGGTTTTACAGTGAGATAGATTAAACTCAGGTTTTACAGTGAGTTAGGGTTGGTTAAATCTTGTTTTTACTTAGGGTTTTTGGTTGCACATTCATTTGGTCAATCAGAAGGGTTAAATTCGTGCCCTAGTTTTTTTTATCGAGTTTGTTTTAGATTAGGGTTTAGATGCATTTATGTATTTACGTTTTCAAAATGTTAAATATGATGCCCTAAAAGCACAGTCGCCTCACGGTCATATGGGGATGGTCTTATCATGCTATATTTTAGCCCCTCTTCGTTTAATATGACCTAGTCCTTAATCATGAAGTTATGCATCAAACTATTAAAATCATTGATGATGTCATGATCAACCTAGGCGGAAGCGAGATCGAAAATGATTTAGATTTTTGGGCATGTTTTATAATTAGTGTCAATTCCATTTTCCATTTCGCTTCCGACTCCGCTTATAGTGAGAAGCTTTATTTCAAAAAATGGTAACCTTGGTGGAGGCGGAAGTAGAACCGAAACGGAATGTGAAAATAGAAAAAATCTGAAAGAAACCAAATCCGTTTCCATTCCAGTTCCGGTTCCAGTTACCATTCCAATTTTGACTTCGAGCCCGCTTCTTGTTAGTGAAATATCAATAACAATTTTGGCTCCGAGCCCAACAGTATGTTAAAAGGGGATTGTTTAGGATGTTTTATGCCTGGTTCCGCCTCCGATATATGTATGAAAGGTATGATTTTAAGACATTTTTTGAGATGTTTATTCAAGGATCTAACTAGAGGTTTTGTTGTAGGAAAGCTAAAGAATGTTGGGAACATCAGGAGAAGTTGTCCAAAGGAACCGGCCTACAGGGACTTCAAAAGCAGCAGCTAAGCCCAAGAAGATAAAGCCAGAGCAGTTACCTTATACCTTAAGGTATAACCATAGGAGTCCTATTGCCATTGCAAGCAAAGTGGAATCAGATTGATCTGACATAACTGATACCAATCTGGGCCAATACAACTTTGAGGAATCATATGTTGACACATTCAATGAGGATGTGACACCTAGAACTAAGAGAATAGTGGATTCTAGTTTGGCTCATATCACCCTGTTTCCTCTATCAATCCAATGCTTGGAGTTAATCATGACAGCTATAGGAGCTTACAATCTGGCTACCCGACAATGCATGGATTCACAAGATAATGTAATCATTGATCTCACTCCTCAAATGTTTCAAATTATGTTTAGTGTCCCGGATCCAAAGAACTTGGTGCAGTTAACTGAGGCATATGCCCTAGAGAAATATAGCAAATACAAGGAATCCAACAAGGCTCACTTGAACAAAAGGTGGTTAAAAATAGAGAAGAAGTCTCTAACCAAGCTCTCAGACCAACCAAAGAGGGAAAATTTTTATAAAGAAGTATCGTATTTAATAATGATGTTGTCTAGGGCCTTTGGGAAGAGAGATGCCTTTCATTTCAAGGAGTGGATGTTTCCCTTCATCCAAATAATCTTAAATGGCACCCAAAAATTTGATTGGCCAATGATTATTTCATATATCATTGATGATCAATTGACCAGGATTAGGGAAACTAAATGTTTTTTCATGACTTCTTATATTGTGTACGCAACAACAAGAGTAGGTATCTTCCCAGGTCTAAACAGAGTGGGGATAATAGGAGAGGCTGAGGGACAGAAGAAAGTATGAGATCATTATAAACAGTTGTCCCTACAGGTTGTTGAGACTCAATTTAGAAGGGTTAATGATGCATTCCTATATGTGATCATTAACCAACTCAATGAAGATGTAGGGTACAGACTGAGCCAAGAAGCTATGGCATTTATCACTGAATGGGGATGTTGGTACATTCAATACCCCAAGTTCGCATACTTCAGGCTAGTTGGATTTGAAGGTCATCCACATTTGCTGCCAAGATGTTGTAACAATAGGATAATTTTAATGGAATTTGTATATCAGGCTCTAGGGGTTAATGCTCAGTTTGCATTGAAGCACAAGACAGGATGTCATAAGCTCCCCATGCAGTTGGGTGAGTACAACTGTCAGCATCTGGTGGGAGCAAAGGTAGTGTGCAATGAGTTGATACATTTAAAGCTAGGTTTGTATACAACTCAGAAGTACTTTGACCCGAAGAGTAAAATGAATTCCTTGCTGCCTTCTATGTTTGATAAACATTTCAATTTATTGGAAGATTTCTGGAGTGACCGACAGGATTAGTATGACCTCAGGAAGAAGAATTATGAGAGGTTACCCGTCTCACTCATGGAAGAGCTTGGGATCAGAAATGACATTCCTGACACATTGGTGGATGATGGAGTGGTATTGGATCCATTGTATGAAGCTTTAAACATTGGGACTAAAATCCCGGATCCGATTGACTGGGACAGTGAGGAAACTATTGGCATTAAGCAGATAGGGCGAGCTGTTTTGGATAGGAGCATTCAATGGGTGGTTCTAAGAACCAAAACTCCTCAAGGACCAGCTCCTAAAAAGGGGAAAGGATATAAAAGGATCAAAAGAAAGACACCTCCCAAGGAGCCTTTGGAGTTCCTCCCTCCAGACATTGAAGAGATTGAGCTTGAAGTAGCGGCTCAAGATGAACCAGAGACACAAGAAGGAGATGCCCAAATAGGATTTATAGTTTCAACATTTGCATTAGGAGAGTCCTCTACTCAAGTCCTACTTGCAAAACAACAAATTGAGGAAGTGCAAAAAGGGACTCTTCACAATATTGTTGAATCCATGAAGGGAAAAGAAGTAGAGGTAGAGGTCTATGATGTTGGAGCAGATTCTGATGAGACTCTGTCAGAGAAGGGTATACAATAAAATATGACTCTAGAGGAGGATACTAAACAGGTGATGACAGAGGAGGATCAATGGGCATTATTTGAAGAAGTCAAGAAGGTTGCTGATGATCAAGCACTTGTTGCAACAATAGAGAAACAAAAGGTAATTGATGCCAAGACACAAGTTGATGCCATACTACAGCAACAACACATAGAAGCTAAATCAAAAGCTGATGAAATAGAGAAGCAACAGAGGCAAAAAAAACATGAGCTCAAGGTTAAGGAGGAGAATCATAAATTAGAATTGATACAGAAAATTCATGACCTTGAGGAAGAAAAGGCAAGACACCAAAGGGAGAGAAGTTCCGGTGGCTAAGTTAAAGCTTGTTGAAGAAGCTCACAAAAATAAAGAAGAAGCAGAACAATTGCAAAAGGAGAAAGAGGCCGAAAAACTGATCAAAAAGCAATAAGAAGAAAAAGAAGATGCAAAAAAGCTTAAAGCTTTAGAGGAAGAAATAAAACACGAATTAGAGAAAAGAAGATTAGAAGAAGAAAGGTTGAAGAAGGAGGAAGAAGATAAGAGAATACAAGAACAAAAGGATAGAGAGGAAGCTGAAAAGCTTGCACAAATAAACGTGGAACAAGAGCAGCAAGAGAAATAGAGAGTTGATTCTCAACCTCAGATAAATGTGCAACCTCCCTTACCTATTGCCTCCTCTTCTTCAACCATGATGATTGTTACTCCAAGTGCTCCTACTTGGTTGAAATTAGATCTTTAAAAGAGAGCATTGACACCTTCTCAACCTCTCAATTGGGAGGATATGATGAAGGAAATTGAAAAAAGAAAGGCCTAAAAAGAAGGCCAAGATCCTACATTCTACTAGGCTAACTGACAAAGGAGAAATTGTGGCCGAGTGTGCTATACTTATGATAGACAAGGAGGCATGAGACATGCAATTAACAAATTATCAGCTAGGCACTATGAATTTGGGGAGACCTACCAAAGATCAACAAATGAATTCAATTGATGTGGTAGCATCCTCAACCAAGTCAAGGATGTTGAAGGATAAACAAAGGAAGGATGAGCTTAAGGTTCAATTAGATCAGTTGCATGTTTTCCTTAAGAATGTTTCTGCTCCAAGATCACAACAGGTTGCTACTATTGAGACCCCAGTTTTGCTGAGTAAGAAGGAAGTAGATGATTTGGAACAGGTGAGGGGCAAGGCAGAAATGTTGGATTAGTGGGTTAGTAAATTGAATCAAGAAATAGATGAGGTACTAGAAGACAGTTTTGGGGTTTACAAAGTGACTGAGGGATTGATGGAAGAGATGAATCAATATGTTAAAACATTGGAAGCACAAGAGGAGGAGTACAAAGGATACAACCAAAAATTGAAAGAAGTTAATAAATTGCCTAAGACTACTCTTCTAGAACAATCAATACTCGAAGAAGATAATAAAGATTTTCTGGAAAATACTTCTTGTATACTCCGATTTAGAACATATTTTCTATACAAACATAGAAATGAGGTTCAAGATTCTATAAAGTAACTAAATGAACAATTTGAGGAGTTGGAGGCCATCATTGCTATTATAGTAAACATTGATGTACCAATAAAGGAAGGCCTACCTTTAAACCAAATAAAGGAGAAGTGGAATGAAAGGTTTAAAGAGCTTATGCAGAGAGGAGATTTTGGTGAAGATCTGTTGATAGATCGATTGATGGAAATCAAAGAAGAGATAAGGGCAACTAAGAGAGAGTTGACAAAGCTGAAAGATATGAGAGGGTTTGTTGTAGCGGAGTTGGAAAGAATTAAGTTTGAAGACAATTGGGTGGATGGGCTTGAATTGGACATATTACAACGAGTCTTCTCCAACTATGATGAATACATTGTGGAACAAACTTCGCATGCATAAATCTCATGCATGCATGGCTTTCTTCTTCTTTGCATGTTGCATGCAAGCATTGGTAGTTTTTGAAGCGCATGGCTTTCTTCTATTTTATTCTCTTTTTCTTCCAATTTAACTGAGTTTCCAAAGATAACTGTAATCCCTAAAAGGGTGGGTCGACTTAAAATAGAAGAGGACTTCAGATTTTGTATATCTATAAATACCCTTGGGGTATCATATTGTAAGGGTCGATTGATGGAGAATAGAATTGGCCACCTGATATTAGGAGATATAATTTTTCATAGTTGTTACAGAGATACATTATTACTTCATTTTTACAGTTAAATAAAATTACAAGTTTATGCAATATGGTGTTAGAATTAATTTTTACTTGATAAGGTTGATGAGTTATAATCTATCTGTATGCCAGTGATTGTGTTGAAGCATGATTGTTTCTTATGTGATGAAAGTCATTAGAATCCGGATTTAAGGATTATCTTGTTAGATTATCAGTGAATTGAATTTATTGAAGTCTGTTGATCTATGATCTTGGCAATGAATGAATATGTGTTCTTTTTGGAATCTTTGAAATAGTTGTGATATGCGAATTGTGATGTTAAAATAAGCACCTTAGATGCATGCAATAGTATAAATTATTCTGTAAATTGTGTCATGCTTTGGTTTTCTTGATCTGTTGGAAAACATTTATTGTTGAAGATATATGGCTGGATGCTAGGTAAGTTTGATTCATGTTTACTGATTTACCCTCTGATCTATCATTTTCTTTTATTTAAAAACCCCTTTCTTTATTAAAATAACTCAATGAATAAATCATTGCTTGTATTCTTTGTTACCAACACAGGCCCCTTGAACATTATAGTTGCAGGGACTGATTGAGTGACACCAGACAGTTGAGAACGAACTACCAGGACCTTGGGAGTTAGACTACTATATGTTGTCTTTCTTTTTTAGGAGAAATAGAGTAGAAAGATTATGTTTTAACGTTGTTTGTGTCATTTTCACCATCAACATGTGTGTGTACCAACTAAAGAGACCCATTAAAACCAAGATGTGAGCCAAAAACAAAGAAAGTAGAAGTAACAATAAACAAACACAACTAATCTCAACACTTAGGTGAAGAGAGATTGAATTCAGAGATTCCATAACATTCCATTCCTCTCAAGATTTCCATGTTATCCTTGACCACCTTCATATCAATATCTCTCATTTCATATTTTTGTAAACACCCCTTTTTGTAAGAATTTCATATATATTGCAAAATTTCATATTTGTGTAAACATCCATTTTTTTATTATGCAATAATTCCAAAATATTTAACATACACCATAACATATTTAGATTTTGAAAAAAAGGCTACATATAGATATGCATTTAATATTTACACCCATTCCTATTAAATATACATATGTTAAAATTTACAAAACATTGAAACATCACAATGGAGCATGCTACAATCACTTTATTTTTCCCATAAATAGAGAATACAATTTCAAACTTCCTCCACAATTTGAGTACAAGTCTACAATCTAAAATTTTTTCTTCAACAAGGAGCATAAGTTTTTATTTTTCTTCATACATTTTAACCTCCAAGAAATGAAAAAACATAGAATAAACTCAATAATCCAAAAAAATAATACCAACAAGAGTATTCACCTTCCTACCATACAATTGCATGAGGCAATCCCCTAACATATGATTGCACAAGGAAATTAACCCTTGAGCTAGGAGAACCATCCAAGAATGGGTTGGACAACAAGCAAGCCAAAAATCACAAGAATTGAAAGCATACACATAGATGAGGATTTTGAACAATGAACCAACTCATTGGTTCAATTATAGGGGGCTAGGAGGGATTCAAATTCTCATGGGAAGCACCATGTATGGGTACTCACACTCAAGTAAAAGCCTTATTCAAATTTTTATACTCAAAAAATATCCTCAAAATCACATGAAACTCATAACTACTTACTCTCCATTCATTTAAGTAAGAAAACAATCAAGGATACTTCCTACAAAGAGATTTGTGTGCCTCTTTCAACTCCAAGCACATGGTTTGTCATCAATCTCTCAAGAGAAAGCTAAACCAAATGAATACATTGACACAAACGACTATACACAAAATGAAAGAGGGTTTTGATCTATAACATAAATCTCATCTCCAAATAGAAACACTCATGCTCCTCTAGTCACACATCACAAAAAGGGCACTCATTCTTGCACAAGTGTGTGTGTATAAACAAGGAAGAGGGCTTGCCTATTCAAATGAAGCTTGTTGGAGTGGAAGACTCTTCTCCCTCATTCATGATTTTACACACCCAAAGCTCTAAATCTCCAATGAAATCCTTCACAACTCAAGAAATATCTCAATAAAAAAAATCCCTACGCTCTCATCAACTCACAAAATAAACTACAATTGTTTTGAAAAATGAGTGAATAGCCTCTTCAAAGCCAAAATAGAAATTTTATATGAGTTTCATGTTACATATCCTCATCCAATACAATGAGGATAAATGACACCCCACTTTTATCTTACCCATCCTCTTACGAATCATGCATACCTTGCATGTGCACCCACGTGGGCTCACCATAACAGGGCATGATGAAGTGGACTGCCTCATACAAGTAGAAAAGGTTGACCAACCAACCTCTCCATGCTTATTTATTGCATGGTGTTACCAATGGTGCAAGGTATTCCATACTCACCCACTTCACTCAACACATGCCCCAAGGACACCTATACAAATGTACTAATTCATAAGGTTCAAAAAGGCGTTGAAATACTCCAAAAAAAAAAATTGACATTATAAACACAAATCCAAGTTTGAAATTTTATGATAATTTAAGTTGTATTAAATATATTCCCATGACATTAAAATTCAAAAAATTAAAGTAAAGGCTCGTGGAAAGATACAAGGCTTGAATACGAGGTTTAACCACTTGCAATTTAGGTGATTAGATCACTAGTTTACACATAGGTAATTATGTTACTTTAGTGTGTGAAGTGAGATGGCTTAGGGTTCATAATGATTTTCCTATCCCCATTGGCAACCTATGTCATCATGATACTCATTCACAAATTAAATCTCATTGAGAATACATATACTAAAAAAAAGGCAATTAAATGTGATTACACTATTCATCTACAAAATGAAAGCAACTCATAGATAAAAATGGGAATATGACTCTTCGTGATCAAATTATATCAATTGCATTTGTTTAATTCATGTTACCAATATAATTTGACTTTTTGTAAATCCATTATTCACAATAGTACATGATTTTGATTATTAAATTCAACCTCAATTACAATCAAGCATTTTAATAGTCATTTCATATATCATCTACAATCTATTTAAGTCACAATTTCATCTAAGTTTTCCTCAAATGAATAACATAAAAATTAAGGATAATCTTCACACAATAACATTTTTTTAAATCTTCTAAGGGGTCTTGGGTCCAATCTTTGGACTATCAAGGGATTTCCTTCCACTGCAGAAGATGTTTTAAAATAGGTCATGCTGCTGCACAATGCGGATTTGAGAAAAAAGCTATGACGGCTACATGGTGGAAAGGTGCCTCTCAACAACATTATACGGTTGAGAATAAATCTGAACAACACAGGAGTTTTTCACAGGTGGTTGCGTCAAAATCACAGGGTCTTGAGGTATCCCCTCTGGATGTCTCAAATGGTGGGGCTGATGATGTTGTACAAGATTATCTTGTTGAAACCCCTAAAGAGTGAGATATTGGGTCTTAGGCTGCCATTTCTGGTGATAGCCCTCTGACTATCATTTCTGGTGGCTTTTTTGATAAGTCTTTGCCTGCACAAAGGAATAATGATGGAATCTTCGAGATAGTGGTTGCAGGCATTCATCTTCAGGAAAATTGTGAGCTGACTTGGCAAGATAAGGCAGCACAAGTGGAGGAAGGTTGGATTACTATTAAGGGAAAGAAAGCTAAATTCTCTAGGCCTTCTTTTGTCATGACTCTCTGTTCCCACAAGAGTAGTTCTAAATGTAAATCTTGACGGGTCTTGTTTGGGGGCTGACTTTTGGCTGATTGCAAATTGTTCTTTTTGCAGCTTTGTTTTTGGTTGTAAAGGGTTTTGGGTCCCTTCAAAACTTGCTTTTACCTGAATCAAAAACATTTTTTTAATTTAACACAATTGTATGAAATTAAACATCAACTACTTAAATGGCACAAATCTATAATATATAGTAAATCAACATCTTTAGTAGCATATATATGAAAGCAATGAGGCCAAAGCCTAGGGGGTTTAGGATACATCAAGTTCAGTAGTAAAATAAAATTAAATAAATCATCCTTTCTATAGCTAGGCTAAACCATAAATCAAGAAATTAAAACTCGATTAATTAAGCACTTAAACATGAATTAATAACAACAAAGGAGATAGGTGTATAGCTCTAATAATGTACAAGTAGATGATCCATTGGAGCACATATTTTATTATCCAAGTTAGACTTCTATTATAAGATGTGAAGGTTAAGCTCTAACAAATTAGAAAATGGCCTTTATTCAATTTTGTTTCAATGACACACTTGTGGCCATGATCTATGTCGCTATAGCCTTAAACCTATTGTGTGACCTTGAACTTTGTATTATGGTCTTTAGATTTATGTTGACCTCTATTATATAAAAATGGTGGTGCTTAAAATCACTATTAGAACTTGTTATGCTAGGATAGGGAAATTCAACTTGCTTCCCACCCTACACCTTAGACAATCCCCTTGATTGATTTCAAATATTTTAGAACAAGTTTATAAACACACCAAGTGAAAATTCAAATGCCCATGTCTCTCCTTTATCTCCTTTTGACTAGTGATGCTAATGGTATTCTCTTAGATGTGAACGATCTAGCTATGAGATGATGAATTGAGATCTAGATAGATAAATAAAATGAACTAGGCTTTATATTTTTATACAATACTCTAGCATGCAAAATTGAATATTTTGTGCTTGATTCAATGGGCAACAACTTGATGGAGACAAGATTGCTTGGTTCCATGATAAATTTTGATTTTGGAAGTTGGGGGTCAACTCCACATGTCTAGTCTTAAAATAAGTTCAAGGCCCCAAATGAGGGATTGGTCTAGGATAGGCAATAATAGATTTGAGGGTCACATATGAGCCTATGAAAAGGACATAGAATCATATTAGGAAATGGATGAATGCCACTTCTTGCAAAGAAATGTGTCATTTGAACACTAAACTATCACACTATGAACAAAGGGTGAAAGTGAGTCCAAAACAAGTGAAGTACTAGGGATGCACTTTTCGAGATTGCATGACTATGTAAATATATAAACTAAAAGTATTTTCCTATTTTGAACAAGAGAAACATTTATAAAGTTGATAGTTTTGTTGAGATTATATTTTTAATATTTTTAACCCTTTAACTACTTTTTGAGGAAATGAAGATGACGTAGTCTTTTTCCAATATAATATTTTTGTGGCCAAATGGAGGTGTAAACATGAAATTTTAATATTAAAAAGCAAATTGACTAACCAAAGTGTTGAATTATCAAAATTGAAAGTATAAAATAAGCACTCTTTGAAAATTTTATCTAAAAACTATGGAGAAAATTTGCACCTTTCTAATCATAATCAAATTCTTTTTATAAAAGCTAAGATTTTAAAAGAAGGGGAAAAGATAACTGTAAATCAAAGAAAATTGATGCCATATAGGTTATCATGTTCTAGTAGTGCTTCAAGGTTGAAGCCTTTTTAACAAGGTCGGGCATGTTATTGGCATAATTAACTCTAATTACCTATTAATTGTCACTAACAAAAACTATCACCTTGATGGAAGACATCATATTAAATATGCCCCTTGATCCACATATAAAAAACTATTACCCCATTCATTCACTCTCACCCATAATATTAAATATTATTGTTTACTATGTATAAAGATCCTTTATATTTACTTTGTGTGCCTATTGGGTATACTATAAGCTATACCAGTCAAAACCATGGTTGGCTCTTTGAAAGTCAAGCTTGGATAGAGAATCTAAATGAACCCAACTAATCAACAATGTGCAATGCCCCAATGGAAAATAGGAGTTAAACGACACTCCACCTCCTCAACTTGAACTTGGATTCGTAACATTTCATTAGACAACACTTTTTGAGAAATAATATTAAAATATTTGTATAATTTATTTTTAGAAAATAAAAGTTCATTTATTTCTTTCCAAAGCTTGAAAATAATATATCATGGAAAAATGTGCTAAATATCTCTAAATTTCATAGGAATTTGAGTAGAATTGTTTATGTGCTAAAAAAAAATTATGAATGAAAAAGTTTTGAAAAAATTATTAATTCGCTTCCACACTAAGTGGGAACTACAACAAAACCAGAACATGTACTAAGATTCTAACTAGTTGTAGAGGGAGCATTTAGGAATTTAAATCCCCATATGCAAAACACTATCCCCAACCAAAAGGCCTTGGTGGATAAGACACTGAAAATTTGAGTGATTTTATGCTAAAAATGTCATCCCAAATAATGGATCTCCTTACACAAGTGATAGGAGAAGAATTGAGATTCAACTTGAGTTTAAGCTTTTTATATGGCACTTTTTAAGTTATAGCCAACTTAACCTAAGTTTATAACGAGGAAAGGAAATATCAATGCACCATCACCAATCCCTCCAAAGACGAGAGGATAGACCAATCTTATGTAGATATTTAACACAAATAGCCACAATAATTTCATTGTGTCATATTATCTCCCATTAAGGTTATAGTTGAATTTAAAAGTAGGCCAAGATAACTAAAAATGAAATTTCTTGCACATAAAACCAATAATTTCATTGTGTCATATTCTCTCCCATTAAGGTTATAGTTGAATTTAAAAGTAGGCCAAGATAACTAAAAATGAAATTTCTTGCACATAAAACTTGAGAAATGATATAAATACCCCACCTAAAAATCGGTGCCTTAACTTGCAAAGTTTCAACAAGAGTGTTGTCACTTTTGGTGAAAATGGGAAACTACCACAAATATTAGCTATTAATAGAAAGGTCATTTTTAAACTAGTTGCCTACCCAAAAATGTAATGATTTGACACTCCCAAGTTTTTCAAATGTTTTTAGTTATAAAGGTGCTACTAATCCTAACATAGACAAGGGTAGTATAAAGGGACTGAAACCCAAGCCCTTTGTGAACTTATTTTCCATTGCCTACCAATAGAATTTTCCAAGCTTCCTTCGTCTTAATAACCCTAACAACCCATATGACACAAATAGTACTAATTTTTAATATCAAAGAGGCTTATGACCACCACATTTGTAGGCTAATAACAAAGATTCCAAGCAACACAATGAAATCCTCTACCTCCATTAGGCATTATCCCATAAAAATTCTATCAAAAGGTTTTCAAGCCTATTACAAGCAACTTTAAGAGTTCAAAAAAAGGGAAAAACCATATGGTGGAAAATATCTTGGCACATATCTTGAACTCACCAACAAGAGAGAAGGGTTTGGTTAATTAATATAAAATCTTCTTCTCAAATTTGTAAAGTATATAATTCCAAAGATTAGCAAGGGACACTTTAAATGCAAAAAGATTGTGTAAAAACATGAACATCTCTCCATATTGAATCTATTTCAATTTTAACTATTGAAGCCAAGGAGTAGCTAGAAGGAGTTTATGACATTTTATCTTCGCTTTGAAGATCTTTAAATATTGTTTTAAGATCATAACCTTTTTAAATTTTGTACAATGTTTGATTTGATTATAATAATTATGAATACATGTCATTGGATTTTATGCATTTCTAAGGTGTTATAATTTTTGCTTATCTCCATGTGAAAGCAAACCATCTTATTCAACTCCTTGTTTACATGTGCAACCAAGATTCACTATTAACCTACTTTGGGTCTAGCAAGTTTCTTTATGAACCAGAAATTGAGTTTTCTTTATAAGCATTTTCTCAAGAAACAAGGGCAAGCTCTTTATAAAACCTTATTGAATTGTTTGTTCCTTTGTTGAGGAAATGAGTTTTTAAGATGGAAGAGGGTAAGACAAGCTACTTTGCATCCTACACCAATAAGACTATGAGGGAAGTAAATGTCAAGGATCTTTTTTTTCAAACATGATGTGGTGCTAGTAATAGTCTTCCTTTCTACGGGATGTCCAAGTTTTCTTCTTGATGTTTTACTTATAATGTACTAATATCTTTTGTTTTTTTCATGATGCATGTATTTAGGAGGGGATGAACCATAACACTAGAAATAAATAATATGCAAACTACAATCCAAGTGAAGATAGAAAGTGCCTTTACACTTTCAATGGTAATGAAAAGAAAAGATCTAATGCCAATGGAATGGAAGATATAACATTGGCATTATCATTTGGAGGAGGTGCTTTTCGGTGGGTCATTTGGCCTTTGCCTATCCTCATGCTCGCCGCAAGGGCGCTACGACTTGGTGGAAGGACGCCCTCCTGGATCATCTCACTGTTGGTTCTTCTTCGGATATTGAGGAGGTCGTTCCTTTGTCTGCTACTCCTGTCCCAGACCTTTCTTCTTTGCAGCCAACTGGGTCTTCTTTGGAGCTTTCTCCTGAGCAAGTCGTCCATCTTGTTTCTGCTCCTCTCCTGAACCTCTCTGCTGTGGTTCCTCCTTTGGTCCGTTCTGCTGACATTGTTGTGCCAGAGCCCCCTGTTGTTGCTACGCTGTCAGACCCTGAACCCCCTTTGTTGGGAAATACTTTTGTTCTATTGGGGGTTTCCTCCTCGGCTGCCTCACTGCCGAGTCCCTCGCTGTTTGGTGGTCCCGTGGTGGCTGTGGCGGATTCGGTCCTCTCCGTTCTCTTCGCTTCCTACTTCTGAGCCTCCTTGGTCGATCATTCTCCGGAAGAAGAAATCTGTGTCAGCTCCTCGGACTCAGGTTCGTGGAGCCAACCTGGACCCCTTTGTGTCTGGGGCTGCTTAATTTCTTTGGTTTCTTCAGTTGTCTGACAATTGTTTCTGGTTGTTCTATAGTTCAAAGCTTGTTTTGAACTATATGTTTTTATTTTTGGCCCCTAGGGCTTCTTGTGAAGGGTACGACACCTTGAAAATGTTGCTTAACTTTTCAAAAACATTGACATTATCATGTATGTGAGAGCATTTGGATAACCAATAAACAAGTTGATAAAACATGTTGGCCCAATCATTTCCAACAAAATTTTAAAAATTTGCAAATGAAGTACATGAGGATGAAAGTCAGCTTTCTAGCCTTCAACATTGGATGCAAGTGAAAAATAATTTAAAACAAAATTTAAACTCCTCCATGGAACACTAATTGTAATGAGATATATATTCAAAATGAAAAGAAAAAAACCAATTACTCCATAGAATAGAAAACTGAGGATGTTATGGCAAAGCTCGAGATTCCACAAGAGGTGGTGATACTAGGTTGGTTTATAGATGACATGCAACCCTAGTACAAAAAGAAAAGTACTAAAAGTAATAATTAGGAGACTACTAATTGAAGCTTTTGGTCACAAAAAGTGGTGTATGTTGGAGTGATTCTATTGCTTCTTCTCGTGAGCATTGCAGACTCATTAATTTGTATATCTTCCATCATAACAATTAATCTTCAAGATTATATTATGGTTTGGTTCTTTGATGTTATTATTTTCATTGTACACAACAATAAGTTAATAAAGCAACCCAACACAAGGGCTACATTTGAGTTTTTGTCTTGGGGGTGTTGAGGGAGGAGACTCCACATCTCCCATTTTCAATTGGCAAAAGATTGGCAAACCCTTATATCATCGTCCTAAGATATAACAAACAAGAATTTATAAAAATTATATTGATGTTTTCTATGAAGTTCAAATGTTTGTTGTAAATTTAATTGTAAATTATGCAATTCACCTACAAGTAGATTGTTTTATTTTCTCCTACATGTTGATATCATCATGTTTAGAAAACTTGTGGTTACCAACTCACATTCATATTTCATTGGAAATCCAAATCCATAGAGGAGATGAAAAAGAGGCATTGTGTCTTTGTGGAAGCACTCCTTCCACAAAACCATGCTTTATTTTCTTCTACATGTTGGCATTATCATGTTTAGCAAACCCATGGTTACCTACTGACATTCACATTTCATTGGAATTCCAAAGTCATAGAGGAGAGGAAGAAGAGGCATTAGATCCTTGTGGAAACACTCCTCAATACTTTAGGGTATAGTCCCCATATGTTTCACCTTTCATCGTCATATTATTTTGCTACTCAAATATTTGTCCTACGATTTAGGGGAAGCTACCAAGTGTCTCATTTCAAAGATGCAAGCATCTCCTTTTGTACTAGAAGTGGCATTTATTAAGATATCAAGTGACCTAGAAGGCTTAAAAAAATCAAATGTACAAAACAATGTGCATTTAATCCAAGTTACCAAATCACCCAAACACCTAGATGATTTTGGATATGATATGCTTTGGAATTGAAATTAGAATTGATTCGCCAATGGATTTGGATAGGGCACAATTTTTTAGCTAGGTTCCTTTGAAATTGTGCCTACTCATGCTTGGGCAATTCCAATTGTGTCAAGGTGATTTTGGGGTGATTCCAAGCAATAAATATCATTTTCACTGTCTTTGGACCAATTTTGTTTGACTCTCAACCATCAAAATGGTTCCCTAAGCCCTAACAATGTTCATAAGTAGTACAAAAAAAACAACACTTTTTTAGCTACTCAAACTTTTCTCTACCATTCTCGAATTCAATACTTTTGGCTAATTGAACTTTCATTTGCGATAACTACCAACTGTACATCCTAGATATAATTTTTTTTCTATGACTACCAACTATACAACCTTGCTACATCTACCTTTATATCTTGTTGCTTTTGTATTTTAATCTCTTTGCTCACTTAGCATTTCTTTCTCATTGCTTCTATGATTCAAAGTTTTAATAAGCCTATATTTCTCAAGTATAATTCAAAATGAACTATTCATGTACATAGCCTCCAAATTATATTTTGTTCAACAATTAATCTAGAAATATTTAACCTACAAACTACTAGGATACCCCATTTTGAAATCAAAATGACAAACTATTTTTTCATTCTTGTATGTTAAAAGTTTAAAAATTTTAAACCCTTAAATGATTTAGCCTTTAAGATTTGTTTTCAAATTTTCATTTGTTTTGATTCTACAATATGTTGTTCAATGTTTGTTTTTTGAACTCGTCTTAGGGATTATAATAGCACCCAATTCTACCAATGTAAACCAACTTTGCTTCAAAAGCAACTCAAGTTTGCATTTGTTGAGGCATGTAGAAATGATAATGAGTAGATTATAGGTGGTAGGACATATGTCTAGTTATGTAGTGAGAGTGATCAAAGATATACAAGCTCATACATCAAATGAAAATGAAAATGCATTTGTGTGTCATTCCTAGCATAAAAATCAAAGTTTGCCCTGGAAAGAATTGTGTACTTGTGCCAACTCATAAAATAGTAGAGCATATCAACAAGCAAGAGAAAATAGGTGTGACAATTGTCCTTAAAACAAGGCATCCTTCGAAAAGAAAAAGGGGCTTCCCCCATTTCATAGTGTTGACCCTAAAATTATTTTTGGGCAAAAATGAAGAAAATCTTGATAATGTGAAGAGAACAAATTGACAATTAAAGAGTTCATTTCAAAATGATGCTAAGGAGATTGTTGATCAACCTATTATAAAATGCCTTTACGCAAATGCTTTTTCCTTCAAAGTTGTTTGGTCACCATTTGGCAAGATATGATGAAAAAAAATCATGATCCAACATGATACATGGACCCACGTTATGATAAGGTGTGCAACACCTTATTAATAAAGGAGGTCAAAAATATTGAAACTTAATAGGCTCCAATTAGGCATTTGCGAAAACATACAGTAGTGTTTATAGTTTCCAATGGATGGAAGGATGTTAGAAATCAATTGTTGATCGATGTGATAGTAGTGTCCTAAAGGAGCGGTGTTTTTTAAGTTGCAGGTTGTGAGAGATAGGTGAAGGATGCATAATTTATTATAAACATATTTTTTTATAATGCATTGAAAAATGGGTTCTCAAATATCATCCAAGTCATAACAAATAACACAAAGAATTGCAAAAGTATGTTGAGTAAGAAAATATTCACATATATTTTGGACACCTTGTGTTGTCCATTCACTCAACCTCATGCTACAAAATATGTGGAAAAAAATAAAATAAATCAAACAATATGTGTTGAAACTAAAGAAATTCAAATGTTCACTACAAACCAGATGTTGCAATCCTTTTGTGCATAACTAACACTACTAAAAGTAATTGAAACAATACAATTTTTCAATTTTATGTTTTACTTAAAAAAATGTAAATATGTTTTTTATTTTTTATTTTTTGAATTGATGGTTGATACCCAATTTGCCTCCAACACAATCCTCTTAAGATAACTTGTAAAAATGCAAAAGGCACTTTCTAACATGGTTATCTACCAACATTGATTTGTATGGAAGCAATCCAACATTTAGAGGACAATAAATGATCCTAGATGACACTTGGTGGAATTACATGGATTACCTTGTTTCATTGTGCTCATTATGAATATGATCCACTTTACTAACATGAATGAGTCATTCTTGGGACAAGTATTCAAAAGATGAAGTTGATTATAGATACAAAAGAACAAGATCTTCAAGAAATTTTCAAGGAGATGCAAACAATTTATATTGAGCAATGGAACGAAATCACCAACCCACCATATCTTACCTCTACATTAACTCCCAAATATTGCAATGATGAGATCTTTTCTTTGATAATGAGGGTGCCTGTAAGTCAACAAAATGTATAGGAAAGCATTTGTTAAACCCTTCCCCAACCCTAATATTGAGGATCCATTTACAAATGAGATTGTTGATTTTGTAGCCTCCAATGGTCAAAGTGCTTACACTTTCCTTGCCACGTTTAGGAAGGATGCTTACTCTTGGTAACACCTCAATGGCCATAAATTGCTACCCTTACAAACTCTTGCAATCAAAATTTTATATTAAGTTTTTTTATCTTTATCGCAAACTCTTTAAATTTGACTTTTTTTCATTTTTGAAATTATTGCTTTCAAGTTTGAAAGTTTGATCTACAATTTAAAAACTCTCTTTCATCGATATGTTGCTAGTTCCCCCTTGTCTAAACAGAATCGGAACACATTCTCCTTCATCCACTCAATGAAGTGCAACAAATTGACATCAAAGAAGGCTGAGGAACTAATTTACGTACATTCCAACTTGCACATGCTTTCACACAAACATAATGAGTACAAGTAAGGGGTAATGATACTATTTCTTTATGAAACCTTGGATATGATATGGCTGGTATATGACAATACACGCACGCTCTCCATAAAATAGAGTAAATTCAAAATACCATTCATCAATTCGAAAACATAATTGATAGAGACTATTCCATGTCTGGCCCATTTCCATGACAGGCATAAACGAATTACACCTCTATCTCCAAAGGAATATCAGAATACTTTCGTAAGCAAGGAAACTTCCATCCATGATGTAAATAATTATGTATTGTTTTCATGAATTTACAACAGTATCCCACAGCCATATCCATTCCCCATCTTTCCTGTGTTTTTAAAGCATATTTGGTTAGAGGTTGGTGTATCCAGCAACAAAGTTACAACAGTATTCAGTTTACATTATGACATCAAAAGGTGGTTTACTGAGTCCATGTGGTATTTCACATTAAACAAAGGCTTGTTATATATCCTTGGGAAACTCAAGCGATGAACATTAGAATGATCTAATGCTCTCAGGTTATTGTGTTGCATGATAGATACATTTAACTAAAAGTTCACAAATTAAAAAACTAATCAATAGAAAAACATCACATAGACTTAGAGAGCATATATGCGCAGGAACAATTACACTAAAGGAGAAGCCCTAACAAGATGAGAGCTTCGGTGCATAATGAAGAACCTAGAAAGTGTCCAAAAAATGAAACAAGACAAGAAGCTTCTGGAGATTACTATATACCATACACCGATAGCATTTAGAACAATTACAGGGGCACACAAAAATATCTCTTCAGGTTAACTATAAAAAAATATTTGAAATTGCATGATGATGGAACTTCATTGTTCACATAACAGTGCACACAAATCTTGCTGTTTCATGTTCTAAATAGATTAAATGTTAAACCAGCCAACGCCAATTATTGGCACAAGATATAGTTCTTCAGTTAAACTTCTTTTAACTATTCTTGGAAGAAAGTGAATTATGAAGTAGAATATCTTAATAATCATCCAATCTCAAGGCGACACCTGACACCAAAAAGATTTTGGAATATGATGATATTGTTGGAAATTTTTGAGCCCTGAGATGTCAAAAAGTAATATGCAGAAGATGCTCAGGTACAGATACAATCATACAACAATGGGGTTGTAAACCAGCCAATGCCAGCACCTGTAGTACAAGCTGAAATTCCCTATCATATGATCAGATACTAGCCACAATTCACATCCATGGTTTGATGTGAAACATTTTATGGCTTTGTCAATCCTCTAAATATGACGAATTTTAGTTTGGAGGCCAATTTGGTACAACAGCATCCTGAACTGGTATTAAGGGCAATTTACCTCCATAAATTTCAGGCAGTTGGCTTTCGTCAATATCATTCAACAGAGTTGTTTTTAAGCCCTTGTTATCAATCATTGATATCTGAAGAAAAACAAGAAACAAAATTATCAAAATAACCCTTTAATTATTCCAATCATAAAATTGAAAATAGAATAAACAAACAGAGAAAATACGCATGCCATTGTAGTAGGTAATCCATTCATGGAAGAACTTCCAGCATAGCTAAGCATGTCAAATTCCTTTTCATTCTAGTCCTCTTTGACATATACTTGAGTCTTGAAACGGTGACTGTAAAAGGGTCTTGAATATATGCAATTAGACTTTATGGAATGACAGAAGATTTGTTGCAGGAAGAGACCAGGTGGTCTAAGAAATTGTCTGAATGGGAACTACATGAGGAGATTTAAAAAAAATAGAAATCTCACCTTGAATGGCTTCAAGAAAGGGAAAATAACACTTCCTTTTTTCATAATTTGATGAGGAGCATAGAAGTGGTAATGGTATATCTTCTATCATCTCTACCCAAGAAAATCAATTAACCTCCTTTCACAATATTTCTAAGTTGTTAGCCATTTTTCCTCTCTATTCACAAAGCATGGACTACAAGCTATGGAGGAGGAGAGACTCATTCTTGAATGCATTCCTTGGTTTCAAAAGATATGAACAAATCTCTCTTAGAATCCATTTCCATGGTGGAGCTAGAGATGGTGGTTCTCCAAATGAAGAAAGGTAAGCCTCTTGGACCTGATGGTTTTCCTAGAGTTTTTTCAAGAATTTTGGAAAATTATGAAAATGGACTTGCTAGAGGTTGTTAAAGAATAACAAATTAATTAGATGCTCAAAGCCATTAACTCAACTCTTTTTGCTTTAATTTGCAAAAGACAAGACAGTTTAGATTTTTTCACCCTATCACCCTATGTAATGTGACTTACAAGATAATTACCAAGATTATAGTAGAGCGCTTCAAAACTATTTGGTTTCCCTGATGTCACTAGGGCAAGGGGGATTTGTGAAAGAACGACAATTTTTAGATGGTATAGTTGTGGCAATTGAAGCTATACACTCTATGGCTAACTCCAAAGAAAAGGCCATGTTTATTAAACTTGAAATGTCTAAGGCCTATGATAGAGTTAGGTGGTCATTCCTTACACACATTTTGTTGGCTTTTGGTTTTTGCTTTGAATGGGTTGATTGGGTTATGAATTATGTGACTTCAACTTCATTTTCTGTTTTGATTAATAGCATTCCATCTTTTTTTCTAGCATCACACGGTCCCAGTGTTACAAGAATTGCCCAGACTCGGCGAGTCTTGAGGCAAGCTAACGAGTCTAGGAGACTCGGATCCCAAGTACTCGCCAGACTCGCCGGTTCTAGGTGAGTCCTGAGCCCAGGACTCGGCTGCAGCAGCCATAAAGTGCAAACAAAAAACATAAAAAAGCACTTGAACTTGAACTTTTTGGTTTTATATTTGCCTCCGTCACTCTAAAAAGCACTTCATTTCATTTTCAAACCAAGGAAGAAATTTTTTTAAAAAGAATTGAGCAAAATTTATTTGCATTGAAGGAAAACCAGCAAGGAGATTGAGCAAAAACTAGTGGTTGAATCACATTTGAGTGGGTTTGTAGGTACTCTTAGTGCATCTAGAGGAGTCTACAAAGGATGGGAAAGAGCTCTCCATTAATTTCAAGGAAGATTTAAGTGGTAAGTTTGAATTTTTAAGTTTTTTTTAACCAAAATTTTATTTCTCTTCTACATTTCTTCTTCTTTTTTGTATTTTGTTTTAGTGAAACAAAGAACAAACCCTAGGTGTGTTTAAGCTTTTTGTTGAACAAACCCTAGGTGTTTTTGTAAAAAAAATAGTTTTATTGTTGCAAACCTTAGGTTTTTTAATATTAGTTTAATTATAAACTTTGAATGTTAATTTTTTTCTATTTATGTGTTATTGCAGCATTGTTTATTTGTATAAAATTGTCTTTATCACAATGTCTCAAACTCCAATTAGAAAGGACCCTTGTTAGAAACATGCCATTATTACCCCCCCGAGCAAAAGAAAGAAGAGGTAACATGTTTTCATTGCAAAACAATTATGCTTGGGGGAGGCATTAATAGATTGAAATACCATCTTGTACATATACGAGGCCAAGATGCTAATCCATGCCCAAAAGTGCCTCTTGAGGTTATGCGTGAAGTGCAAATTCAATTGAAAACCTTTGAGCAGCAAAAATAATTAAAAAAGAGGCAAAGAGAGGAGATGGAAGCCATTGGTGGAGTTGGAGATTCTTCTTCTTCCATGCCTCCATTTCTTCCATCTTCAGGTGCTAGTAGTGCTAGTGGGAATGACACTAGCAGTGTTAGCATTGGGCCTAGAGTTCATGCATCTAGGTTGGATTCATATATTTTGCCACGCACTACTCCGAGTTCTCAACCGTCACTTGAGAGCATGGGTTGGAACAAACTAAAAGATGTGGTTGTGCAAGTAGTATTTTCTGATGCAAGATGCAAGATGCAAGATGGTTAGAGGTGCTACGGTGATTGCTAGAGGTGTCAGATATGGGACATTGTATAAGCTTGATGCATGCACTGTTGAGTGCATTAGTACTTTTGTGAAAAGAAAGTCTATAGAAGAAGTGAGGGTTTCACCTTCAGCAAATGATCATGGCTTTTGGGTACCCAAGGGTGCTCTTTCTTTTGAAACAAAGTTATCTACAGAGAAAACTATGTTATGGCAACATAGACTTGGCCACATTAGAGAAAAGGGTCTAAGGACCTTGAAAATTAAAAACCTTGTTGAAGGTTTGTCTGATTGTAATCTTGAATATGATTTCTATGAGCATTGCATTTATGGAAAACAAAACCGCGTTTTGTTTTACTCAAGTTCTCATAAATCTTGTGGTGTATTGGATCTTATTCATTCTGATGTATTTGGTTCTATAGATGTTCCTTCAATTGGTAAATCGACATATTATGTTTCATTTATTGATGATTATAGGACATAGGTATATTTTGTAAAGAGTAAATATGAAGTTTTCAGTCGATTTAAAAAATTAAAAGCAATGGTTGAGTTGCAAACTGGAAAGAAAATAAAATGTTTGAGGACTGATAATGGTGGTGAATTTTTCTCTAATGATTTTGATAGATTCTATAAAGATTGTGGTATTCATAGATAGAAGACAACTCCATATTCTCCACAACATAATGGAGTTACAGAAAGAATGAATGGGACACTGATGGAGAAGGCTAGGAGTATGTTGAGTGGTGCTAGCCTAGAACAAAGGTTTTGCGCTGAAGCTGTTGCCACTCCCTGTTACTTGATTAACAGGTCTCCTACATCAACTCTTGTTGATAAGATGCCTATAGAGGCATGGTCGGGTCGCAAGCCTTCATTAAGTCATCTTAGAGTTTTTGGTTGCAAGGCATATGGACATGTGCCAAAGGAGAAGTGAACAAAGTTGGAGAACAAGGTTGTGAAATGTATCTTCATCGAATATAGTTATGGTGTGAAAGGATACAAGTTTTGGGATCCTGTTGCACAAAAGGTAATACACAATAGAAGTGTTATTTTTACAGAAACTAAGCCTTCTTTTGTTACATTGCAGCCATAACAAAGTAAACAGGAAGATGTGATTCAATTTCCTTCTACACTTGAGAAAGTTGAATCGAGGCCCAAGGATAGACAAGAAGTTGAGGAGAGCTCATCTAGCTCTGGGTCTTTAGAAGAGGAGGAAGAACCTCCAACTCAACTTGTTCGTAGGTCTACAAGGCATAGACAACCACCTGAAAGGTATTCACCTGATGATTGGAGACGTATTTTTGCTTTGAATACTAACATGGATGAACACAGATTTGTAGAAGAGGCACTAGGTATGAATGATGCAGAATCCTGGAAGATTGTTATGGATGAAGAAATGGCATCTTTGAAAAAGAATGATACATGGGATCTTGTACCATTGCATCAAGGACGAAAACTTGTTGGTTGTAAATGGGTGTTCAAGAAAAAGATTGGTTCAGATGGAGGTATTGAGAAGTACAAAGCAAGGTTGGTTGCAAAGGGTTACTCTCAAGTTGAGGGTGTTGATTATAGTGAGATATTTTCTCCTGTTGCAAAAATGACATCCATTAGATTTTTGTTGCTTATGATTTAGAGGTTGAGCAAATGGATGTGAAAACTGCTTTCCTTGATGGTGATTTGGAGGAGGATATTTATATGACATAGCCAGAGCACCACGTGGTGAAAGGTAAAAGTAACTTGGTTTGCAAATTAAAGAAATCTTTGTATGGCTTAAAACAGAATCCTAGGATGTGGTACCAGAAATTTAATACATATGTGTTGACTTTGGGATTTGAGTGTTCTAAATCAGATCATTGTATTTATTATAAAACTAATGGTGATCGTTTCCTATTTATTGCATTATATGTTGATGATATGTTATTTATTGGTAGAAGGAAAGGTATGATTTCAGAACTAAAATCTCAACTTGCTGCTAAATTTGAAACGAAAGATCTTGATGCAGCTAAACACATTCTTGGGATGGAAATTAAAAGAGATAGAGTGAACAGAAAGCTATGGCTTAGCCAAAGCAAGTATGTCAACTCAATTTTACAGAGGTTTGATATAAAGGATTGTAGACCATTGTGTGTTCTTGTTTCAGTTGAAACAAAGTTATCTATTTTAGATTCTCCAACATCTCCATCAGAGATGGAAGACATAAGCAAAGTGCCTAATCAGAGTGCAGTTGGAAGTTTGATGTATGCTATGGTTTGTACTAGACCAGACATTGCCCAAACAGTGGGAGTTCTTTCCATATATATGTCTAATCTTGGTAGAGTTCATTGGGATGCAATTAAAAGAGTCTTCAAATATTTGCGCAGTACCTCAGATTATTCCTTATGTTAACATAGTAATATGACTGAAGACAAGATTTCCCTTGATATTCATGGTTATGTGGATTCAGACTGGGCAGGTGATGTTGATAGCAGAAGATCCACCGGTGCTTATGTGTTTACTTAATTTGGTGGTGCAATTAGCTAGATGAATAAGCGACAAGGTGTGGTTGTTTTGTCCACTACTGAAGAAGAGTATATGGTAGCTACTCATGCATGTAAATAAGCCATTTGGCTTAAGAGATCGTGTTTAGATATTGAAATAAAACAAGGTGCAGTGACAATTTATTGCGATAGTCAGAGTGTGATATGTCTAGCCAAGAACACAATGTTTCATGCCAGGACCAAGCATTGATGTACAGTATCATTTTGTTAGAGATATGGTCGAAGATGATAGGGTGAAGTTGGTTAAGGTAGAGACTTTGATGAATGTTGTCGATTCTTTAACTAAGTCTATGAGCACAGAGAAGTTTAGATGGTGTTCAGAGACTATGGGCCTTTCGGCCCCTAGCAATTAGAGATGATGATGACACCCTTTCGTTTCCCTTGCAAGGTGTTCGACAGGTGGGAGATTTGTTGGGAAAATGTGTCTCAACCTGGCAATTATATACGATTTATTTATAGGATGTATGTTGGTATGTGGCGAATGATCATGCAAATACTATAACAAGGCATGGGGTTCAGGGCAACGCCCTGAATTAATTTATTTTCGTTAACACGTCAAGGATTTTCCACTAACATGTCAAGGTTTTTTCCCACTGACACGTCAAGGTTTTTTCCCGCTGACACGTCAAGATTTTTCCGTTAACGTCAAATGAAAAACGACCTTGTAAAACTCTAATTCTAGAAGGTTCCAAAAAGCTTGTTATAAGCGGGTGGGATGTATGTAGATAGTGGTGTATTCTGAGAGTCTGATAGCGATCGTGGTGTCTCTTGATCTCTGGTGGTGATACTCCTGTGAGAAGCTTGCTCTGGAAGTATATTGTAATCTTTTGATTTCTAAATAATATATTGGATGACTTTAGGAGTGTGGGGTTTTTCTCCCATATTGGCATTTCAATTAGCACCTCTGGAGTGCTTATTGGAAACAGACAGCTATTGCAAGTGTGTTAGTACATGCTCTTCGGATTATAGAGAGGAAGATCTCTCTTTGCTGATTTTCTACTATAAAAAAGGGGTGTACTAAGATTCCTATCTTTTTTACTCAGTGGCAGGACACAAGGGTGCATAAACCAATGCGCCGTAGCTAAGCTTTTTCTTTGGTTTTCGCAGATCTTAACTATGACTAATTAACTTCTAGACTATCCTACCTCTTCAAGATAAACAGAGCATGAGGGCGTAGGAGCGAAATGGATTTGGTTGGATCACTTGAATCCTCCGTCTCAATGGAATATGGCCGAGGCTCCGAACCTTCGGATATATACCAAGATAGGGCTCGATACAAGCAAACACTTGTTACGGTAAACTAGATTTGAGACTTACCAAGGAGGAGGAACCCCTATCCGAGGTGTAGGCTTGGAAACAACAAGGAATGATGGCTTGTCTAGCAGGATTCCCGAGGAGGTGACGACACCTGTCCAAAGTCTAGGCTGCAAAACAAAACATTAAACAACATCATACGATAACGATTGACGACAAAATATCCAAGGAGGTGATGACACCTGTCCAAGGAGGAGATTGAAACAATACACTATTTGAAAACAAGACTTTGAAAACACTCAATTATTTAGATCAAGCTAGCATGCGCCTTCTAATTTATTTCTTCAAGCTTCTCCAAAGAATTACAAAGGTCGGGACAGCAAAGACACGAAATCATGCACAATTGCGATCAACCAACGAACTCTCATCCAAGAGTGAACAGATATAAACAAGCTAACTCTGGCAACAATGGTGCAACAATTTTGCTAGCAAATAAAGGTTAAACAAATAAAGAACCTAAGGCTCTTATTTATAGAAACTAAAAGGAGTAGGCAACCCTAAAATCTCCTTGAGTTAACAAACAATTCTTGCCAATCAGCTAGATATTATTTCTATGTCTAAAAGTAGGTGAGCAAACAGTTAACTGGAAATCTACTTCAGTTAACTGAAACTAAACAAAAGTCAAACTGGAAGTCTACCTTAGTTGGCTGACACCTAACTAAAAGTGAACTCATGTTACAAATGTGTCTCCAAATAGACATCCACCTTTTGAGGAGATCTGAGATCCACAAATCGTGGGATTCAAATAGACATCCTAGATTAGTGGGATCTGACATGCATGATCTGTGGAGATCTGGAGTCAACTTGGAAAGGGGCATCAAGTTGACTTCAGTCATAATTAATGCTATTTGGAGGGTAGGACGTCCTTTCTTGGTGCTCTACACCTCTTCACCATTGGTCAACAAAGTCTCTATCCAGTCATTGACCTCTTCGGCCTCTGGGCAATTAATGCTTTTCAAAGTGACTATGTGGCATCTAAGCATTTCTTCACTTGTTGCAAGCTGCTGATGATAGGTTATGCATTGGGCAGCTGCTTCATCTAACTGGATAGACATGGCTGCAATTTTGGCTAATTTGCAGCCATTGGGATCTTCAAGAAATGAAGATCGGATGACATCTTGGAACCGTGTCTGTACCGTTTCAAGCTCAACATATTCCCCTCCTCGCTGATATTCTAACTCAAGGAAGGATATTACCAATGTTCTTGCGAAGTTGATAATATTGGCGACAAAGCGTCTATAATCAATTAGCTCCACAGAGTTGGCATCGTAGGCTCTCACCTTGTATGCCACCTATTCTTTTCACTCAAAGAGATGGTGTTTGTTCTCAGTGGTTGTAACTGATTCATATGCTTGTTGTAGATCAGCAAAATGTCGCCTCCTCTCTTGGCTTCTCTTGAGCTGCCTTTATATCTAACTGCCGGATTTCTGATCTAAGTCCATGTGCCCTGTCTCTCAGCTGATATGCTTCTGCCAACACACACCTTCCTTTGACGACAAACTCATCCACTTGACGTCTCAAGTGTTTGTCGTATGTAATCAACTGATGATGGTTTCTTTCAGTTGGGAGATCCAATAGTCCTTGAGGCAAGGCCGAGGAGTTTGGAGTATCGTGTATCAAACTAGAAATGTTCAATTTTAGCTGACGGATTTCAGCCTTCAAGGCTGCTTTGTCTTGTCCATCCTTTGTCATCCTTTCTTTGACACTCGCTAAGGCGATTCCAAGAAGTTTTGCCTCCACCTTTCGAGTGGTCTTTCCAAGGTTCACCTTTGAAAGTGTGAAATCCTCAACCGTCACATTATGTATATCTTTGTCTTCAATCAGGGCAGCAGTCTCTATGATAACCTCGTTCTCTGCATTCTTCTCTACATGTGTCTGCTTCTTCAACTTCTTTGCCGGCATGTCTTGTGGGACATGATAGAATTCAGAGAAGTCAAGCTGATAAGAAGGTCTCTCCCTCTTCCTCCCAAGCGAGCTTTCCAGCCAGATAGAATCTCAGCTAGTATTGCTGGGAGGAGGAGCATAGGCCCCCTGAATGCTGGAAGAACGAGACTGTGCCGTGGCAATGCCTCTTGGTGGCGAGTCCAAATCAATAGGACTTTGCGACCTCTGTGATGGTGGTGAAGTAGGTGGCTCTGTTTCTATTACAAGCACTGCTTTTGCTGCAACCTCTTCTACAATGGGCTCCATCTCTGCCTCGATTATCTCAATCAATGGCTCTAGTGTAGCTGCAGCGGTCTCAATTGTTTCAGGTAAATTGGTGGCTGTCTCCACCTGTACCTCTTGCCGGCTTGTGCTGGCAATTCCTTTTCTCCCCCATGTGCTCCCTGACATCTGCATTCCTTCTGGAAGGAAGCTCATCTTCTTCTGTCTGGGTTTCCTCCTAGACGAGGTAGGTAGTGTAAACTGAACCGCTGGCGGCTCTGATCGGGGAAGTACTACCTTCCTTGTCCTTTTACTGTCAAGGTAGAGTTGACTGTGTCGAACTACTCTACCAGTTCTTTCCTCAATAGACGTACTCTCTTTTGCGTACCAATCTACTTCGCCGAGTGGTTGTGAATCCACTAGACCCGTGAAGAAGGAAGAAAGAACGACTTCTTCTTCGTTATCAGATAAACCCTCGATGTCCTCTGACATGAATTCTGCAATTTGCGAGAGCTTGAATCTGCTATGGTTCCTTCTTCTCACTTCGAACTCATCCTTGCAGTTGACCCAAAAATCTTCCATGAAAGGTTCATGTGATGATCTTTGCTCAAGGTGTGCTGCGAAGATGCCTCTGGGTTCCATAGGATGGCCTCCTGTCAATGAGGTACTTGAGATTAAATCTCACTATTTCCTGGTTTATCAACCTGGCATCGGCTGCAGTCCTGCATCTGTAGAATCCCATCTGGCAAGGAAAGTTTGCAGCAGATTTCTTCTTTATGCGAAGGTAAGAGTGAACCTCGGTCAATTGCCTCAGGAATTCCATGAACACTACCCTATCTGAGGGGTAGTGTGGCATCATGGCGGGGTGACCATTATAGCCATACATGCATATGTAGGTGAAAGTGGGGAATTATATGAACCAATCCGCCCAGTCCACCATTGCTGCCTTAGCTGCTGATGAAATACACATGTGTATCTCATGGTCTAGCTCACGCACAGTGTGCATAGTAAAAATGTCATTTATCTTTTTGAAGTGTCTTTCCGCTAGAGTGAACTCCAAGCGAGGAAAGTATTCTTGGACCTTTTGCACACCTAGGGTTCCCACAGTGTTTAATGTTCTGAAATCGCCTTGGAAGGCTATCAGGTAGACCAGGTATGAACACATGTGGAAACGGTGCTCTTCTAGAAACCCGGTGAATTGTTGGTGGAGTGTGTCACTGATCAGGGAGGCCCAGTCGTAGTGTTCTTTCCTGCTGATTATTTTGCCAATAATGTAGAACATCCATGGCTGGAAGGATTTCCCCTCCTCTTGTCCAGTGACTCTGTTGAGTAGGGTGATTAACACTCCGTACTCATCTTTGAATTCTCCTCTCCTAACCAATCTAGGCAAGCTGGTTCTCTTTATTTTCAACCAATGTTGGGCCATTATAAGAGAACACTCATCCTTCGAAGCCTCGAATGCCTTTTCGCATTCTGTCACAGATATGACCTTCTTGGTAGGGCATGGTGGAATTGCAAAACAAGTCTTTATGTCCACCGACTTCAAGCTGCAAATCACCCTCCCGTCTACTGACAGGATCTCTCTTGTAGTCGGGTTGTAATGCTTTGTGCAAGCAGTAACAAGCTCGATGCTTTGTAAGGTGATTGGAATAGATGCTGCTTGAAATAAACTGGATTCTTCAATGTTTTGCAACATGATTTGATTCATGCCCTCCAAATCCTCTGAACTTACCTCTGGATTTTTCTGCCATAAGTCTGTGTCAGTCGTTTTCAGGTAATCATGGTATAAGATCGTTTTGGTCCTGTATTGTACCTGAGAGTATTGCATTCTGAAAACCTTGAATATTGACTGCGCACTTGACCCTGTTCTGACACTTTTCTAGAAATGCTAAAAATAGCCTCGCCCGGGGGTAGTTTTTTACGAAAAATTCTGAGACATGGGTTTTGTTAAGAATGATTTTCTAGACAAACCGAGATCGTCAGAAATTCGGAAAAATGAGTTTTTCCTTGGCATGCAAAAGCCCTTTGGTAGCAGTGGTAGCAGGGGTACCAGAAAGTGATTTTTTTCGAAAAAATGTAACACATGGGTTTTGTTCGTGCTTCAAAGCCAAACAAACCTAGTTTGTCTGTTTTTCAATATTACGACTAATTCCGGAAACCCTAAAAAATAGGGGCAGTAGGGCTACTTTTTCTGGAAAAATCTACCATATGGGTTTTGTTGAAAAAGTTGTGTTGATCATACCTAGATGGCCAGATCTGTGATAATTTGTCGTTTCCTGTGACATGCAAAAGAAATATAGACAGAAATAGAGGAAGTAGACAGAAGATGGATTGGAAGTTATAAACTGCCACTTTGCAATAATCTGTCTCTAGAAGCAATCTTGGGAGAAAAATACTTTTACTGCCAATGATCTTCAAAAATACTGAAGATCCGTCCAAAACCCTTGCCAAATCTTGAAAACGTGTTCTTGGGAGCTACTTGATGTTTTATCCTTCAACCTGCAAAAAGAATAATGAGGAAAGGGACGCCTAGCATGAATATAAGGTGATTAGGGTTAAGATCCACAAAGTATGGAAGATAACTCATCATTCAGGCCTGATTTGGAGTTCCAAAAGATGATTTCCACTGATTGTGGAGTGTTTGGTCTCTTTTTGGCTCCAAATTTGCTAACTCAAGTCAACACTTTTGCTTTGACTTCTTTTAGGCGTCCATCCTTGAAGTTGATCATTTTCGACCATTTTGCAAGTTGAAGTGCTCCTGTTTGATCTTTGATTCAGGTTGCTCAGTTGATCTCAGGCAGTGGCTGGCAGTTCTATTGTTGAGGCAAGATCAGTATGATTAGATATGCCTGGGAGAGGTTAACTCAGAAAACTGAGTTTAGGTCTCCAGAAAGAAGGGCGTCTTTTCCTTGAGAGGGGCGCTTTTGACAATGCCTTAGTCAATTTTCATTGACTTGTTCTTCGTTTTGACCTTTTCAGACCCTCTTTGCTTTGATCTGACGTTCCCGATGTTTGATGAATCAGATGACTCTGCTTGACGATGCATCGAGTAGTCGGTTCGGTCTTGTTTAGGATGACTGACCTCTCAATTGAAGTTGGCAAGTTTTGATCCTTCAAACTAAAGGGCGCCCCTGGCCAGTAGGGGCGCTTTTAGCTTTTTCTTGGTTTCATCTTGGCTGTGGACTGCCAGTCTTTGACCTCCTCCATCAGTTGATTGATTTGTCGAAAGTTCTTGCTGATAGTCTTGCTGCGAGATAGATCATAGCTAAGAAGGTCATCCTGGGAGGTAGTGAAGATTCTGGCTGAATCTGGATGTCTTCAGGAAAGGGCGCCTTTCTTCAAGAGGGGCGCTTTTAGCCATGCCTTAGCCATTTTCTGGCTTATCTTTCCAGTTCTTCAAATTTGGCTTTTTCTGCTTGATTACATCTCGTGATCGTCTGGTGTGTCTTATGGACTTGCTGTCAGATTGATCACATAGCTGGGAGGAAGCTGGAAAGATATCATGTATAGAGTTGCTGCTTATGGATTCATTTGGTGCCTACAACTGAGGGGTGCCCCTGGCCAGCAGGGGCGCTTTTACCTTGAAGCTCTCTGATTTGGCATCTTTGTCGTTGATGGATCCTCAATACTTTGTTGACGGTTGGTCAATGATACCTGAATCAGATGATCTTGCTGATTGTTTCGTTGTCGAGCCAGCATGAAAGTGAAGAGGATGAATGAGTTGAAGATGCCAATTGATCACATTTTCCCTCTGAGATCCAAGGGCGCCTTTCTTCAAGAGGGCGCTTTTAGCCACTGTAGACTGTGTTTTGCCTTGGTAGACAAAACGTGTACCTTCCAGACTTAACCAAATTTTGGCCTTTTCCGTTTTGAGAATCTCCTTTGTTGAACAGCATCATTTTCATCCTTTTCCGCCATGGCTTCTTCGTTGAAGCTTTTGAGGTTTAGCTTTCAGCACCTGGTACTGGCCAATCTACCATTAATGGTTGCGGAGCTCCTAACTTTGTTCCTGAAAAATAGAAATAGACCCACCAGAGTAAAACATATTTTTTGATAATTCTGACTTGATCAGTGTGATCGTGAAGGCAATTAATCCTATCAGAATTATTTTCAATCATTTCCGGGAAGGTCCTAATTTTTTAGGGTTTCCATAAAAATAGGGGTGTAAAACCCTAATTTTCATTTGTTTCAGAATTTTAACCATAGGTGCCTTGACATAAACCCACAAAGACTTCATGTTTGGTTTGACCTAAAACATACTTTCGATGGCATTTTTTTATTGTTTAACTGAAATTAAGCAGAATGCCAAAAATTTCATTTTGGGTATAACATCCCGAAAGGGTTTTCCCCATGTAAATCATTGTGTTGTGGTATTCATGATACTTGTGTTTATTTTTGTTTTAGTTTTTGTAACTGTTAAAGATCTATAAAAGTTTTGCGTTATTCTCCTCTCAAGGTTAGTGTAAGAAGTTGTTCTACTACCTTAGCTTCCTTATAGTGAATTGTTGTTTGGTTGATGAAGAGTTGCCTTGTTTGACAATGATTGTGTTCATTCATTAGAATCTTTGAAGATACATATAGATAGATAAGAAGGAAGTTTGAAAGGGAAGATAATAAGATTTAAAACACGATTATATGGAACAACAAATAAGGACAGAAATAGGAGTATTTCCTAAGCATACCAGCAGATACATTAATATGATATACTCAGATTTGAAAGAAGAGGTATGTGGGAAGAAGTTGCCTCAAGAAGAGATAAATGAAGACAAATGATAAATCAATAAGGGCAGTAAGTTGAATATATATATATATAAAATGATTATTGGAAGATAGAAATCAATTAGGAACAATTATATATATATATATATATATATATATGCTTGCAGCAATTATTGAGCCTTATCAGTAATTATGATTCTTTAACATGAATATGAATAGATTATATATATCACAGAAAAGAGACTTGCCAAGACTCGGCGAGTCTTGAGTCGAGTCCACCTGGCCGATTTTTGGGGGCTTGGGCCTAGACTCGAACTTGGTCGAGTCTTGGCTGGACTCGTCGAGTCCAAACAAGTCCCATCAACAAGACTCGGCAAGAAGGGTTTGAAAAGTGCAAACATTACATGAAATTTAAAGTTAAAACTTGTTTTTTTTAGTTATTGTGAATGCAAAATGATGTATGCCATGAAGGTTTGTATGGTTTTGGAGGTCTCAATTTGGGCTTGGTGGCGAGGGCTCCGCCCCTTGACCCCGACCTGTATCGCGACAAGGAGCCCGCCTAGGGCGCTGCCTTGAGACCCCGCAAGGGGCACTGCCCCTCGACCCCCACAAGGGGTGTTGCCCCTTGACCCCATTAGGGTCGTTGCCCCCAAACCCCCGCAAGGGGCACTGCCCCTTGACCTCGCTGGGGCCGCTACCCCTTCACCCCATTGGGGGCGCTGCCCCCAAACCCTCACGAGGGGTGCTGCCCATCGACCCCACTGGGGGCACTGCCCTTTGCGGGCTGGGGGCATTGCCCCTAGACCCCCGCAAAGGGCAGTGCCCCTCAACCCCATTGGGGCAATTACCCTAAAACTTGAGATTATAGCTGTTGCATCATCCATGACCTATCTTAGACACATTCGTAGGAAGGATGCGGGCTCCTTTGAGCCATAGAATTCTAGTTATTGTTTTGAATCTTTTGATATTTCATATTTGTTTGGAACATTTGATGTCATGGATTTCACATTCCATGAGTTTTGTATACATTTGAGTCTTTGACTATATATCTAAGTGTGTTATTTCCTTTAGCAGCTCAGCTACAATTTGTGTTTATACTTATATGATTGATGTATACTTGTGTTAGTGACGAGGACCTTGATTGGGTTGACCGGGCAGATAGCGAGGTTGAGGCTCTAGCCATGGTAGAGGAGGAGGCTAGAGCACGAGCAAACACAGCCAAAATTGATGTTGGTGAGGGTGGCATGGAGTCACAAGAAGAGACAATGGTTGCAGCTGCTACATCATGTAGGATCCACCTTAGATGCCTTCGTAGGAAGGATGTAGGCTTCTTTGAGCCATAGACTTGTAGTTATTGTTTTGATATTTCATATTTGTTTGGAACATCTAATGTCACGGATTTCATATTACATGAGTTTTGTATACATTCGACTACATTTATATATCTAAGTGTGATATTTCCTTCAGCAACTCAGCTACAATTCGCGTACTTTATACTTATGTGATCGATGTATACTTGCGTATGTGATCAAATTTGCTTCTATTTAATGATTTTATTGTGTCTTTAAGGTTTATTTAATAGAGGGTTCTTGAAACAAGTTTTAAATCCTTAAAAATCTCTAAGTTTCTAGGGATTTTTTATTTTTCCGAGTCTACGCCAAGTCTGAGCGCTGATTCCTGAGTCCCAAGTCGAGTCACCCTAGCCGACTCCAAGTCTCGTAACTATGATATATATACATAGATATACATACATACATACATACACATATATATATATATATATATATAGTGTTTGTGTGTATGTCTTTATCCTATGATCAATCAAATGTAAGGTTGTAGGAAGCAAGTTAGGGAGATACAGTTTACGGGCTCTCCCATGCTAAGTATCCCACCCCAAGGGTGGAATAGTCTTAATCTAGACATTCCTACTGCTTGGGGCCAAGAGGTGAATTGTCTTGGTTTGGACGTTGTGTGCTCTTGGGCTTAGAAGGGTTGAGTAGTTTATAGGCACCCTTTCAAGGCTATCCTATCAAGCCAAACTATGACTGGTTGTTAGATGGATTCAAGGAGTCTCAATCATAAGAAGGATGGATAAGGCAGCATGGATAGGGAATGCAGATACAAGTTACCCACTAAGTAGCCCACCCCAAGGGTCGAATTGTCTTGGTCTAGATGTTTCTGCCGCTTGGGGCCAAGAGGTGAGTTGTCTTGGTTTGGACGTTGCACACTCTTGGGCTTAGCTGGGATAGCTTCAGGAAGACTTATCATGTTTCCCATCCAATTCCTATTATGATTAAACTCCTATTATGCATTATGGATATGGTGTAGTTTAATAGTTATGTATTTACATGGTTCAGATATTTAGATATGTTTGATCATACTAACATGATTGCAAGATCTAAATCGAGATTTACCTTACTTGAAGCATTTAATTGGTAAGTTATTACCCTAACTACATTGAAACTTGTGATTCTAGGGCAAGATTTAGGGCAATCCCAAAAGGGGACATTACAGGCAGGGTTCAAAGCCCCTAATGATGAGGAGATAAAAGGCCCCATTTTGTCACAAAAGGTGGCTGATGTGAAAGCCACAATAGAGAAGCAGCGACACATATGGAGGAAGAAGGGTTGCACCATCATGATCGATGGTTGGACCAATAGAAAAAACAAAACATTGCTCAATTTTCTTGTTTCTTCCTCAGGCGATTTTACTTTCTAGAAGGCATTGATTTAGTGATTAACAATCAAGATTTTTAATTTATGTTTTATTGAATCATTGATTTTGTTTCTTTTTCAGGTGGCATAGTGTTCATCAAATCTATTGATGCATATGGGAACACCAAAAATATTGAATTCAGTTGCAAAGCTTTGGAGGGAGTCTTGGCTGATGTAGGTAAGGAGAATGTGGTGCAAGTAGTTACAGATAATGCAGCAAATCATGTTGTTGCAAGTAGACTACTAATGGATAGGCACCCATCATTATTTTGGACTCCTTGTGTTGCTCATTGCCTTGACCTCATATTGGAGGATCTTGGCAAGATTGCATGGATCAAAGCATGTATGGAGACAACAAAAAATATTTGTAAATTCATAAATAATAACACATGGGTCCTCAACTTAATGAGACAATTCATAGGGCAAAAGGAGTTGGCCCGCCCTAGGATAACCTAGTTTGCTACCAATTTCATCACATTACAATCCTTGTTGCAGTCAAAGGAAGCTTTGAGGTGCATGTTAGTTAGTGAGGAGTGGACTTCCTCATCATATGCTAAGACCAATGCAGAGGAAGATTTGACAAATTGGATTTTTGATGAGCAAGTCTTTTGGGTACCTACTACGGAGATCATAAAGGTAAATGTAATTAGTAATTAATTTACTAATTCTACATTATATTTTTATTTTATTTGCTTATTTTTGTTCACTCTTACTTTGCTAATGTTTCACAATAAGTGCATTTCACAGAGCCTTTAGTGGTTCTCCTACGAGTTGTTGATGGGAAGAAGCCTGCAATGGGCTACATTTATGAGGGCATGGATAGGGCCAAAGAGGCCATTAGATCCATTTATGGGGGAGTCGATGATAAGTATTGCCCCATTTGGGAGATCACTGATAAACAGTAGCACCTCCAACTTCACAAGCCCCTACACGAAGCTGCATATTTTCTCAATCCGGCATTCCAATTCCACCCTGATTTCAAGGCAGATGAGGAGGTTTTGAGTGGGCTCTACACAGTCATCGAGTGGATGTCTGATTCTCATGTCGGAGCACAAATAATCACTGAGATTGAGATTTTCAGACTTGCACAAGGAGATCTCTTTGCACGAGATATATGCAAGGCTACTCGATCGACATTGCATTCATGTAAAAATTTATTAAGGGCATAATACTAGTTTAAAAATTAATACTTTTCCTTTTTTTATACTACTATTAAATATTGAAACTTAAAGTTGGACAATGAGATTGATTTTTTTTCTTTTTCTCATTTTAGATGCTGGTGGGAGAGATTTGGTGCTAAGGTACCAAATCTTCGAAGGATCGCAATTCAAGTGTTGAGCCAACCATGCAGTGCGTCAAGTTGTGAGTGCAATTGGAGTGTGTTTGAGCACATACACTCCAAGAAGCGCAATAGATTGTCAGTGCAAAGGTTGAATGATCTAGTTTATATTCATTACAACCTTTGCCTTCGCCATAGACAAATATTGGGCATTGACTTATCACCCATCACATTAGAGGAGGTTGATCCACAATCAGATTGGATCATTGAGGCTAAGGATCTTGTATTTAGTGATGAGGACCTTGGTTGGTTAACTGGGTGGATAGAGAGGCAGAGGCAATATCCATGGCAAAGGAGGAAGATAGAGAATGAGCAAACACCTTGGATGTTGGTGTGGGTGTCACTAAATCTGAGACGTGGGCAGAAATGGATGACCTATCTTAGAAGCCTACACAAGAGGGCTAAGTGATGCAAGCCCCTTTGAGCCATAGACTTCTTGCTTTTGTTTTGATATTTGTTTGGAACTTTTGATGCCATTGATTTCATATTCCATGAGTATTGTATACATTTGACAACATTTATATATCTAATTGTCTTACTACTATTATTTCCTTTAGCTAAAATTTGCGTTTATACTTATGTGATCAATGTATGTTTGTGTATGTGATCAAAGTAGTTTCTACTTGATGAGGTTATTGTGTATTTAAGGTTTATTTATTAAAGGGTGCATGAAACAAGTTTTAAATCCTTAAAAATCTTTGAATTTCTTGGGTTTTTCAATTTGTCAAGTCTTTGCCGAATCTAGGCTATGAGCTTGAGTCTGAGTCCGAGTCAAAAATCAGCTTGCCAAGTCCGAGTCTTGTAACACTACATGGTCCTAAACAAGGAGATCATTTATCTCCTTAATTTTTTATCATATGGTAGAAGGATTAGGCCGCTTGCTATAACATCATAAAAAAAATGGTCACATCCAAGGATGGCTTTGGGTGCAAAATATGGACTCTCAATCCTACCTTCAATTTGTGGATGACAGCTTTGATGGGTCTAGCTAAAATTAGGTAGGTAATCAATTTCATATAAACTTTAGATACATACTTGTCTATTTTGATAATTTGATTAATGAAGAAAAATATAGTATTTTCTTCTTCAACACAACTAAGCCCATTCAACACAGAATTATTAATGCTTTCCACTTTTAGATTGGAGAGCTTCCTATTGATTGTTTGGGAGCTCCCCTATCTTCGAGAAAACTCAACAAGTTTCATTGTAAGAAGATTCTGGATAGATTTCCTATAAGAGTTAGCCATTCAACCTTTCAATGGTTATGCTTTGCTAGAAGACTTACTCTAGTAAAATATGTTGTGTAAGCTTTTCCTATTTATAGGTTTTTTATTTTATTTTCTCCCAAGAGCTTCCTCAAGGAGTTTGATACTCTTTCTAGAAAATTCTTATGAGAAAGAAAATCATAAATGGAGTCTTGTGAGCTGGGACTAGGTTTGCAAACCAAAAGAGGCTAATGGGCTTGGACTTAGGCAATCGGAACTCAATAGTCAAGCCTTAGCAGCTAAATTATATTCGGTGGAGCAAAATTCCTAATCAACCATGGGCAAGAATTCTTGATTTTTAAGTATTTGAGAGGTGTAGAGGATGAGGGCATTCTATGGATAGAGTGGATTGGGAAAGGTTCCATGATTTGGAACATGATTAAATGGGGGGATTCACTTATTAAGGAAGGCCTTTTTTGGATAATTAATAAGGGCAATAATCATTTGTTTTAAACTTATTCCTAGGATAATCACTCTCCTATTCACTCTTCTTTTCCCCAACTCTAGTCTTTGAGTGAAAGTTTTCTAGCAGCTAAGTGGTCCAAATTTGTTGACTTCAAGTTCACTACTCTTGGGAGATCTTTGGTGAGTCATTGACATGAGCCCAAAATCTGGCCTAGGGGAGGATCTTCAGAGGAGAGAGATTTGTTGGCTTCTATCATTGTGAACCGCCCTTGTAGTTCTTTGGAGGACAAGGATATTCTTGCTTGGGCCATGATTCTAAAAGAGTTTATTTGATTACTCTTGGTTATTATTCTTTGGAGCAACAAAAAGGGGCAATAGGGAGTCTCCTCAATAGAGGAGAATTTGGAATAAATTCAGATGGCCAAAGTGTAACCTGTTTATGCGGTTGCTCCACCAAAACAAATGTCTCACCTAGGAGAATATCAGAAAGAGAGGATTCCATGGGCCATCTATTGCAAGAGCAATGAAGAATGCACTAATCACCTCTTCTATCAAAGCTCTTTATCTAAGGTGATCTAGGAATTATAGTAGAAGATCTAGAATCAATCCGGTATTCATGCTACCTCCTTGTATGAGTTTTGGGCTAATATGGGAAAACCTCTAGCTTTTGCATCCTTCCTTCTTGTTGCTTGAGATATTGGTCCTTTTATCCTTTAGCAGATTTGGTTGGAGCAAAACTGTTATATTTTCCAAGTATGCCAAAGCATAGTCATGCAAGTTTGCATCGGATTAAGACTATGCTCAAGGAAACTATTGAGGTGAAGTTCAGCATTGTTGACCCCCTTTCTTCTCCAGATGTGTGATTGCAAAACTCTTGGAGTTATCCCCTTCCAGTGCCTCACAGGCTTAGCCTAGCCATAGAGTGCAACCTCTAAGGAAGGTGTTAGGTCTTGTAAGTGGTCTCCTCTTAGTGGTTTTTCTTAAAATTAATATTGATGGCTCTATTAAGGCAATCTAGGTGTAGGGGATTGGTGGAATTGGTCAAGATAGTGAAGGATTAGCACATTTTTTCTTCTCTACTTACATGGGATTGCACTCAAACAATCTCATGGAGACCTATGCTATTCTTAAGGCTTTAGAGAGAGCCTGTGAGCTCGGCTAGAGGAAGGTTATATGTGAAATAGATTCTACGATCCTGGTTTCTTTCTTGAATAAATAAATCTGCAAGTTTCTTCCTGGAGATTGGCTTTGGTGACTAAGCAAATTCTAAGTCTAGACACAAACTTTGAAACAATTTCACTTTTTCATATTCGCATAGAATGGAATAAGGTGGCTGATTGTTCAGCTAAATGGGCCTCTGAAGAGATGTCTAATTGGAATGTTGTCGATTGGGGGGAGTTGACCCAAAGTAAAGCTCAACAGATTCTTCAACTTATCCATGATGAATAGGAAAAATAAATTTGGGTCGTTGGTTAGGGGTAACGGTCATCTTGATAGGAGTTTAGATTATACTGAATGTAATATTACGTCATATTACCAAAACCCCCAATGGGTTTCTCTCCTATTGTCTATCTTGATGGCTAGAGCTATCTAGAGTTCCTTTTGGTGTATATGTGATTGATTTTTTCTGAATAATTTTTTTATTTTTGCCAAAAAAAGTAAAACAAATTCAGCTGCAATGGTTGTTCCCACTCCCACTTCTACAAGCACAAACTCTAATCTTGTAATTTCTTCCACAATAGGACTACAATTCTATAGGTTTCTTCTCCTAATGCAATGGCTATCTCTATGGATTTGATTATCCCTATCATTTCCATCCTCAATATTGCTACCACAATGGATTCTAGTCCCCTAACACCCACTTTACACAAAGATTATGCACCTACAACTCCTATCACTCCCTACAAGTGATGACCAGATGGCAATACACATGACATTTCAGGATCTACATTGCTAGGTGAGGTTCCTCCTCAAGTACTAGGATTTTAGTGCAAAAGATATTCATAAGTCTGCTCCTAGGCAAGATTTTGTGGCACAAGAGACTGAGATGCGATGAATTGATCTTGTCTCTCTGAATTCCCATCCTATAATATCTCTAGGTAAGTATGTTTTGCTAGAAGAAGTAAAGAATTACCAAGGTTGATTTGTAGATGCTTGGATATCACAAACCTAACACTCTAATCTTTCAGATATGCTGGAAATATTTCCCAATGCTCAAGGGTCTTTTTTTCTACTCTATAAATAGCTGGAAGATAGGTCTCTAATATTGTAAAGGGCCCTTGGTTCTTGGGTAAAAACTTCTTAATCATAATAATCCTTGGTTCCAGCTTTCAACCCACAAAAGGAAACTCCTTTTGTCCTTCCAATCTGAGCGCAACTTCCTTATCTCCCACTACAGTATTGGGTAAATTCCTTTATACGGTATCAATAACACTCTACATCAATTCCTTGCTTTAGACTTGAAAACTAATGGTTTGATACTCTCTACTTTTTTGAGGATCTAGGTGGAACTAAATTTTTTGAAAAAAAAGGAAAGGAAAGGTCCTTTTATAGTCCACGATACCAGGCGGTCTGTTTTTGGGTCTACAAATGGCTTAAAGTATATGGGACTCCTCGTACTCCCAATATGAGGGAGGCACCTAACTCGTGCTCCACAATACGAGGTGTACATACCTTACCCCCTGCAGGCTTTGAACTTGTGACCTCTCTTTCAAGAGTAAAAGTTCTCCACCATTAGGCCAACTCAGGTGTACATAGCTTTGAGTGGAGCCCCAAAATGAAACATAGCTCTGAGTGGAGGATTAGACTTGGAAACAAATTATTGACTATGAAAATATAGCTTTCAGATGTGAGCATTGTTTCCAAGTCCATCATGTGGTAGTGGATTGCCCATCATGGAAACCAAAAATTCAGAAAAAGGCTACTTGGTGGAAGGGTGCCTATTTATCACACTTATCAATTAAAAACCTTTGGATTCTCTAGAAATTGCTGAACATCCTCTTGCATCTGCACCCATCATCCATTCTTTTATTCTATAGACTTCTATTCGAGATGGGTTGTTGTCTGGTGTTAAATCTCATGGTTTTGAGATGGTCCTTCATTCTCATAGGAAAAAAGGTCGGCCTAATTTTGGTGATCAAGCTTTTGGGTGCATTTTCTTGGCCTGCTTCCCCCTATTCGGGCTGTTTAGTAGGTGCCTTTATTTATCTGTTGTCTCTCTTTAGCAGTAGTTCTTGGGCTGGGACACCATAATAGATCCCCAAAATTGAATTAAAAAAAAAAATCTAACTAGAAGAAATGTAGTTACTGAATAAGAAAGATGAAAATAAGGTACAAGTAGGAAAACCCAGTATTTAGTGTTTGACTTTGAAAAAGTATAACTAGAAGGCACAATGAGAAAGAATAGCCTATCAAAATTGTGTGCTTTGCAATGTGCAAACGTACAATAAAAGAAATGCTTGTTCAACTTTGAAAAGTAACAAAGAAGAAAAACATTGTATAATAGAATAATAGGCACCATCAAGTGGATAGCTTAGAAACCAAGGTACCTCATATAATAGCAGCAACATAAGTAGAGAGCCAAGAATTCTACTCATGTAGAATGAAGGGAAGGCCCGTAATTCAGTGTATCAAGTGAAATAAATGGGGACACTTTTCAAACAAACACCCTAATGCACCAACACAAGTACCAAAACTATGTACTGAGTGTGGTCCAAGCAATCATGAAGATAACAATTGCCCAAAACTAAAACCAACAATCATGGTAAAAATTGAACAAGAAGATCATGACAAACACTTGCTAGTTGTTACCAAGGCAGAAAAAAGAATAAATTAGATATGCAAGTTAAAATACAGAAAATGCAAAATGAGATTCAAGTTGTAAAAGACACAAGCAATCAATCAAATAATATGGGGAGAGTTTATGAAAACATGCCACCACCAAAAACTAGGATGGGATGACCACACTAAGACAAAAGAGAATTTTCTTTTAAAAAGGTCCAATCCAACAGTTAGCATCTTTGATTAATGGAAATCGAATTATAAAACTATTAATGGATTGCTTACCACAATTAGCACAAGTCCAAACAGCAAAAACCTCAAAGAAATACAAAAGCTAAGTAGCCGGTTCGGGTTTGGGGGTTCGGTTCCCCGGTTCGGCTAAATTTTTTGGGGGGTGGGTTCGGTTCGTTTTGGGTTCGTATGTACAAAAACTGAAAAACATGTAAAAATATATATATATATATATGCAGCCTAGAAGCATGAAATAGGATTAGAACATCACATAACATCATATAAACAACAAAACCACCATAAACTTGAATATCATTTAAAAGTTAAAACATTTAATTTTTTAAAAATGCATGATAAATATAAATATTCATCGTTCAAACTTCAAACTTCAAACTTCAAGTTCAATATTACAACACTATTAAAGTTTTAATCATCAAATGGATCCTCTAAATCATCTATATCAAAGTCATTGTCAACATTGACATTAGATGAAGTAGGAAGACTAGATGAATCACAAGTAGGAATGGCAATGCAATCGTTTGTAGAAGCTTCAATGATCAATCTTCAACTCCTTTTATCAACCCAGCAAGCAAAAATAAGAACTCAGCCTCTTGGAATGAAAATGCTTGTTTGCAAAACAAATGAATAAAAATGATGTAGTTTAGGTGTTTAAAGTGTTTTAGAGGTCACTTTTAGGGTTCCCTTGGGCGTGGGTCAAAGTCAAACTGCAGAAATAAATTAAAAAATGCAAAAAAAAAACACTTTTTAGGCGTCCAAACGCGTGGGTTCAACTTGGATTCGCCTTGGGTTTGCCCGAGTTCTTCACCGGCGAACCAGGACTCCAAATACCGAACCCTGGTCAAACCCACAGAGGGACCAGACCAAGACCAGTACCCGGAGCGAACCCGGACCAGGACCGGTACCCGGGGCTAGGGAGCCGAACCTGGTAACTTAGTACAAAAACCAACAGAAAAACGGGATGTATTATTGTTAGGAAAAGGTGTCCCAAAGATAACTATCAAGATTGGAGACATAATTCTCCTCAATGCTTTGAATGATGGTGGGTTTGGTGTAGATATCAAGCCCCGATAAAGTATGGAAAAAACAGGGAAGACCACCATCAATCCCTACATATTTTAGGTTGAAGTTTGAAAATCAATAATCGGTTGGTCCCTTGGCTAATTAGCAAGAACAAGACACAGTGTTAGCAGGGAAAAAGCTGAGTGTTGAATTTACAAGGTTAAGGATGCAGAATGTGTTAAAGCATTATGATGCTATGCTAGGGAGCCAATGTTTAGAACAAGTAAAAGGTTAAAAGCCATTTCATGCTTGGGAGCTAAAATTCACTCCAAGTTTCTAATCTTAATGGTACTAAGGGCTTAATTCTTTTTTGTCAAGTTGGTATATCTTTTAGAGGGAGAGAGAGACTCTTAGAGCAATGCAATGATCATCAATTGAATTGCATAGTTTTGAGTAATAGGTACCTTTTGCCGTGTCCTTTTGTCAATAAAAGGATATACTATATTCCATGCTGCCCAGAATATATATGGAAGATGAACAAGGTACAACTTCCCTAAGCACTCTGGATAGTAATCCTGTCACATTTCAGATGCATTAGTTTAGAATCAATGAATGCCTAAAATGACATGCCGTGTTTTGTATTTCAAAAATTTAGCACAATAAGCCTAGAGTAATCTCCTTTTAGTACATGCAAGAAATATATACAGATTAGGAAGCAAAAATTGTTTTACGTAAATAGAGAGATCGATTCTTTATTGCCTCAATTTTCATAAATGAATGCAAATGATTTTATATGCTTGCAATTTGTTATAATCAGAGAGTACACTAATTGCCCACATTATATTTCTGTGATTAAGGGGCTCTCTAAATTCATTTCTATCAGTCAATAACTTTTTTACATGTACTACCAGACAATATTTCAGAAAAAAAGCAACCTTGCTATTGCCAAACATGTCATATGATATACTCCAAAATCATCTTGTCAAAAAAATCCAATCATATCCACAAGCTTAAAGATTATATAAACATGTGCAATTGTTTCCAACATACTCATAATACATAAGAAAATATACTTAAATTTAAAAAATTAAGGCACGTGAGAGTACAGATATGCAGAAATAAGAAACTGCAACATAGCACATATCCATAATAAACCCATACGCATAACTAAGAAGTCCATCACAAAACTAAACAGCACAGTCCTAGGTGAACAAATCATAACCTTATATGATGCCACCCAACATTGATACAAATCATTGTTGAATAAACCAGTACCTTGAATAGCAAGGGTTGTTAAAAACTTAAGACCTCAATAAATAAGAAGAAAAAGAAAAGTAGAGGGATCGTTTAACACAAACAAAGATGCCATCTTGGGCTTCTGGATTAAAATTCTGCTTCTCCACTTCATTTCATTGACAGAGTGATGATCAAACTACACTTGTTAATTGCACATCATTCGATGCTAAAATTGCACTTTTCTTCATAAGAGTATTATCCTTTCAAGTTTTGTATTGGTTTGCAGTTCTTCAAGCTCTAGATACATCCCACCAGTATAAAGGGCAAGAGAACGATTCTTAATTTGCACAACATTTGGTCAAGCTTCACACAAAAATTCATAATAATTACAGCAGATCCTAAGCCAAATTCAACACACTTTATCATTATGATCATCATTAAGCACCTCATTCTTACCAATTAGTTCATCTTGTACAGTTTTGCTTGGATAAACAGAGGTTTCAGAATAAACAATATTACAAGTTGAAGCCCATCAGATACAAACCTTATACTACTCTCTAAGAAATCAGGAAAAATCCCTTCAGCCTTAGTCTTCCTGAAAGCTCAAGTTGTATGAACTATGAAACATCTCATTTTGAGGTGATTCTTATCAATTATCCTACGGCTACTATTCTCATTTTTCAAAAACTGTACAGAAGATACTAAATGCTTGGTGTTCAAAATCAATCACAAGAGGAAAACAACTGCTTACCTTGTTGACTACAAAAGCAATCTACCAACAGCAGCTACAAAGGCAACCTACTGAAAGAGACCATGTGATTATCTAAGTCAGCTTTTCCTAAGAGTTCCCAAAATCATTTAGAAATTAGGGACAATTTCTTCTAAGCAGGGAGGAAATGACAAGGACAACTATCATAGTTAGTATATTACCTACAATTGTTTATTAGCTTATGTAAGCGGATTAGTTGAGTTATTCTAGGTGTAGATAGAAATATATTAAAAGGAGGTGAACAATTGGATGTTTGTAGGCAGGAGTGGCAAACATTGGATGCCATTGTAATAGTTTCTATAAATAGGCTTATCTCAAGTAAATTGGCATTTGAAAATGGAAATCATTCTCAAAAAATCATGTTGAACAGAGCAAGGGAGATCTCTTACAGAAATTAAGTATATACATGACTGAAGAAACACAAGGGAAGTAGGTTACCCTAGTCCCAATTGACAAGGTGAAACTTTTATCCATGACAATGAGTTCATATTGGAGAGTGTTTATTCATACAAGAGTGTTAATCTCCTAACAAACCTTGAGATGGAAGTGTATGAGAGCTCTATAATTGTGAAAAATCAAAACTATATAAGAAACCTAACAAAAGGAATGTAATGGTTTAGAGCAGCATAAATAAAGTCGAACAAGATAGCTTGAAAAGAAAAAAGGTTGAAGCAAGCCACACTCTCAATTCATCAATCATGCAAATTCTAGACTGAAAAACTAAGAATGAAGAATTCACAAATTAGCCACTTACAAATGACAAAGTTCAGGTGAAAACTACGTTTCACCAATTTTTGGGGTGAGGATGCAAAGGGATAGGGAATGCAAGTAAAAGGATAGCTAGAGGGACCCCCAAATTCAAAAAATGACACAAGGAGGGCTATTAGGGATCAAGACATAAGAGACCCCCTAAACATATCAGGATTTATTTAGACTTGTTGGATTTTTACATGGCAAGAAGGTGCAAGCACATTTGGGAAGCAAAGAATCCCTTGATTCTCCCAAGGTGACCTTGACATCCTCATCAAAGTTTGAAGTGTCCCCTAGAGGCCCAAATGCCCCCCACAAGAGCCAAGAGCATCTCAAAGAGGCATGAAAATCCCCAAGAACATCCCAAAGATTCCTAGAGAATGTCCTCCCAATGTCCCTTCACCCCTTCCCATCCTTCCCATCTCCACCCGCAAAAGTTAGCTATGTCTAGGGACATCCTCATAAAAATATCCAATCCCAATGGGAAAGAACATGAGTCTATGTTCCCAAAAACTTGCACATCCTCAAGGTTAGGCAAAATCATCAAAGCTGTAACAACTATATTGCTGCAACAACTATATAATACAATAAACCAAACTGTTCGTATTTTTGGCAGTTTCTCATACCACTACCACTTGCATCTAATTCTTTTGTAGTTTCCAGAGCATGAATAATTTTTCTCATATTGAGTTGGCCACTTTCTCTCCTATGGAGTTTACAACTTTTACTATGGTGCTTCCCAAGTTAATATCTTGGTTGGTATTGAATTTGTAATGCCTTCAAACTCTAATTATATCTATTCCACTGCTATTCAACCCAACAAACAATTCAAAGCTACAACAAATCTATACTACAATAAGCCAAACTATACAGATGTTAAAGTTTCCTATACCACTACCATTTGCACCTAATTCTTTTGTAGTTTTCCAAAGCATGACTATTTCCTCTCCCATGAAGTGAGCAACTTTTACTGTTTCCTAATCCCTCTCCATCTTGTGGCAACAATCCCAATACACCTAAACAAAAGATTATGATCCCGAGTTGCAGTTCCCAAGCTATTACCTAGTTGAGATTGAATTCGTAGTGCCTTCAAACCCTAATTATACCTATTCGACTAGTCTCCAACCAAGACTGTTCAAACTATCCTCCATGAAATTGGTAATAGGCATAGATTAAGAACTTGCAAAGGACTCGCCTAATTCACAACAAAAATATTGCCCCAAATAAAAATTGCTCCCATGTCACTCATCCAAAAACTCAGGGGAACTTTTTTGCAGAAAATCGGTGAGTTAACAGCCAAAAATGCGGCAAAACTCAACAAAAAACTGGCATGGGTGGGGCAAACTAAGTTGCTATAATGATTGCAGACTAGCCTTGTGAGTATGATAGTCAACTTTTGCTTATACCTGTACTCCTGGGTTTGTTTCTCAATCCAAAATACAATATTGGACATATGGGGGATTGATGTAGACAGCTTGATATTTAAACTTGTGGTGTTTTATACATGTTTGGCCATGCATAATTAACACTAGTAACATTCTTCTATAAGATACGTACATACGTATATATACTATAATACACTTTAATATGGTGGAGAACAATTAATTCTTCTAAACAGTAACATATGATGGTCAAACTGCTCCTCCATTTGACCTTGTCTGTCTGCTGCATAATGTGCACTTCACTTTTTCTTTGATTTCCACCAATGATTTATACAGATACACCAAGATTTAAAATCCAGTCATCCATTCAATTGGTTTGACTTCTCCTATACTTTCCTTCACATATAATATAATCATGTGATGCATTTTCAAGCATGTATTATTCCTTATGTATATTGCATGATAGAATAGCTGCAGAATGACTAGTTTTTTGTTTTCTGATTCGATATGATGAAACTGGTGCAATAAGAAGGTGATGAATAAGCAATGTGTCAATAGAATTGCCCCACTACAACATTGTGTTTTGAATACACAGGTTATGATCTCGGCATCATGTTTATGGTACTTATGGCTTCAAATAGAATACCTTCTTAAATTTAAAACAAGCATGCACAGGAAGTAATTACAACATGAACATGTAGAATAAACAATATAGGCACCAGGCACCACTGGGGCATAGTTACACACTGTTAAAAATACTATATACAGGCATTTGGCAAAGAAATCTCATTATATCTTTGACAGAATAAAAACCTCAAAGCACAATGGTAAAATATATGAGCATTTAAGTCTCTGCAATACAACCTGTAATATTTCCAAGACTGCCAGGGCTCCACGAATGTCTACATGCTTGAGTGTCCAACCATCAAGATCTGCTATGACAGAAAAGCTTTCCTGCCCTCCTTGTGTACTGTAATAATTGCTCAAATACAGATATCTTATTAAAGATTTAAATGAAAAATAGAATAATTTAGTATTAGATTCTTTAATTGACGAACAGAAATAAGTTACTTGAAGGGAGGAATACCTAAAAGACATTTTATCAAGACAATAGACGACAAGACCTGCACAACATTTATAAATAAGTTAAAATTATACAGGAACAATATCATCAAATGACTTAAAGAATTAGTGCAGTTAAATTTGATAGGATGCAGGTTATTAAATTTGTTTTAACCATATATTGGAAATCTTAAGATTGTAACTGGCCACTGAACCATATTAGCAGCAATTGAAAATGTAACCTACGTTTTAAATCTTCTATAGTCTTACGGCAAGGTTTGTGCCTTGCAAAGTGAACAACTGCAATTGGCCTTCCTTTTTTGTCGAATCCTTGCATGCATACCAAGTTCTTCTTAAGTTCATTTGAGATCATCGTCTCTGGGACATAGCCAAGAGGTACAAAAGTCTGTCTCCATTTTCTATACTTCAGATATAGCTCGCTAGCTTTTTGCACATTTGATTCTCGAGCATATAAGAAACGCTGAAGAGTAGCATCATCCACAAGCTGCATGGAAGTTAACACTTATGAGATACATTGGTGATACATGAGAGAAATAATGTATCAAAATAGGATAAAATTTAGTTAAGAACGCATGAAAAATACAGTTGTAAATAGCCAAAAAAGGTGTCACTTTTTTCTACAGAAAACCAAAATTTAAAATTATATAGGCAAATGTAGTCATTCCATTAAGGCAGGGGAAATAAATCTTAGCACTGATCATAGTTCAGGGTAAAAAATTAGCACAGTAAACCAGCTCTGAACTAATCAGAGGCAAGCCCAAGTAGAATGGGGACAAGATCTGCATCAATGATGATTGGCATGACACCACAGGTTCAGAGCCTTTGAAAACAATTTATTCAGAGTCCAGGCCACACCAAGTGAAACTACCATTCTATTATGCTAGCATTAATTATGCAGTTTTGCTTTCCCTATACTTGCATTTGTAAGATGTCTCTATCCTAATAGCATACCTGAAACAATGTCAAAGGATTTTGAGATCACTGTCATGCAAGTGGATTTTGTTGCATTTTAATCCCCCAAATATGGTGTTTTTCACCCCTAAGGTTCCATTTGAATAACACACAAGTTCAGTCCTTGACTGGAGGTTGTACATACCTACTTAGAGCATCATTTTTTGAATTCAGGAAATCGAAGCGATTTGTTATGTAGTTCGAGTATTAAGCTTCAAGTTTTAGAAAGAAAGGAGAATCAAATAATTTCCAGAGTGTCTAGTAGTCTACTGTTATATTTTCCCTACTTTGAGTGCATTCATGATATACTTCATATTTGCATTTCATAAATCTATATGGTAACAATGATGAAGTTAAGAATTTTAAGTTCTCCAGGCAGACTTGATGCAGGAGCAGCCCTGTCCATACAACTTCTGCATGTTCTGGATAATTTTTTGGTTTTGTGGAGGTGATAGCATGTTCAAGACCATTTTTGTGGAAAAAAAGTATACTGCACTAGAAGAGTATTTACATATAAGACCTTATACAAGAATTGAACAAAATGCAATAATCAATACAACCTATCACATCAAAAGCATATAAACGAAAGATCAACTATAAAGACCAAAGTTAAGCACAGTTTTTATCAGCAGACCATGCAGAGTCCTTTCAAGTTAACCAAATTATTCGACACTCAAAAATAAGACAACTAATAAACATTCTTTCTGCATCAGGAAAGTCTTATTCATCATCTTTCTATTCCAGATTCATCTGGACAACATAAGATACACTACTGTTCTCTTCAGCACTCAGCTACAAGTTCAAGTCACAATCATTTCTTGTAATATTAATCTTCCCCAAATCAGCAGCTACAGTCCTCTCCACAATCCCAGCAATGGCAAACTCACCACTCCACTTCACTTTAACATCTTCAATTCATTCTCCAACAAGCATACAACACAGTTACAGCAGGATGAGCATTCATATCTACTTGTTTCTCCTCGTATTTATCATTTCCAATCCTTTTCAACAAAGGACTAAATACTGTTCTCATTCTTTCATAATACTGAGCCAATTCCTAAATATTTTCTAGGCAAATCACATTCAGAGGCAACTTGCAGGTTTCCCAATGGATGGCATTAACATTTTAATTATTTTATTTAACCACAGACATCAAATCAATTTCAGCTCAAGTACACCTGCTGATAGAAACACCCTGAGTTATACGCACAAATATTGCCCCCAAATCCAGGGTGAGGTTCCAAGGAACTGCTAGCAGATGTGATCAATCTAAGGAGGAATTTCAACAAGTACTAAACAATTAGTATCAACTTCAACAGGATACAAGTCACGATATGTTTTGGATACCCTGTCAAAATGCAATTTCTCATACCCAACACACAATTGTCAAATGTTGTTATTTCAAATGTAGACAGAGCTATGTATAGTTATGGATGTCTTAGAATAAATAGGAGGTTTCAAAACATGTTGTCTTTATTAACTTGCACGTTATGGCATAGGGCAACCTTCAAAGTACACACTTTGCAAAACACATTGCGTGTTTTAACCTGCACTTCACAACGATCCCAACCCCTATGGTTTTGATCTGTGTATATCCAGGTCTACAATTCAAATAGCAACAACACCATTATTGCTGTTATTGGGAAAATACAATACACTTTCCACAGTAGAGGATACAAGTCACAGTGTATTTTGGATATAATTTGATCATTCACCTTCCCAATACTCCCATTCCCGCCAGGTTCTTCAGGATTTCCACCAACTCTGCTACCTTAACCCACACTGTCATTACTTCTTGTCCATTCTCAGTATCAACTTCCATTTGTCTCTAGACAACAAGGAAACCATTAGCTATCTCATATTCTGGTGTTCCTACCTGGTTTCTAATGTTGTCACCATCTACTCCCTGCCTTTTAATGCATTCCACAGAATGATGTAAACCACCACTGCCCATAATGATTGCTCTGATCAGATCCCAAAATTCATTACAAACTTTTGCCCAGGCAATGTTATCGAACTCCTATTTCAAGTGGAATAAGAACCAACTGCTGGCAGAGAGACCACTTTATGAGGGGATTCCTTTTTCTACTTTTCCAATTGCTTAAACTTATACAGTTTTCAGTAACCCCGATGGCCAAGAGCTTTTTCACTTAACTTTCAGGAATCTTTATCTGGATAATCACCCAAATAATAATATTATAAAACATGACTTTACTAGTGAAATCAGGAGGTGTTCTCAGTTCCTCATCAAACCTCTAAAATATTTTATTTTCCAGATATACCACACAACTTCACTCAATATAACAACTCCAAAGTTTCTCAAAAATTTAATCAATTTAACATTGGAAAAACTGCCACCAACATATATCATGTAAACTATTATTTCTATCACCAATCAATTCTCTCCCAAGCAAATCTATCACATATGTGGTAAAAAAAAATGCGACAGATTCTTTCATGTGACAAAACTTCAGTTATTAATTCCAAAAACTTAAGACTTTCCCTCACAGCTATCCTCTGGCAGAGCACAAGCCATTTAAATGATCCTTGTTAGCCTTGAACCATGAACGCCAAAACACTTCGAGTCTTTGTCACCAAGATTTAAGTGGGTTTGTGACCTCCCATTTTCTATTCAATCTTATTAGAAAGATCAGGAGGTTTAACTGTTAACAGTCTTGGCATACACAAGCTTAGCAATCATCTCAAAAAAACTGTCTTAGCATGCACAAGCTTAGTAATCATCTCAAAAAAACAGTCTTAGCATACAAAAGCTTAGTAATCATCTCAAAAAAACTAAATCCTTTGACCCACTTAATTTCGTCCTAAATCTTTCATTCAAATAAAAGACCAGATTGGTCAGTTTAAGAGCATCCATGAATATTGTATAGGTCTTTTTATCTTTTCCAGATAAATGATATCTAGATCTAGCTCCTTCCCAATTCATCCATCTTCCACATAAAATGGACCCCAAAAAATTTAATGCCCTTAGCAGCACAAGCCCTAGCAGGCCAACATATAGCAAAAGCAAGCCTTCTATTATTAAGAGAGATTCCACCAGATGGATCTAAAATCCAGAATAATAGTACTACCCCAACTAAAAACAGACATGGAGTCAATGCAATGCTCAACATACTCCAAAGCTTTCAAAATAAACTTTTAAATACAGGAAAGTTCATACTCTTGACACTAAATAAACAGGGAAACCCGGGGATTGTTTACTCGTTATGGGTACAATGACGTACGGAGTAAACGGAGATATAAAATAACATTGACAGTATATGATAATCACATGGCAATCGCACAAAACATAGATATAATTCTTTATTCAGTATTCGGCAATTACATCATAATGTCTCCAGACAGAACATAGCATAGCATAGTAGAACCATCTCCCTTCCCGACTACATGACTCAAGTACATATAGTACGTTGGCGGTGGTTAAGGTACCAACCGTCGCGTCCCTTCATTATAACTAATTACTTCATTAGGAATTGTTCCCGAGTCAACTAACCAACATAACACGTACATAAGTACATGGATTATTAATATTAACTATTATCTTATTTACTTATAGCTCATAGCCGACCAAGTACACTCTCAGCCGACTACCTCGACTCATGGCCAACTACATCATCCCCCCCACAAAGTAGTCGTCTTCCAGACGACTGAAAACCAAGAATGCCAACTGATCCTTCTTTGCCAACTGATTGTCACTCTCACCCAATACTCCATCTCTCTCTGCCAATTTCTCCTAAAGAGTTGCAACTCTCATCTTCTTGGCAGCCAATTGCTCCTGTACAATGATGGCTGGTGGCACTGCAATTTGGCAATTCCAATAAATTTGATGGGGGTCAAGGGGCAACGCCCCCAGCGGGGTCGAGGGGCAGCACCCCTCGTAGGGTCCGGGGTCAGTGCCCCTAGCGCGCTCCTTGTCATAGTACAGGGCGGGGTTGAGGGGCAGCACCCCCATTGCCAAGGCCAATTTAACACTTCTGAAACCACACAAAACTCCATTCGGCGCCTCATTTTCATGAATTTCCAAGAGACACCAGCCAATGCTGATACAACCAAAAAATACAGATTTTGCATTGTTTTTCTGAGACTTCACTTTCTTCAGGTCGATGCTTGGTACAGATGTGCTTCGTTTGACCCGTATTGACCTCCAACTCACACGTATGGATTTCTTCTCCCTCATGCGTATGACCCTTTTCAACTGTACGAATTCCTTTTGATTCAACCGTATGGTTCTTCCCACCACCTCCTGTACGGATTTCCTGTTTTGTCGTACGGTTTTCTCTTTGCAGCATACAGATCCTTCCTGGTTTAGCCGTATGGCTAATTGTCTCCAACATACGGGCTTCTGAGCTTGGCGTACGGACTCTTGGGTTTGATGTACGGATTTTTGAGTCTGGCGTACAGTGATCTCCTTAGTGTGGCGCATAGATTTTTGTCTTTGGCGTACGGATTTGGCAAGTACCGTGCCAGCTCTGTCTTCTCTTTGGCCACACGGACTTCTCCTTCTGGCGTACAGATTTTGCAAGTGTCGTACCAGCTTTGTCTTCTCTCTAGCGTACGGGCTTCTCCTTCTGGTGTACGGACTTCTTCCTCTGGCGTACGGATTTTGCAAGTGTCGTACCAGTTTTGTCTTCCCCCTGCCGTACGAACTTCTTATGGCGTACCAATCTCCTCTGTTGTACGGTTTCCTTCCTCCAATGTACAGATCCCTTCTCTCTCAACCGTACGGCTAATTGCTCCCATCGTACGGATTTTTGTATTGGTTGTATGGATTTTTGTATTTGTCGAACGGGCTCCTTTTGTATTGGACGTACGGACTCCTGGCATACAGCTTTCTCCTCACTGTGGCGTACAAACCTATGGCTCCTGTTTGTTGTACGAGCTCCGTACGGACTTGTCTTCTCCTCCTAAGGTACTAGTTTCTCCCTCTCCTCCGTCTATTTTCTTCTCTCTGCATTTTTAACATTTTCTAATTCCTTTACTTTATTTTTCTAGTTTTTTGGCTCCAACACAATTTTTCTATCTCGTACATGTTTCGATTTGTGGGTTGGTGTATCGATCGATTTTGATATTCTTTCTTTGTACTCTCCATACTCGGCCAGAAGTGTCTGGCTAGACATGCTTTGTTTCTCTTCTTCCTTCATTTCCCCGATCTGTAGCATGTTACACTCTTGGTGGAACACTTCATAGTCTTCCATCTGCTAATGAAATAAGCCATTCAGTGAGATTGTCTCATCCTCTGAATAACTCTCAAGTTCCAGTACACCCTTGGCGTTTGGTTCCATCATCTTCCTTCCTTCGTCAACATTTGATTCCCCTCCGTCCGATTATGATCCGGAGGAAGCCAATTCTTCGCTCACGGCCTGGTTCTTCAAGTCAATGACGTACTTTTGCCCGTTGTTCTCGATTGAGAGTGTGTTTCTCTTCCAATTGTGATTTGCCTTGGCAGCTATCACCATCCTCTCCCAAGTAGTGAATCATACACTTTCCTCTGTAATGGGATGACGACAAAATTTAGCAAAAACTGTTGTGTCCCGATTATCACCTTCTGCGCCATCAGCGTCCCCAACAGCTTGATACCATGTTGATCGGCACCGACGAGTTGGAATGTTGGTGGCCAGAGTGTAGGCTTCCCTAAGCTCTTCCATGTGTCTTCGGGTAGTACGTTGACTCCTGATCCTCCGTCGACGATAGTATTTGTCAAGATATTCCTTCCGATCTCCATCTGCACAATCGTCGACATCTCCAGATGTTCGCCGTGAGTAGTACGGGATCAATGGTTTGTTCACCGTACGGTGGTGAATCTGGTACTAATTCTTTCCTTCGGTCCTCCACTCGCGATTGCTTGACATCCCCAAGGACGTTTGCCATTGCCAATCCCAACTACGGCAACGTCTCGAGAAGGTCAGTTACTTTGATCAGTATGGTGGTCTGCAATACCTGTCGTACGTACGATTTTCATTTCCACCTCCAACTGTGATGTCCCCGCTCTAGTCAGTTCTCAAGAGTAGTGGAGTTAGCCTATCTCTTGGACCCTTGTAGGCTGATAAGATCTGGTTAGAGGGTCAGTGGCCGTTTTAGTGGGTACTGTCGTTGCCCATTCCTTCACTCCAGTATTGGTTTAGTATAGGCATCCATGGTTCAGTGTTCGCCAGCTTCTGACGACACAGAGATATATGGAGTTTTGAGGGAGTTATGGATATTTAGGTGGTTTAAATTAATTATTTAACTTAACACTTTATTATAAAGTCAAATTGACTTTATAAATTTTATCACTTAAATATGTCAAAAAGTGATTTAAAATTATATCACTTATGAATAAAGTGCGCTCAACTTAAAAGGGCAATTATTTAATTGCTAAACTATTGGAAAAGTCATTAAATACATTTTAATGTATTTTATAAAAGAGGAAAGCCGTACTTTCTTGGAATTCGTGCCTTTTGGGGATATAAAGCAATTTTGGCAAATAAAACTCATTATTGATTATTTGACTTTGCCATTGATTTTTCCTATGCTATTCTCTGAAACAAGGGTTTTAGCAATTTCTTCCATTGGAGAACGATATCTCTTCAGTGTTGAGCATTTTTGAGACTGTGAAAGACCAGTCAAATTAGTGCATCTGTGAGGGCTTCATACAGAAGTCCTATTGTGCTTCATCAGAGTTTATTATTCAGCATTTTAGTATTTGCAATAAGGGAAGGGTTTCCTACTTTGGGCGCCATTCTTCATCAATTTCCTAGCTTTTGATAGAGCCGTACCAGCATGCAAAGAGTGGTAATTTCTCCTTGGGAGGCGTGCACTTCTATTTGAGGCGTGTGAACCTAGAGGCAAAAACGCCTCTTCATGAGGTGGTTACTGTGTTTCTTTGTTGGCGTCTTTCATTTGCAGCAGCATTTCTCTAGTTTTTGTGTGGGAGAAAACAGATCTTGAGCCTTGGCAGTGATTTCCCCCAGTTTCAGCATTCTTGCTTGCCAAGCTATGGAATTTCTTATTTAATTATTCTGGAGTCTTTCGGGTATGTAATTTGCTTGCAATCTCATTGTATGTACTGCAAATTAATAACTATTACATCTATTGCTCAAAATATTGTTGTATTTCAATTTTGTGTGCATTTATATGCTATCGCCCCTTCTCTTCTGTCTAAAAAACCTTCTCTAAAAAACTTAAAAAGACATAAAGATAAAGAAAAATACAGGGGTTTGAGTTGGGAGCCAGCAGGGCTCTTCACAGTGGTATCAGAGCATATTAATCCCGCCAGCTTGTGGGAGAACAAATATCCATGCAGTCACACCAGAACAGGTTTGACTAGCACTACACCTGCAGGGGCCCTGGAATTCAGAGAAACACTTTTGAACCTTTTCAAGCAATTCCATTGAACGAATAGGAAGAGGATTTTGACTTTGATAATATGGCTGAAAGGAATGATAATGCTCGTCTTAATGACGAAGACAAGGATGCTAGAGAAGTACTGAGAGGAATGTTGGTCGGTCAAGAACAGGTGGCAAACATCCTTCAGCAACTTAGTACCAATGTGCAAAACTTGACAGTTCTGAGAAGGCCGAATCTGGATCAAGATCAGGAGGGTAGCATACATGGAGAACAGTATAGGAATATTGCTCTAGCACGCACCTTTGAGAGAGCCACATGCCCTACTTTTGTCAGGAATGATGCTGAGGAGGAGGTGGAAGAAGGTGGGGAAGAGAACTTTGTTGACAACATCCTGACTATGCATGATGAATGGGATGCATTGCCTCCACGAGTTAAGGATCACCTTAACTTCGATTGTTTCATGATCCAAAAGAGAGAACACACCAAGAACAGGAATGACAGGAGGCCTAGACATCAACATAATGATCTACGATAGGCTACCAATAAGCTTACCCTAGTGAACTATGATGGCAGTGGCATAGTTACAGCACGTGCCTGGGTGAGTAAATTGGATACGTTCCTGACACTACATCCTATGCCAGAGGAAGATGCTATTAGATTTGCAGCTCTACATTTTGATGGCGTGGCACATGACTGGTGGATTCATGGCATGGCTACTCTTCACCATGATCGGATTACCTCATACTAGGAGTTCACTGATAGATTGGTAGAGAGGTTTGATAGACGTGATCCTGAACTATTCTTCAGGGATCTAGCACAGTTAAAACAGTTGGGTAACTTGGAATCGTACATTGGAGAGTTCCAAAGACTATCCGTGATGGTGACAGGTATCTCAAAGAGAAGGCTGATCATATTGTTTGAGGGTCTTTTTGAGCCCATGAAAGGTTGGATAAAAGCATTTGATCCACCTACGTTACAGGAGGCCATGAGAAAAGCTCGCAGTATGGAGCTCACTACACCTCGTAAACAATTTTGCACAAAACCTTCTTCCTCCTACACAGAGAACAAATCTGATCCAAAGAAGGATGATAATTCTAATCAAAAGAAAAAAATTGCAGCCCCAGTAGATCATGATACAATGAATGATCTACGTAGAAGGAAGCTCTATTTTTACTGTAAGGGCCCGTATGACTTCAATCATGACTGTCCCCTCAAGCCTAAAGGGAAAAATAGGCACATGGAATGGTTTTATGAGGGAGAAACGTTGACTGATTTTTCTAATCAGCAAGCTGCTATCTATGACACATATGAAGAAAAGTCAGAGAATGAGGCAGAGATTGAGGTAGAAAGTGAGCTACAGGAGGCTCATATGTCCAACATGCAGAGAGAGGGATCTTTCAGGCTCTGTGGGATTTTAGCGGGTCAAAGAGTCATATCTCTTTTGGACACAGGTGCAACCCACAACTTTATTGATTCACGGTTAGTGGAGAAAAGGGGAATTCAAACTCAGCAGTTTGAAGGCATTCGAATGAAGGTTGCAGATGGATTAACTCTCAACTGTGAGAGGATGATTCTTGATTTACCATTGAAACTCAACAATTTTGAGTTTAAGGCAGATTTTTATGTTGTGAACATGGGAGGAACGGATATAGTTCTCGGCATGAAGTGGCTTCATGCTATAGGAGAGTTCACACTTAATTTGGGTGATATGGAGATGAAATTCAAAGTTGATGGCACAAATCATGTTCTTAAAGCCATCAAGGACAGCAATCTAAAAGAAATTTCACTCCGGAGAATGGAACGTTTGATTCGACACGACATGGTATAATGGGCTGTTGAGTGCAAGTTAATGCCTTCACAGTTGGAGCAGCAAGCTTCTTCTTACCATCTGAATGTACAGGAACTCCAAATCAAACATGCAAAGGTTTTCAGTGCTATTCCACCAGGTAGACCTCCTGATAGAGGTATTGAGCATATCATTGAGCTGGATGAGGGCACGAAACCTATCATGATCACTCCTTATCGGCACCCCAAACGTTTAAAAGATGAAATTGAGAAAAATATTAAGGAATTTTTAGCTATGGGGCACATTAGACCGAGTAAGTCACCCTTTGCTTCATCAGTTGTTTTGGTGAAGAAAAAGGATGGTACACTTAGGATGTGTATTGACTACAGGATGCTCAATAGGAAGACTATAAAGAACAGGTATCCTATTCCACGGATAGATGAGTTGATAGACGAGCTTCATGGAGCTTGCTATTTTTCGAAGATTGATTTGAGGACTGGTTACCATCAGATTAGAGTCAGAGAGGAGGATATTGAGAAAACCGCATTCAGATGTCACTGTGGTCACTATGATTTCTTGGTTATGCCATTCGGCTTAACCAATGCTCCAGCTACATTTCAGTCTACTATGAATAGGGTTTTCCATCCTCTTGAGGAAATTTGTATTGGTGTTCTTCGACAACATCCTAGTTTACAACAAATCATGGGAGGAACACATTGTTCACCTAGATGAGGTATTGAGTATACTTGACAAGGAGTCCTTGTACGCCAAGGAATCCAAGTGTGCTTTAGGCATGGCTGAGCTTTTGTATCTGGGTCACATTATCAGTGGAGAGGGAGTCAGTATGGATCCAGAGAAAGTTTGATCTATCATCGATTGGCCTACACCTGAGACATTGATACAACTCGGGGGTTTTGTAGGATTATGTGCCTTCTATCGTCGGTTCGTTAGTGGATTCTTGCGACATGCTGCACCACTAACTGATTTGACTAAGAAGGGAACCTTTGTGTGGACACCTCTTGCACAGGCGTGCTTTGAGAAGTTCAAACTTCTCATGACTACATGTCCAGTTTTGGCTTTGCCGGATTTCACTAGACCATTTGAGCTACATTGTGATGCTAGTGGTGAGGGTATTGGTGCACTCATCATGCAAGATCGACACCCTATTGCTTTTGAGAGCAGGAAGCTACGCGGTCCTGAACGGAGCTATAGTATCTACGATAAGGAAATGTTGGCCATCATGCATGCCATGGCCAAATTCAGGCAATACTTGGTTGGTAGTAAATTCAGTGTTAAAACCGATCACAATAGTCTGAAACATTTTCTTGGACAGCGAGATTTGAACGAAAGGCAATAGAAATGGGTCAGCAAACTTCAGTCCAATGATTTTGACATCGCCTATGTCAAGGGCACTCAGAATGTGGTTGTTGATGCTTTATCTCGTCGTCCTCACTTGAGCTCCATTACACAGATTTCAGAGGACTGGAGACACATGATAGTAGCAGAGTACGCTAAGAATCTGTGGGCTTCTAGCATAGTGGATGGGACAGTACATGATGACAAATACTCACTTGTGGATGATCTTATCGTTTACAAAGGGAGGATATTTCTTGTCCCAGGTTCTGAGATGAGGGACATGGTATTGAGATCATTCCATGATTCGCCTATGGCAAGACATCCCGGTTACTTTAAGACCTACAGGCAAGTACGGGAGAGATTATCTTGGAAGGGTCTCAAGTCTTTTGTTCTTCAGTATGTCAGGGAATGCCTTGTTTGTCAGCAGAACAAGCAAGAACATACATACCCTGCAGGTTTACTCCAGCTGCTTCCTATTCCTAAGAGGAAGTGGGAATGCTTGTCTATGGACTTCATCACGGGCTTGCCGAAAGCTTAAGGGAAAGACAACATTTATGTGGTAGTAGATCGGTTGACAAAGTATGCACATTTCTTCTCAATCACTACTACACACACAACTACTTAGGTGGCGGACTTGTTTTTCCACGAGGTATTCAGATTGCATGGATTGCCTCGGAGTATAATCAGTGACAGGGATAGCAGGTTTTTGAGTAACTTCTGGTAGGAGTTATTCAAACTTTGCGGGACAGAACTCACTCTGAGCACCAACTACCACCCACAGACAAATGGGCAAACAAAGATAGTCAACAAATGGGTGGAGGGATACTTGAGGAATTACAGTTCAGGACAGCAGAAGGCATGGGTGAAGTGGTTATACCTTTGTGAGTATTGCTACAATACCACTCATCACATGAGTATTCAGATGACACCATACCAAGCATTATATGGATATGATGCCCCAAGCTTTCTAGATTTATTGCTGAGTGACAGTAGAGTACCCAGTGCTGGTGATCTATTACAGGAGAACCAAGACATTATGAGAGCACTCAGAGAGAACATTCAAAAGGCTCAAAATCAACAAAAACAATATGCTGATCAACGGCGAGTGAAGCGATCTTTTGAGATCGATGATTTGGTGTATCTAATGCTACAGCCTTATAGGCAGTCCACCCTTCATAAGAAGGGCGCCGAGAAACTCAAGCCACGATACTATGGACCATTCAGGGTCAGACGTGTCGGTGAAATGGCTTATGAGTTGGATCTACCAGTGAACAGTAAAATTCACAATGTGTTCCATGTGTCGCGCCTCAAGAAGGCGTTAGGACAATTGGTGATTCCTTCTGCAGATTTACCACCTCTGGATGATGAGGGGAAGTTGATTTTGATACCTAAGGCCATTCTGGAGTCCAAAGAGCGTCATCTTCGGAGGCGGGTTATCAGGGAATATCTGGTGAAGTGGAAAGATTTACCGAGAGAGGATGCTACTTGGGAGGGTGACAGTATTTTACAGCATCTAGCTTTGAGTTTGCTTGCACACAAGCAAATTCGGGGAGGGCGGACTGTGATGTCCCCACTCTAGTCAGTTCTCAGGAGCAGTGGAGTTAGCCTATCTCTTGGACCCTTGTAGGCTGACAGGATTTGGTTAGAGGGTTAGTGGTCGTTTTAGTGGGTACTATCGTTGCCCATTCCTTCACTCCAGTATTGGTTTAGTATAGGCATCCATAGTTCAGTGTTCGCCAGCTTCAGACAGCACAGAGATATATGGAGTTTTGAGGGAGTTATGGATATTTAGGTGGTTTAAGTTAATTATTTAACTTAACGCTTTATTATAAAATCAAATTGACTTTATAAATTTTATATCACTTAAATATGTCAAAAAGTGATTTAAAATTATATCACTTATGAATAAAGTGCACTCAACTTAAAAGGGCAATTATTTAATTGCTAAACTATTGGAAAAGTCATTAAATACATTTTAATGTATTTTATAAAAGAGGAAAGCCGTACTTTCTTGGAATTCGTGCCTTTTGGGGATATAAGGCAATTTTGGCAAATAAAACTCATTATTGATTATTTGACTTTGCCATTGATTTTTCCTATGCTATTCTCTGAAACAAGGGTTTTAGCAATTTCTCCCATTGGAGAACGATATCTCTTCAGTGTTGAGCATTTTTGAGACTGTGAAAGACCAGTCGAATTAGTGCATCTGTGAGGGCTTCATACAAAAGTCTTGTTATGCTTCATCAAAGTTTAGTATTCAGCATTTTAGTATTTGCAATAAGGGAAGGGTTTCCTACTTTGGGCGCCATTCTTCATCAGTTTCCTAGCTTTTGATAGAGACGTACCAGCATGCAAAGAGTGGTAATTTCTCCTTGGGAGGCGTGCACTTCTATTTGAGGTGTGTGAACCTAGAGGCAAAACGCCTCTTCATGAGGTGGTTATTGTGTTTCTTTGTTGGCGACTTTCATTTGCAGCAACATTTCTCTAGTTTTTGAGTGGGAGAAAACAAATCTTGAGCCTTGGCAGTGATTTCCTCCAGTTTCAGCATTCTTGCCTGCCAAGCTATGGAATTTCTTATTTAATTATTCTGGAGTCTTTCGGGTATGTAATTTTCTTGCAATCTCATTGTATGTATTGTAAATTAATAACTATTACATCTATTGCTCAAAATATTGTTGTATTTCAATTCTGTGTGCATTTATATGCTATCGCCCCTTCTCTTCTATCTAAAAAACCTTCTCTAAAAAACTTAAAAAGACACAAAGATAAACAAAAATACAAGGGTTTGAGTTGGGAGCCAGCAGGACTCTTCACATCGACCGCCAAGAGGTCTCTGGCTTCTCCAGAGATATTTTGTTCTCCTTCGCCATAGCCAGTTCCAATTCGGCTTTTGCTTCCTTCATCCTTTGTTTTTTTGTACGTGGATCTAGGTAGGTTGCCTTCTTTGCTTGCACTCTTGTGATCGCCAGTACCTCTTGTTCTTCTACTTCCAGCATATGGATACCCTTCTGCTTGGGGCATTCACTATCTTCATGGTCGCCTGGTCCACACCACTTACACATTCTTCCTCTCGAACCTTAGCTGTTCTGGCAATCCTTGGCGAAGTGACCCCATTCGTTGCACTTTCGGCATTGGATCATGGGTCGTCCTTTATCGTCGTACTGTATTTTGTTCCTCGGACTCCTGTTGCTCTAATAACCTCCAGGGGATGCATTGCTATTGTACTGGGGCTTTGGTGGTGTGTTCGGCAGTGTCGACGGTTCTCCTTGAGTGAAAAGTACTAGTGCACTTTTGGCTTTTAAATTGTATGGGCATTCCTTGACGGAATGTCCCATCACTCGACAGATATCGCAAAATAACTTCTTCAGACAGTTCGCCTTCGTGTGACCTTCCCCATTGTAGTTTGTACACCATAGTTCTTGTGCTTCCCTCGTACTCTCTTTGTCGGCCTTCAATTCTTTCATCATTCGCATCATATCTTTCTTGAGTGCTTGTACGGTCTTGGATTCACCGTCGCTGTCATCCACACTCTCCTCGTCGTCCGTCTTCTTTTTCCCTCGGGAGGATGTTTTGTTTTCACTTTTTATATCCATTGCCCGATTGTATGCTTCAGCGTATGACGACGGAGGCACGACTTTCATCTTCTTCCTCAACGACGGAAGCAAGCCTTCAATGAACCATCGCTTCTTTAGCCCATCGGCCGATTGAACCTCCAATTTTCCCAACAAGTCTTTCAGTCGCTGATTGTACGTGCGCACATTCTCATGTTTTCCCTGCTTCGTACTGTAGATTTCTTCTACAATCTCACAATCATCCCTCAAGAGTTTGAATTCGTCCTGAAAGGCCTTCTTGAGTATTATCCATGTAGCTTTTTGTGCTTGGTCCAACTCTGAGTACCAGTCGATGGCACTATCTCTGAGTGTCGCCGGAAAGGCTTTCAACCAATGATCCAGGTCCTCTTCTCCACTTGCTATCCAGATTGTCTTGCATGTTTTGCAATGTCGAACTGGATCCTCTGACCCATTCCTCGTAAACTTTGGCAACTTTTGCCGTTTTGGAGTCACCATCCTTCCCCGCTGTCCTCCTTGTATATTGGACCTGATTGGACCGGTTTCCCCATTACGTTCCGGTGTGTCACTTGCACTCTCGGCCACGTACGAGTCACTTTCCCGTCCTCTGTCAGCATCCTCTACACCTTGAGTTTCATGGGTCCCACTCCGGTGCTCCCTCTACCAAGGGGTCTTGGGCTCAGATCTCCCTGTCCTCAACCCTTCGTCGTCATCCGATATGGACAACTCCCGAATGCATTGGATGCTATTCTCAAGTTCTTCGTTCAATTCATCTTCACTTTCTCGGTTTTTATATTTTTCTACATACGGGGTGATGAAGGGTTCCTCATCCCTCCCTTCCACAAAACTCTGATGTGCTCTACTTAATCTTTTCTGCAGGTTTTCTTGCTCCTGTATTCTCAATAATCATTGAATTCTTTCCTCCTCCGCTTCGTGCCCGAATGGTATTCGGTTCGTGTCCTTGTTCGGCCGTATGGGCATTACAAGTCTTTCACGCGATCATTGTTGGTTGCCAGGGTATGTCTCCGGCTAGTGTCTCGTTCCCCCTCTTCCCGTTTGGTTCGTTCTTCGTATCGCTGCAAGATTTGTTGTCTTCGGCGTTCTTGATCCTCTTCCACCTGAAGATCCTGTAAGATAATGTAGTGGCATGCTATCAATCTTGGCAGTCTGGTAAGAAGACGGTCGACCTCTTTGTTGACGCGCAATCTATCCCAAATGACCGCCTGAGAGCCTCCCTTTGTACGTGGTCCTTTAACGAGATTTCCCACAGACTACAGAGGTCTTCCATCAGAGTGTCTTCACGATCCTCGTTTGCTTGTACCAGCCCTTCAATCGGCTGCCCCATCACAACGCCATTCTCCTGTTTGGGTGGTTATCGGATTCACTTAGGCAACGGCGCCAAATGTTTACTTGCTATGGGTACAATGACGTACGGAGTAAACGGAAATATAAAATAACATTGACAACGTATGATAATCACATGGCAATCGCACAGAACATAGATATAATTCTTTATGCAGTATTCGGCAATTACATCATAATGTCTCCAGACAAAACATAGCATAGCATAGTAGAACCATCTCCCTTCCCGACTACATGACTCAAGTACATATAGTACGTTGGCGGTGGTTAAGGTACCAACCGTCGCATCCCTTCATTATAACTAATTACTTCATCAGGAACTATTCCCGAGACAACTAACCAACATGACACGTACATAAGTACATGGATTATTAATAGTAACTAATATCTTATTTACTTATGGCTCACAGCCAACCAAGTATACTCTCGGCCGACTACCTCGACTCATGGCCGACTACAGGGATGTGTCCTTCCCCCCTAAAATGCCTCGTCTCGATCCCCGGGATGTCCCGGGTACGGGGGGACAGCAGGGGACCGTCCCTCTTTTTTCAAAAAACACAGGAAACGTCCCTGGGACAAGGGGACGCCGTTGACCAAATAGGGACGGCTGACCGGTCCCGGGGATGGCCAGGGGATGCCTGAGTCGTCCCCCAAGAGTCCCCCACGTCAAAGCATGTTTTAAAAATAAAATATATATATAATAGTTTTCAATTTTTTGGTTTATGATTAAATTATTTTCATATATCTTTCACAATATTTGGAACACTCACAAGATAAATATTTCATGCTCTATTAGAGATATATAAAAATAACAAAAATTTATTCCAAAAGTGTGTAAACTTGAATTTATTTGCTTGCTGTTCACTAACAGGTTTTAGAGACAAAGACTTAGGATTTTAACATTTTTAAACAGTTCTTACTTCTTCACAATTGGAAATAGGCTGAATATTAAGGCAATTTGATGCCCAAAACTCCTTGAGTGCAGCAATTGTCCCCACATTTAACTGCTCAAATCCATATCAGACAATACACCAGCATTGAATTTACTTCCAGTAGTCCACACTCCCAGCAAACTACAATAATTCTGCCTTTAGATGCCTCAGCTATTCATTATTGTTTTGTGCCAAGTAATCAATAACCTAGGTGAAACAATCTTCATTGTAATCACAAATGTTCTCCCAATTTGTGAGCTGGAAATAACCTTATGTAATTTGATATAAGTTTATAAATTTTAACTTGGAGGTTGTATTATGATTCATGTATGTTAATTCTGAATTTTCAATGTGTATTGGGTATTGACAAAGAATGTTGAACACAAATGTTATATGTTAAGGTTCTATAATGTATATTATGTATGCTTTATCCCTGTTTTCATATGAATATTTAAAATTTCCCTATATATTTTAAATTTTCCCTATATTTTATATAGCCGTCCCTCGCCGTCCCTAAATTTGGCCTCGAAAATCGGAAACTTGGGGAGCCGTCCCCTGCCGTCCCCATCCCGGAAACTTGGGGTAACCTTGTAAATAAACCAAGCATCAAATCACTAGGAGATATAAACCCATACATTCAGAGTTGTTTCTAGAGAAACCAAAAACAATAGCATTCCTTACAAGAATTTGCCAAAGGGCATTTCCCTTAAAAGCTCTACTAATCCACATAACAGCCTAAAAATTCCATTGCAGACCAAGATCTTTCAATCCTAGAAGCTCATGTTTATTTGGCTTAATACATTGAATCCACTTAATAGCATGCCATTTCTCATTTTGTTTACCATCAAATCAAAGAAAGTCTACTATTTATGCATTAAACTAACAGTTACCAATGAGCCAACAAAATAATAATATAGAGTGTAAGAGAACAGCACCTAATAACAAACTGGCAGCCTGCCAGCCAAAGAAAGATAATGTTGATGTTAGGAATTTTATGTTCTCCAATCAACTTGATGGTGACAACGTTGAAATTAAGAATTTTATGTTATCCAGGTAGACTTGATGCAGGCACATCCCTACCTATACAATTTATCCTGTGTGTTTCAGATTATTTGGTGATCTCGCAGAGGTGATAGCATGTTGAAAACCTCGTTGTTCAAATTTATCTGACCAAGTTGGAAATCATCATATGATGATCATGTTGAAAATCAACATATGATGACCATGTCAGAGACCATTTTCTGGTCTCATGCCTGCAACACCATGTCAAAGACCTAAGACTTGCAGAGGACATAGCTTTGTCATACAGACTCAAAATTGAATGTCAATTTTCTTGAAATTATATAGATTTTCTATAGATATATGATCATGATGGACTCATCAAAACCCCCTTGGTATTTGGTTTCCCACTAATGACACCACATTGAAGCTGAAGTCATCATCTAATGACAATAATACCTTGTAGCAATGACTACCATATGGACTCAAGATTTACTTTAATTTTCTAAATGACATAATTTTTCCAAAGGAAACAATGGTGCAATCAAAATTTCCTTGGTTTGTGGTTTCTCACCTAGGACATCATGTTGAGTGCCCAAAATTAACACAATCAACATGTGTCATGATGACAACCATATCATGCACATTCCTTGTCTAACTTTCTCGGGAGAAATTTTATGCCAACTTTGGCAAGTCAAGTTTCATAAAAGCATACCTTGCACTGCATGTAGATGTTCAAACACATGTAAAAAGGGAAAATTTGGCATGCAGCTCAGTCATCCATCTACAGTAGTTTATCTTAGGTTTCAACTCAATGCCCAAATTCAGGTAAAGGTTCGAAGGTGAACTGTTTCATCTTCCTTGTTAATTATTCTTCAAACCTGTGATGAACAAGAACCATGAAGATAATAAGCATCCAGCATTAAATAGGAACTTCTAGAAATTGGAAGTGTTCAGCTGCTCAAGTGAAGGAAGCTTGTATGATGTCCCCCTGGGGTTTGAGTTTGAATTTTTTGTGTTTTGATTGTATTCTGATTTTTTTGGGTTTTTGCCAGAAATGGTGCCGGAAATTGAAATAAATGCAAGAAACGCTAAAACAAAAAGTAGAAACATAAACGGAGAAGAACCCAGTTAAATTTATTGATTTCAATCTAAACTAGAACATACCCATTTGGTGGAAATTACATCCACAGGTCTGATTTTTTTAGATCAGCAATTTGGTGGCTCCAAACCCTAGGCATCACACCTGGATTGGTCCTTTCTCTTGCTTCAGTATTTTGCTGATGTTATGGCAGACCTGGATGCCTCAGTAATGCTTGTCTACAGCCAATTAAAACCTTGAGATCTGCTTCAGGAAATAACCACACCCTTCACAATCTATACAGCCTCCTTAGAGAGCTTACACGTGCCACAAGATGGTGTTTCTGATGTAAATAAACCTGCAACAAATTGCAGATTTGTACGGCCTCCCTGAATGATCAATTCTGCCCTAGTACGGCCCACAAAAAGTGATATCATGCCCAGCAAGTATGCACAATTTCCTAACTTCCATGTGCAAGGTATGAGAAGTTGTAACCAACAATTTATTAATTGCAAAAGATTTCTGGATTCGATTGTGTGATGCAAAAAATTTACACACAATCGAATCCAGAAATCTTTTGCAATTAACTATATGGATTGTGGAAACCTGTTATCTTTGAACAATTTATTAATCAAACCTTTATTTTTTATCAGCTAATGAATGTCTGAAATTTCTGAATTATTCCTCTCCTAAAAAAACCTTTGCAAGCTTTGATAATGATCTTTGTATGTGACCATTCAATCGAGAGTTCTTGGGTGATCTCTCACACCTGTAAACTCTATCCTATTTGAGGGTTTCCATCCTCATAATAGCTTGAAACTCCATGCCTACAAACCCTATTGCTTAGCTCTCACCATTTGCAAAATAATAATCTGAATATGGATTGAATGAATGAAATAACATTCACTTTTGCCTTTTAACCTCCTCAAACCCTAACGCCCATCTTTTGGCATTTTACTTTTAAATAAAATATCAAATATCCCTTCTCCAAATCCCAATGCCACTTTTTGCAATTGGCTTTTAATAATAATATTTACTTTTGAAACATAAGCCCCCTTTTAATAAAATATTCATAAAGTAACTTAAAAATATATCACTTTAATAAAAAGTTACTTTATCACCTTATAACACCAAATTATAAAGTACTTTATTTAAAGTTACTTTATGACGTTAAATTATAAAGTCGCTTTAATAATTAATATTATTAAAGTAATTTGACTTTAATAATTTAATTAAAACGCCACCTCTCAACAATAATCTGGCAATAACCCTTGAGAGTGTTCCCAACACAATATCCAACTACAGGCGTGGTAACCACTGACCCTAGTATAACGTACTATAAATAGTAAGTATAAATGATGCACTCTTGAACTGCCTCGTAAGGTCCACCAACCAATAAATTGGATCGCTGAGCTATATATGCAAGAATGAATACCCAAGCCTGCTGAAGAACTCGAATACCCTCCAAATGGCTCCCTGAACATCTCATTAGCCAACAGGGACTGAAGTCATAGGCTAACCCTAACTCCCAAACCATTGGCTAGAAAGGGGACATTACAGTTTGCCCTCCCTAAAATTGATTGTCCTCAAGCAATCTCAACAAAGGATGTGGCAGGTCCTTCCACTTTACCAGGTATTCCTTGATGACTCTCCCCCTCAATCTACGCTCTTTGGCGTCAATGATAGCCTCGAGAATAAGGGTCAATTTCTCCTCCTCATCCAAGTGTGGTAAAGTTGTAGAAGGTGTTACGTTGTACCCCAATGCCTTCTTGAGGCAAGACACATGAAACACATTGTGTACCCTACTCTCTATCAGCAACTCCAGCTCATAAGCCACCTCTCCAAGCTGTTCGGATACTCAAAATGGACCATAGAAATGTGGCTTAAGCTTCTCAGCACCACTCTTCCTAAGAGTGGATTGCCTATAAGGCTACAACATAAGATATATCATGTCACCCACCTCGAAGGAATGCTCAACTCTGCACTAATCTGCATACTGTTTTTGTTGATTTTGTGCCTTTTCTATATTCTCCTTCAAGGATCTCATGCTGGTTTGGTTGTCCTGTAATAAATCCGTAGCACTAGGCACCCTACTATCTCCAAATAACAAGTCCAAGATGTTAGGAGTGTCATAACCATAGAGTGTCATGAATGGTGACATCTGTATAGACATGTGGTATGTCACATTGTAACAATACTCGCATAAATGCAGCCACTTGACCCATGCCTTTGCTGCCCCGCAATGTAGTTCCTGAGGTAACCCTTCACCCAATTATTAACTATTTTTGTTTGTCCATCCTTCTATGGGTGGTAGCTCATGCTCAGAGTGAGTTCTATGCCACTCAGTCTAAATAGCTCCTGCCAGAAATTACTCATGACTTTGTTGTCCTGATCACTCACTATACTCTAAGCCAGCCCATGTAATCTAAATACCTCTTTGAAAAATAAATCAGCAACTTGCGCTGCCATGTAAGTAGCTGAGACTAGGAAGAAGTGTGCAAACTTCGTGAGTCTGTCGACCACAACATATATACCATCCCTGCTCTGGGCTTTGGGTAAACCCGTGATGAAATCCATGGATATGTATTCCCACTTCCAATTAGGAATGGGTAGGGGTTGTAATAATCCTGTAGGGAAAGAGTGATCTTGTTTGTTTTGTTGGCAAGTAGGACACTCCCTCACATACTTGAGTACTTATTTGAGCCCTTTCCAAGTGAACCGTTCCCTAATCTACTTGTAGGTTTTAAAATAACCTAGGTGACCTGCCATAGGGACGTCATGAAAGGCTCTCATTATCCTCTTCTTCATAGAGGATCCAGGCACAAGGAAAATCATCCTTTTGTAAATGATGAGGCCATTTACAAGGGTATACCTGTCATCTACAACTGTGCCATCAATGAGATAGGAAGCCCATTTATCCTTAGCATACTCAATTGCAATCAAATCTCTCCAATCATCTGCAACCTCACCTAGAGAGCACAAGTAAGGTCTCCTCGAAGGAGCATCAACAACTACATTCCTCTTGCCCTTGACATAAGCTATGTCAAAATCATATGCCTGCAACTTGCTAAACCATTTTTGTTGCCGATCATTGAGGTCACGTTGACTTACGAAATGCTTCAAACTATTATGATCTATCTTCACCAAAAAAAATTTGCCCACCAAATACTATCTAAATTTAGCGAAGGCATGCATTATGGCTAACATTTCCTTATCATAAATACTATAACTCCTCTCAGGACCCTAGAGTTTCTTGCTCTCAAATGCAATAGGATGCTTGTCCTGCATCAAGACTGCACCAATGGCTTTTCCTGAGGCATCACACTTAGCTCAAAAGGACGTGTGAAATCCGAAATAGTAAGTACCGAACATGAACTCATCAGATGTTTGAACTTATCAAAGCATTGATGTGCCCCTAGAGTCCAAGCAAATGCCCCATGTAGTGTTCCACCAATCTGCTGATTTGTTTTCACTGAGTTTGTAGGTCTGATTTTTGTTTTAGTTTTAATTTCTTCCTTCTTGTTGTTTTGAGTTTGTTTGCTAATAATGCTAAAATGGTACCACAAAGCATATACATACAATGAAAATTACAAATCAACTAAACTACTGAGATAACCTTGTGTAAATTGCTCAATTTAGTGGCCAAGTATGATTTCTTCATTACATAATAAGTTACATACAATAGATAACTTACATCAGATTCAAAGCTAAATATATCTTAAACCATACTTTAACTTACAGCCATACAGCACTGTGAATAGTAATTTGGTACAGTAATAAACCCCAATAAAATGTTGATTTCTCTTGAAACCCGAACTTCTCCCACCCAAATCCAAATTGGGAAGCTTCTTCTACCTAGGGTGCCCCTTTTTGGTGAGATTGCAGCCTCTTAGAAGAGGCGTTTTATTTTAATATGCTGATTAAAACCCTCAAGAGAGGGGCGGTTGGCTGTAGCTCTCAAAATTAGTCCCAAAAACGTTTCAAAACTGAACAGCTCCTGTACAAACAACAATTGAGAGGCTGGCTGCCATAACCCACTCAGAAAATGCTTGAATAACTTGCAAATAGCAACTTGTGTCTCTAAAATGAAGCAACCAAAAACTGACCAGCAACTTTAAAGTGGTGTTTCACAACCTCAAGCAGCTCCACAATGAAGAACAAAGCCCCACCAAGCTCACCCACTGCAAGAAATCAGGAAACCCTAGCCTCCCTCTTCCTCCAAAGCCAAACTCCTAAGTCAATGAAGCCAAAATAACTCATTCATGAAGAGGGTCGAACTTTCTCACTTGATATTTATAATTTTACATTGAAAACACTATTCATAAAAAGTGAGCACTATTCACTTAAGTTATAACTTTTTTTCACTTTATGAATGAATAGTAACTAAAAATATAAAGTGACCCCTTCATTTTAAAGGCATATGGTCCCCAGGACAAGGATAGTGAAATAAAAGGTGAGTATCATTAATTTAAGCACAAGTATCACGCCAACGCAACAATTCACCTTGCCACCATACTCCGGAGATCAACACTGCAATTTGATGACCAAGTGCCCGTCCAAGTGACCCTCTATCCAGAACCATTAGCCTACGAGGGTCGACATGATAGGCTAATCCACTAACCTACAGGTGTCTAATTAGAAGGGGACATCACAATCTGCCCTCCCTGATATTGCTTGTCCCCAAGCAATCTCAACTCTGGATGCTATAAAATGTCCTCGCTCTCCCATGTGGCATCCTCTACCGGCAAGTCCTTCCATTTAATTAGATATTCCCTGATGACCCGTCTCCGCAACTGTCTCTCTCTGACATCTAAGATGACCTCAGGAACCAGAATCAATTTCCCCTCATCATCCAGGGGTGGTAAAGTTGTGGAGGGAACAACACGATGTCCTAATGCCTTCTTGAGGTGTGACACATGAAATACATTGTGTACCCTGCTATCTACCGGTAAGTCCAACTCATAAGCCACCTCGCCTACCCATCTGATTATCCTGAAGGGTCTGTAATACCGTGGCTTGAGTTTCTCCACACCACTCTTCCTGAGAGTAGACTGGCGATAGGGCTGCAACATCAAATACACCATATCCCCAACCTCAAAAGAACGCTCAACTCTCCTCTGGTCTGCATATTGCTTTTGCTGATTTTGTGCCTTCTAAATGTTCTCACGGAGAGCTCTCATAATATCCTGGTTCTCCTGCAAGAGATCCCCAACACTGGGCACTCTATTGTCACTCAACAACAAATCAAGAAAGTTGGGCGCCTCATACCCATATAATGCCATGAATGGGGACATCTAAATTGACATGTGATGAGTGGTATTATAACAGTACTCACAAAGATGAATCCACTTCACCCAACCCTTTTGTTGTCCTGCTATATAGTTTCGAAGATATCCTTCCACCCATTTATTTACAATCTTCGTCTGACCATCAGTCTGCAGGTGGTAGCTAGTGCTCGAAGTAAGCTCGGTCCCACAAAGCCTGAATAGCTCCTACCAAAAGTGGCTCAAGAACCGACTATCCTTATCACTGACGATGTTCCGGGGTAGCCCATGCAACTTGAACACCTCACGGAAAATCAACTCTACTACCTATGTAGCTAAATATGTAGTTGCTATCGGAAAGAAATGAGCGTACTTTGTAAGGCGATCAACAACTACATAGATACAATCTCTACCCTGGGCTTTCGGCAAGCCCGTAATGAAATCCATCGACAAGCATTCCCACTTCTTGTCAGGAATTGGAAGTGGCTGAAATAACCCAGTAGGATAGGTGTGCTCCTGTTTATTCTGCTGACAAATAGGACACTCTCTGACATATCAAAGGACATTTGACTTGAGTCCCTTCCAAGTGAAACGTTCTCGAACCTGCCTGTAAGTTTTGAAATACCCTGGATGTCCAGCCATGGGTGCATCATGAAAGACCCTCAATACTGTGTTCTTCATCTCTGATCCTGGGGTCAAAAGAATTATCCCCTTGTAAATGATAAGATCATTTACAACTGAATATCTGCTATCCTGCACTGAACCATCAATGATACCAGAAGCCCAAGAGTCTTTGGCATACTCTGCTGTAATTAGATGTCTCCAATTTTCAAAAATCTCGACCATGGAGCACAAATGTGGTCAGCGAGATAAGGCATCAACAACCACATTCTAAGACCCCTTGACATAGGCAATGTCAAAGTCATATGATTGCAATTTGCTCACCCATTTCTACTGTCGACCGTTGAGATCCCGTTGTCCTAGGAAATGCCTTAGACTATTATGATTTGTCCTAACAATAAACTTGTTACCTACAAGGTACTGCCTGAACTTGGCCAATGCATGCATAATGGCCAATATCTCCTTATCATAGATACTGTAGCTCCTCACTGGACCCCGTAGCTTCCTGCTCTCAAAAGCTATCGGATGCTTATGCTGCATAAGGACTGCACCAATTCCCTCACCTAATGCATCACACTGTAGCTCAAAGGGTCGAGTAAAATCATGCAAAGCAAGGACTAGACAAGTGGTCATCAATTGTTTGAACTTCTCGAAACAATCCTGTGCCTCTGTAGTCCAAACGAATGCCCCTTTCTTCATCAAATCCGTCAGGGGGGCCGTGTGTCGTGAGTATCCATTGATGAATTTGCGATAAAAGCCACACAAGCCTAAAAATCCTCTAAGTTGTGTAAGGCTCTCAACTGTAGGCCACTCAATGATAGCCTTGACCTTGTCAGGGTCCATACGCACTCCCTCTACACTGATGATGTGGCCCAAGTACAACAACTATGTCATGCCCAAATCACACTTGGATTCCTTGGCGTACAAGGACTCCCTACCAAGAATATCTAATGATGCATCTAGATGGCCGATATGCTCCTCCCATGTTTTGTTGTACACCAAAATATCATCAAAGAAGACTAGCACAAACTGCCTCAGCTGTGAGTGAAAAACCCTGTTCATTGTGGATTGAAAAGTAGCAGGCACATTGGTTAGCCCAAATGGCATAACCACAAACTCAAAATGCCCACAATGACAACAGAAAGATGTCTTCTCAATAACCTGCTCCCTCACACGAATCTGATGATACCCCGATCTCAAGTCTATTTTTGAAAAGTAACGGGCACCATGTAGTTCATCTATCAGCTCATCAATCTTGGGAATAGGATATCTGTTTTTTATTGTCCTTTTGTTCAACAATCTGTAATCAATGCACATCCACAAAGTACCATCCTTTTTCTTAACCAACACAACGGATGAAGCAAATGGTGATTTACTAGGTCTAATATGTCCCATAGCGAGCAACTCCCTAATAGTTTTTTCTATTTCATCCTTAAGTCGCTTGGGATGCCTGTAAGGTGTGACAATCACGGGCTTAGCACCCTCCTCCAACTCAATGATGTGCTCAATACCACGGTTTGGTGGTCTACCAGGTGGGATCTCACTGAACACCTTAGCATGTTTAATCCTCAACTCTTGTATGTCTAGGTGATAAACTGGGGTTTGTTGCTCCTCTTGTGATGGCATCAACATACACTCTGCTGCCCACTCGATCATGTCGTGTCGCATGAGTCTCTCCATTCTACTGAATGATATCATTCTGAAATTGCTATCTCAGTTAGCTGTCAACACATGATTCCTCCCGTCCACCTTAAATGTCATCTCCATATCACGAAGGTTAAGGGTGAACTCTCCAATGTCATGAAACCATTTCATCCCTAGAAGCATATCAGTGTCTCCCATATTCACCACATAGAAATTTGCCTTAAAGTCATAATTATTTAACAGCATAAGAAGATTTGAAATCATCCTATCACACTTGAGAGTGTAGCCATCTGCGACCTTCACTCTTATGCCCTCAAATTCTTCAGTCTGAATCCCATGCCTCTCAACCAACCTAGCATCAATAAAATTATGTGTGGCACTTGTATCCAGCAAAGTAATGATCTTTTTCCCAGCCAAGAGCCCTTGCATTCTGAAAGAGCCCTCTTGTTGTATGCTAGTGAGATGTGCTTCTTGAAGCTTCACTTCCTCCTCCGTTTCAGCATCATGTTCAACCTCATTTTCAGATTTTTCTACCTCGGATTCCTCATGCTCAGTGTGCTGGTCTGATTTTTTGGATTTAGAATCCTCATAGAATGCCCACATTATTCGGTTAGCCTTTCCCTTAGGCCTCAAAGGACAGTCGTGGTTTGCATCATAGGGTCATTTGCACAATAGAAGCACAACTTCTTCTTGCACAAGTCATTGATGGTTTCTTTGTCTAACGAGGCTGCTGATTTCCCTTTGGAATCTGAGTTTTCCTTCTTCTTAGAGAATGATTTTCCGTCCCTGTATGATGAAGATGCTGCTTTAGATGAAAACTTACTTTGCGGAACTGCAAGTTCCATGCTCCTAGCTTTTTCATAGCCTCCTTTAGGGTAGAGGGATCAAAAGCTTTGATCCAACTTCTCAATGGTTCCGATAGACCTTCGATGAATAATACAACTAATCTTCTTTCTGATATGTTGGGAACCATAATTGATAGCTACTAAAAATCACCTATATATCCCTCCAAACTCCCAACTTGCTTAAGTTGAGCTAGGTCTTTGAAATAGGTTTCTGGATCTTTCTTATCAAAGCGTTCAACCAACCTATCAACGAACTCCTGGTAAGAGGTGATGCTTACCCTCTTCTTCAACATTTTCCTCTTCCGGTTCATTTCTCAAGAAGATAGGACGTGTAGGCCTATCAGCAATACGAGTGGGTGCTCGTTGTGCCCTGGGGGTCCCAACCACGCTCTTGTTATCATCAAGTGTCTGGTTTTGTCCTCCTTGAGTATTCATTTGTTGTAACTGTGTCATAAGTGCTTGTACAACCATTGCAACCTGTTCCTGTCCCACTGCCAAGCGTCTGAAAAGCTCACAGTCATCTTGGTCCTCATTTCTTCTTCCATTTCTTAGTGGACCTTCTTCTTCCCTATCACCCATTTCTACTACTGGTATATCTTCAAACGGGTTTTCCTCTTGCCAATTGTCTACTTGCTCCACCCTTCTGCAAGTATAGTACCTATAATGACCTCTCATGTGAAACTTTAACCCTCCAGGATGGTAGGATCAAAGCTCTGATACCACTATAGTGTTCCACCACTCTATTGATTTGTTTTCACTGAGTTTGTAGGTCTGATTTTTGTATTAGTTTTAATTTCTTCCTCCTTGTTGTTTCGAGTTTGTTTGCTAATAATGCTAAAATGGTACCACAAAGCATATACATACAATGAAAACTACAAATAAACTAAACTACTAAGATAACCTTGCGTAAATTGCTCAGTTTAATGGCCAAGTAAAATTTCTTCATTAAATGATAAGTTACATACAATAGATAACTTACATCAGATTCAAAGCTAAATATATCTTAAACCATACTTTAACTTACAGCCATACAGCACTGTGAATAATTTGTTACAGCAGTAAAGCCCAATGAAATGCCGATTGCTCTTGAAACCTGAACTTCTCCCTCCCAAATCCAGATTGGGAAGCTTCTTCTACCTAGGGTGCCCCTTTTTGGTGAGATTGCAGCCTCTTAGAAGAGGCATTTTTTTTTAATATGCTGATTAAAACCCTCAAGAGAGGAGCGGTTGGCTGTAGCTCTCAAAATCAGTCCCAAAAACGTCTCAAAACCAAACAGCTCCTGTGCAAACAACAATGGAGACCTTGGCTGCCATAACCCACTCAGAAAATGCTTGAATAACTTGCAAACAGCAACTTGTGTCCAAAATGAAGCAACCAAAAATTGACCAGCAACTTTAAGGTGGTGTTTCACACCCTCAAGCAGCTCCACAACGAAGAACAAAGCCCCACCAAGCTCACCCACTACAAGAAATCAGGAAATTCTAGCCTCCCTCTTCCTCCAAAGCCAAACTCCCAATTCAATGAAGCCAAAATAACTCATTCATGAAGAGGGTCGAACTTTCTCACTTGATATTTATAATTTTATATTGAAAACACTATTCATAAAAAGTGAGCACTATTCACTTTAGTCATAACTTTTTTTCACTTTATGAATGAATAGTAACTGAAAAATATAAAGTGACCCCTTCATTTTAAAGACACATGGTCCCTAGGCCAAGGATGGTGAAATAAAAGGTAAGTATCATTAATTTAAGCACAAGTATCATGCCAACGCAACAATTCACCCTGCCACCATACTTTGGAGATCAACACTACAATTTGACGACCAAGTGCCCGTCCAAGTGACCCTCTATCCAGAACCATTAGCCTACGAGGGTTGACATGATAGACTAATCCACTAACGTACAGGTGTCTAATTAGAAGGGGACATCACACCCCCTTCTTCGCCAAGTCCGTAAGTGGTGCTGCCTACTATGAAAAGCCTTGACGAAACAACGACAGAAACCACAGCCCAAAGAATCCCTTAAGCTACGTGAGATTCATGGGAGGAAGCTAGTCAACTATAGCCTTCACCTTCTCTGGATCCATCTTGACTCCCTCAACGCTCATGATATGCCCCAAATACAACTCTCTCATGTTGAAGTCATATTTTGATTCCTTGGTGTATAGAGACTCTCTCTCCAAAGTGCCTAACACTAGATCCCAAATGATCATCCCAAGTCCTGTTGAAAACTAATATATCATCGAAGAAGACGAGGACTAATTTCCTTAGCTAATCCCTGAAGACCCTATTCATACAGGACTAAAAAGTGGCAAGAGCATTCGTCAAGTTGAAGGGCATGACTTCAGCATGACCAGGAACTCGAAGTGCCCATAATGTCAACGAAACATTGTCTTCTCCACATCCTCCTCTCTAACCCGAATCTGGTGATACCCAGATCAAAGATCTATCTAGGAGAAAAAACATGCTCCATGCAACTCATCGATCAACTCATCAAACCGCGGAATTGGGTACCTATTTTTTATAGTCCTCTTATTCAATGCTCTATAATTGATACACATCCGCAAAGTGCCATCTTTTTTCTTCACCAGAACAATGGAAGATGCAAAGGGACTTTTACTTGGTCTGATGTGACCCATCTCCAAAAGTTCCTTTATCGTCTTCTCAATCTCATCCTTCATCCTCATGGGATGCTTGTAGGGAGTGATAATGACCGGCTTGGTGTCGTCCTGAAGCTCTATAATGTGCTCAATTCCCCTATCGAGAGGTCTCCCATGTGGTAAACTCTCAAACACCTTATTGTGTTTGTCTCTCAATGCTTGTATGTCTGGTGGATACTCATGCTTTTGCTGCTCAACCTATGAAGGCAAGGTGTAACACTCTGCAGCCCGCTCAACTTCATCATGCCTGATTGATCTCTCCATTCTCTTGAGTGAAATAACCCGAAGACTCCCATCTGACATACCCCTCAACACATGTTTTTTGCCATCAACCTCAAATTTCATCTCCATAACTCACAAGTTGAGGGTAAACTCACCAATAGCATGAAGCCACTTCATGCCAAGTACAACATCCATCTCCCCCATGCCAACGACATAGAAATCTGCCTAGAACTCATAGTCATTCAACTGCAATGTGAGATTTGGGATCCTCCAATTAACTTTGAGTGTGAACCCATTAGCTACTCTCACCTTGAATCCCTCGAACTCCTCAATCTTGAGGCCGTGTCTAGCAACCAGCCCCTCATTTATGAAGTTATGAGTGGCTCCTATATCAAACAAGGTAATCACCTGCTGCCCACTCAAGACTCCTGTAATCCTGAATTATCCCTCTTTCTAAATGCTCGAGAGTTGTGTTGTAGGTGGTGCTTGTTCCCTTTCTTTTTTTCAGACTCTTCGAATGCATTGTCTTCATCATTTTCTTCTCGATAAGTCTGATGTCTTGAATTTTCAGAATCTGATTTATCAGCATAAAAGTATTCCATTTGATTTACTTTACCCTTCGAAGGACACACATGACCCTATTCCCAAGGTCCTCTGCATTTGAAGCATAATTTTTGTCTTGTCAAGTCCCTAATGGTGTCATCACTGAGTCTTGGAGATGGTTTTCTTTGCTGGTCTAATAATTTATTCTGTGGTTTATCTTTCGAGAAAGGGAAAGGTTTTGATAGAAACTTGTTTTTTTGCGACAGCAAGCTTTGCGATACAGGGCGGGGTTGAGGGGTGAAGCCCCCGCCACCAAGTCCAAATGAAGACCTTCAAAACCACATAGACCTTCATGGCACACACAATTTTCATATTTTTTGTAAATCCTAGATGGGCATGCCATAAACCAAACAAGCATTGAAAGATTGTAATTTAAAAAAAAATTAATTGATTAAAATGGCCGAGTCTAGGGGTCGAGACTCACCGAGTTTTGGCGAGTTTGGCGAGTCTGCCAAACACAAGTCCGGCGAGTACCCGACTACCAAGTCTACCAAACTCACCCAGGCTCACCTGTCTCGGGACTCGCAAGTACTCGACGAGTTTGGGCGAGTCTTGTAACATTGATCCAAGAGACCTTCACTGAATAGTACCACTAATCTCCTCTCAGAGATGCATGTCACCATCACTGATAACCGTTGAAACTCTGAGATGTAACATTCCAATGACCCAACCTATTTGAGTTGTGCAAGCTCACAAAAGAAAATCTCTGGGTCTCTCCTATCAAAGCGTTCGATGAGTTTATTAGTGAACTCATCGTAAGTGGTGATTGACCTGTGTCCCAATGTTACCAACCTATGGTACCACCACTCATGAGCTAGGCCATCTAAATGCAACGTGGCAAACCTAATTGCTTCTTCCTCAGGCATGGCCCTCAAGGAGAGGTAATTGTCTAACTTTTGAACCTAGGCACATGTTGTGCATTTATTTCCACCGTCAAAATGCTCCAAAGAAATCTTTCCCACTACCTGCTGGAAATCTCTGGTACCCTATGGTGGTCTAATCTCCAACTTGTCAACTGCCACTACTCTCTGTCTCCTGTGGTTTAGGAATTGATCCAAAGTCAATAAATTCCTGATATCAAGAGGAAGCGAAATGTACTCCGCCTGGTTGGCTCTGACCTCATCAACCACAGACACCGGTTGTTCCGGAGGCTGCTCTGGGCGAACATGTGCCTTAGTCCTATGTGTGAAAGTAGGTTGTAGGGGCCTAGATGTGGGGAAGAGTGGAGTCCTCTGCTTGTCCTCAGGTTGTGCATGGGAGCAACCAATCTCCTCAAGACACACTGTATGGCTAGGGGTAGTGTTCTGATTAATTTTATGCAAGAGATCTGCCATCATGTCCAACATAGTGTTGAACTTTTGCTATGTTCTAACGTTGAGGCTAAGGGAGTCAGCATGTCTCTTTTCTCTATATGCCATTGCACCTACAATGCTCTCACTGTCACTAGACAAATGCTTGGGTGACACTTGAGAACTGTCAATACCCAATGCACTAGTAATAGTTTGCCCCTCCAGCAGTTGCAGAGGTTTCCACTATCGTGAACCCCTTTTATATACCTGTTGTTATTCACTCATGAAATAACCACATAGGCTAGCATGAGATTTTGTGCTCCGATACCACTATGATGTCCCCCTAGGGTTTGAGTTTGAATTTTTTGTGTTTTGATTGTATTCTGATTTTTTTGAGTTTTTGTCGGAAATGGTGTTGGAAATTGAAATAAATGCAAGACATGCTAAAACATAAACTGAGAAGAACCCAATTAATTTTTATTGATTTCAATCTAAACTAGAACATACCCATTTGCTGGAAATTACATCCACAGTTCTAATTTTTTGAGATCAGCAATTTGGTGGCTCCAAACCCTAGGCGCCACACCTGGATTGGTCCTTTCTCTTGCTTCAATATTTTGTTGATGTTATGGCATATAGTTGGACGATTTAGTAATGCTTGTCTACAGCCGATTACAACCTTGAGATCTGCTTTAGGAAATAACCACGCCCTTCACAATCTATACAACCTCCTTAGAGAGCTTACACGTGCCACAAGATGGTGTTTTTGATGTAAATAAACCTGCAACAAATTGCAAATTTGTACGGCCTCCCTGAATGATCAACTCTACCCTTGTATGACCTAGGAAAAGTGAGATCTCGCGTGCCTAGCAAGTATGCACAATTTCCTAACTCCCACACGCTAGGTATGGGAAGTTGTAACCAGCAATTTATTAATCAAAACTTTATTTTTAATCAGCTAATGAATGTCTAAAGTTTTTGAATTATTCTTCTAAAAAAACCTATGAAAGCTTTGATAATGATCTTTGTATGTGACCATTCAATCGAGAGTTCTTGGGTGATCTCTCACATCCGTAAACTCTATCCTATTTGAGGGTTTCCATCCTCAGAATAGCTTGAAACTCCATGCTTGCAAATCTTGTTGCTCAACTCTCACCATTTGCAAGATAATAATCCAGATATGAATTGAATGAATGAAATAACATTCACTTTTTCCTTTTAACCTCCTCAAACCCTAACGCCCATCTTTTTGCATTTTACTTTTAAATAAAATATCAAATATCCCTTCCCCAAATCCCAATGAATCAGCTAATGAATGTCTGAAGTTTTTAAATTATTCTTCTAAAAAAACCTATGAAAGCTTTGATAATGATCTTTGTATGTGACCATTCAATCGAGAGTTCTTGGGTGATCTCTCACACCCGTAAACTCTATCCTATTCGAGGGTTTCCATCCTCAGAATAGCTTGAAACTCCATGCTTGCAAACCCTGTTGCTCAACTCTCACCATTTGCAAGATAATAATCCAAATATGAATTGAATGATTGAAATAACATTCACTTTTTCCTTTTAACCTCCTCAAACCCTAACGTCCATCTTTTTGCATTTTACTTTTAAATAAAATATCAAATACCCCTTCCCCAAATCCCATTTTACTTTTAAATAAAATATCAAATACCCCTTCCCCAAATCCCAACGCCACTTTTTGCAATTGGCTTTTAATAATAATATTTACTTTTGAAACATAAGCCCCCTTTTAATAAAATATTCATAAAGTAACTTAAAAATATATCTTTAATAAAAAGTTACTTTATCCCCTTATAATGCCAAATTATAAAGTACTTTATTAAAAGTTACTTTATGACATTAAATCACAAAAACGAGACTCGCCTGGACTCGGCGAGTCTCGGGTCAAGTCACCCCGGCTGAGTCTGGAGGGCTCGGACTCAGACTCGACCGAGTCTGAGTGGGGGGGTCGGACCCAGACTCAGTCAAGTCTGGACAAGTCCTGGCGAGACTCGCCGAGTTTGAGCGAGTCCCGTCGCCTAGAGTCAGACAACACAGTCAAATGTAAAAAGGAAAAAAAAAAACATAAAACTCAAAACAATTTTCTTTTTAACTTATATCTCCTCCACAGCCCTAAAAGCAACTTCATTTCATTTTGTTGGCAAAATAAGAGGAGAAAAGAGAGTTGTGAGGAAAAACAAGAGAGCGTTGTAGGGCAACCAGCAAGGAGGTAGAAGATAAATCCATCATCAAATCGCATTCGGGCAGCTTCATACCAGCAAGGGGGTGCATTGAGAGCTCTTTACCAACGATTGGAAGGAGTTTGAATTTCATTTCAAGCCTAATCTAAAGTAAAGCTTGATTTTTTCTTTTTTTTTGTGTCTTTTAAGAAAAAACTCCATTGTTTTTTTGAGTTTGCTTTTTTCTTACAAACCCTACTTTATTTGTGAATAAAAAACCATACTTGTTATTTTAGAAGCCTTCATTTGCAATTCAAACCATAATTTTCACAATGTTTACAACC